>ML784947.1:453547-465739 GCA_009831015.1 Picea engelmannii
TGAGTAAAATATTAAAACCATAAACCTCAAGGCCCAAAGGCGAAATAAGAGGTAGCAGAATAAGGTCGAAGAGTAAAAACGTAATTTTTAAACCTCCGTTCCGTCAAGGCCCAAAGGGGAAATTCAAATAAGCACGAAGATGTGAACTGGGGAATGCATTTCAGATCCCATMTAATTTATACCATGTGGGAGGGCCAAAAATCTCCATGTTCTTTGGAAATCGRGCAAAGGGAAGATTGTAGGYTGTAGCTACCCAGTGCCCACTGCCCATACCACAAAATCGGGGTGAAATTAAACCATAAACCCCGATTTTACCAAATGGCAGGGCGAAGAAGCTATCAGAAATTCCCATACTTCTAGAAATTTGGCTAATGGAAGCTTGTTCCTCCAAATTTCAGGGGCTAAGTATAATTTTTTTCCTCTATCCCTCCTAAAAACCTGGGCTAACCCTATACACGATTTTCCCCTCAAATAAATTATGGGCTAATGATATAAGTTTAAAAAAATCACTCTAATACAAAAAATTCGCCCAATATAAAATTGAAAGCCCCTTAATTTCGCCCATGGGCGAAATTTTGCCCCTAAAATCATCTATGCTAGGTATGCACCACTCATATTGCCAAACCCAGTATCAGCCATGCCAACAGGAGACTATCAGAAGTACATGCCCAAATTCACAGGTGAAGGTGATGTGTCTGCTGAAGAACATATTGAGGCCTTTTACAGTTATGCTGAAAACCTTAATATTGAAGAAGAAGATGTTTGGACACGAGTCTTTGTCCAAAGCCTAGATGGCCATGCCAGGAAATGGTTCAAAGAACTCCCTGCTAGTTCCATAGCTGGAATTGAGCAACTGGATGAGACATTTTTGAAACATTGGGGTGACAAAAGATATTTTGTCTACTATATCACAGAATTTGGGAACCTAAGGAAACAAAGTAGTGAGTCAATCTCTAATTTCACTAAAAGATTTAACCGGATGTATGGAAAAATACCAGCAGAGATAAAACCTTCAGATGCT
The DNA here is from genome assembly GCA_009831015.1 of Picea engelmannii. Lineage (NCBI taxonomy): Eukaryota > Viridiplantae > Streptophyta > Pinopsida > Pinales > Pinaceae > Picea > Picea engelmannii. The sequence goes on from ML784947.1 coordinate 454,569, forward strand.
TCTGCCAAGATCACATATTCTGATGCTTTTGACTCAGATTTCTGTTTATTGTTGAGAGAAAGGAGGTCACCATCATTATCTCTCATGCAAGATGCTTCCCTTGAGGTGGAATCAAATATTCTAGCCTCCCAGAAGCGAAAAGGAGATTCTGATAGAAGAAGGCCAAGGAATGAGGCTTCATCTTCCTCAAGTGCTGATCCGAAATTTGATAAAATGGCTAAGATGCTAGAGTCTCTAACCTCTAAGATATCTAAGCTTAAGATTGAAAATAAGCATCCTGTGAAGGGAAGAGGCACTTATGATTCTGCAGGCAGGAATCCGAATCAAAATCCCAGCAACTTCAGAAGAAATAATCATCCAACTCAGATCTTGCAAAAAGAAAAGAATCCTACTAAAGATCAGAGGATAAAGGTCCCTCTTCAAAATGTTGTGATGGATGAAGACGAGGGTGAATATCAAGAAGGTGGAGAAGATAACATTCATTGTTTTGGAGAAGAGACAGAGAAATCTTATCTAACACAACATGACTATGAGGAAGCATTGATGACTAAACAGACAGAAGATAATCTTATTGATGATGGCATTTTCATGATAGAAGACAAGAAGAGATATAACCTCCGATCAAAATCTGATACTGCTCAACAAGAGGAACTAGCCTCTCTCGAAAAGAGTACAGCCCCTGTTAAGCAAACAGATCAGACATCAGAGAATCAACAAATAGATCCTTCAAAGGTGAAAGCATCAGCTCCTCCCAAAAGACTATTGCCCCTGTCAAGCATCAAACTCCAGAAAGTCAGCCTCCTGTTGAACAGCAAAGCAATTAGGAAGCTCCTTCGAATCAGGTAAAGGTTTCTGATAAATCTTCTAATAAAGTCCCATATCCATTCAATTTTGAGGCTGAAATACAAAAAATTAAAATTCCTATTCCTCTAGTCGAGCTAATGAAAAATGAAATGTTCAAAAGGGATATCCTCAAAACTCTAGATCCCCAATCTGTATCCCTTTCTACTGATATCCTCAACATATATGATGAAAAGCCAACCATTACTCTGGGCCAAATGATAGAAGACAGATATGAAAGTTGTCCTCCCTTTTACATCTCTCTAAATATTCATGAGAAAACACTGCATAACTGTTTGTTGGACTCCGGTGCTTCACACAATTTGATGCCAAAGGCGGTCATGGATGAGCTTGGGCTAGAGATCACCAAGTCTTATCATGATCTTTTCTCTTTTGACTCTCAAAAAGTCAAATGTCTTGGGATGATTAAGGATTTGGATATAACCTTAACCCAAGCATCCATGAAGACTATGGTGATGGACATAGTAGTGGCTGACATACCCCCTAAATTTGGATGTTTACTATCAAGATCGTGGATGAAGAGGCTAGGTGGCACTCTTCAAATGGATCTCTCCTACGCTACTATCCCTATTTTTTGAGGGGTGAACAGAAGGCTATACAGGGAATCTCATTTGGCATATGTAATCAGTGACGAGAAAAATCCATCCAATCATCCTATCTATTCGGTCGACACAGGTATGGGATCTTGTATTTTGCAAATTGATGATTCATTACCTGATACATTATTGCTCAGAAATCCCACAGTTCAGCCCACATAAACAACAGAAGACGATCTTTGGACCATGTTCTTTGATGGTGCTTGCACTAAAGAGTCAGCAGGAGCAGGAGTGGTATTGATTTCCCCTTCTAAGAAAACTTCTCATTTGTCCTTTAAAATCGATTTTAAAGTGACTAATAATATTGCTGAGTATGAGGAACTACTTTTGGGGCTGAATGCAGCCAAAGAGAGGAAGATTAAAAAATTACAGGTGTTTGGAGATGCATATTTGATTATTCAGCAGGTGAATAAGTCCTTTCAAGCAAAGCATGTCAGGCTGAAAGCATACAGAGATGAAGTGTTGAAGGCAATTCATGATTTTGCAGATTTTAAAATTTCATATGTACCTAGAGCAATGAATGAATTGGCTGATTCATTAGTTGTGTCTGCTTGTGCATTCATACCCCCTCTGCCTCATAAATTAAATTACGAAATTCAAGTTAAATATAGGCCCTCTCTCCCCGATAATGTAAAATTTTGGAAGGTTTTTGAAGACGATGTTGAACTCACTAGATTTCTTGTAGTGATAGATGAGTTTGCAGATCTGCAGATCGATCAGGAGAATAAACATGACAATGAAATCGAGAAGCTAGAATTTAGAAGCAAAATCGCAGCACATGAAATAGTCCAGCTGTCCACCAACAGAATTCCTAAAGGTTTGGTCCCGTTGGAAAGTTTGTTCGATAACAATGATGTGGCTATCAAATTGGAGAGTGGAGAAAAAGATTCAGAAGTTTTGTAGTACAATGTAGCTAGCGAACAAGATCCCAAGTATGTCAACTTAGCCTCACATTTGACTGAAAAACAAAGGGTTGATTCTGGTGAATTGCTAAAGGAGTTTGCTGACATTTTCACTTGGCAATATGATGACTTGAAAATTTTTGACACAGAGGTAATTCAGCATAAGATTCCCTTGAATAAAGACACCAAACCATTCAGGTAGAAGCTTAGATCCTTCAATCCTTTGTTGTTTCCTACAATGGAAAGGGAAATTAAAAAACTATTGGATGCCTGCATCATCATTCCCCTCAGATATTCAGAATGGATTGTCAATCTCGTACCGGTCAGGAAGAAGAATGGGGAGATCAGACTCTGCGTCGAATTCAGAAATTTGAATAAGTTCTCTAGGAAGGACAACTACCCTCTGCCCAAAATGGAGCATATTTTGCAGAAGGTGTCGGGATCAAAGGTGATGTCTTTTATTGATGGGTTTTCCGGATACAACCAGATTGTTGTCCATCTGGATGATAAAGAAAAGGCTGCTTTTACCACTCCATGGGGTATGTTTATGTACAAGAATATGCCCTTTGGATTGATGAATGCAGGATCGACATTCCAAAGGGCAATGGACATTGCTTTCGTTGGAGAGAAAGATAAATTTGTCCTGATATATCTCGATGATATCATTGTTTTCTCAAGCAGCCATGAACTTCATTTGCAGCACTTAAAAAGGACATTTCTAAAATCTCGAAGGTATGTCATCTCTCTTAATCCAAAAAAATCAAATTTTGCACTTAAGGAAGGGAAATTACTTGGGCATATTGTTTCAGCTGATGGGGTAAAAATTGACCCAAAGAGGGTAGAAGCAATTAAAAATCTGTCTCTTCCTAGATCAAAGAAGGACATTCAGTCTTTCCTTGGGACTATAAACTTTATCAGAAGGTTTATAGTAAACTTTGCAGAACTCACAAAGCATATTACTGCTATGTTGAGAAAATACTCCGAGGTAAAATGGACTGAAGCAGCCAGACACTCATTCAATGCCATCAAGGAAGCCATCACAACAGCCCCTGTTTTGATCAACCCCGATTTCTCCAAGGTATTTTACATTTTTTCATTTGCTTCAAGTGATACAATCGCAGTAGTACTGTTGCATAAAAACGCTGATGATTAGGAGCAGCCGGTTGCCTTCTTCAGTAAGGTCTTGAGGGACGCAGAGGTAAAGTATGAATTGCTGGAGAAACAAGCATATGCACTTATCAAGTCATTGAAAGCCTTCAAAGTTTACATCCTTCAAGCAAAGGTAATAGCTTTCGTTCCCTCCAGCTTAGTTAAAGATGTGCTGATACAACCCGACATAGATGGAAAAAGGAGTAAGTGGATAGCAAAATTGATTGAATTTGATGTCAAAATTAAACCAGCAAAACTTGTGAAGGGTCAGGGCCTTCCCAAACTTCTGGCAGAAGAAAATTGCAAGCTTCTTGAAATAAATTTGGTAAGTATTAATGCAGATAACGTCCAGTCTTCAAAGGATAAGGAAAGTGAAGAAATGCAAGTCTCAGCTCACCTAGCTGATTGCAAATGGTACAGTAACATTATTTATTTTCTGTAAAATTTATCAATCCCATCAGATTTGACAAAAACACAAGGAAGGGCTTTGAAGCTAAAAGCTGTAAATTTCTGCATCAATGGCAACTTATTGTTCTAGAAAAATCCAATAGGTTTATTGTTGAGGTGCATAAACCAAGAAGAAGCAGCTAAGGTCATGATTGAATTCCATAATAGTGAATGCGGGGGAAATCACTATTGGAAAACCACTGCACATAAAATCTTAAGATCTGGTTACTACTGGCCATCCTTATTTTCAGATGTGTGTGATTTTGTGAGGACATGTGACAAGTGTCAAAGATTTGAAGGAAAACAACAACTGAAGTCCCTTCCCCTCAAACCTATAGTGGTCATAGGGCCTTTTCAGCAGTGGGGCCTGGACTTCATAGGTGAAATTCATCCGCCTTCTAGTGGTTAGCACCGGTGGATCCTTGTCGCCATTGATTACTTTACAAAGTGGATTGAGGCTATTCCCACCTGGAACGCCAATCATACTGTCATCATAAATTTTCTGCAAGAAAACATATTCGCCAGATTTGGCTTCCCTAAGAGAATAGTCATTGATAACGTTGTTGCATTCAAAGATAAACACTTGGTGAAATTGTGTGAAGAGCTGGGAATTCAACTGGTACATTCCACAACTTACTATCCGCAAGGGAATGGCTTAGTTGAGTCATCCAACAAGAGTTTAGTCAAAATTATAAAGAAGTTGCTTGAACAAAATGCCAGAGGTTGGGATTCCAAGCTGAAGTTTTCTTTGTGGGCTAACAGGGTTACATGTAAGAAATCAATTGGTACATCTCCTTTCAAGTTGGTATATGGTATTGAATCCATATTTCTTGTTCAAATTGCATTGTTGGTTGCAAAGTTTTTACAAGAAACTGATTCTAAACCAAGTGATTTGACCCGGAGAATTCATAATTTGGTAGAGCTACAACAAGATAGAGAGCATCTCTTGGAAAAAACATAATTTCATCAAGAAAGAATCAAGGAGACCTTCGACAAGAAAGTCAAATCAAATGTCTTCAAAACAGGGGATTTAGTCTTAAAGTGGGATGCAGCAAGGCAAGAGAAGGGGAAACACAACAAATTTGAGGCTCTCTGGATAGGTCCTTTTGTCATAACAGTGGTGCAACAAAACAATACCTTTGTTCTCCAAACTTTTTCAAGCGAGGAAGTAGCATGTGGCCCTTTCAACGGGTGCTTTCTAAAGATCTGTTTTTCATAAGGCTTTTCTTAAAAGCCCTGTTCTACTTGTACATATTCTTTTTCAGTTCTGTTTTCTTTATTTCTGTCACTTGAATAACTCCATGCCCAATGGTACCAGCAAATTTTTTTTTCAGATTTCTTTTGATTTTGTAATAAAGGCTACTGAGTCTAGCTAGGTTCTTGGTCACCTCACAGGGAGATGCCCATCCCAGTTGGAGCCAAATGTTAGCTCCCAAAATGAATCTGTCACCATGGTTGCATTTTGGGGTTGATAGCATGGCTATTGGTAGTTTTCTCAATGTTAGTTTTGAGTTTTTCTAGTAGCAAGACTTAGGTTTTGATTTTTGTCTTAGAAATAAGACAACCCATAAAGGTCTTCTCTTTAAAAATTTCATAAAATGCTTTCAACAGCTAACGCATGTTTTAAGGATGATGGTTAGCTGGTGAAAGTGGCTATTTTCAACAGCAAAGGATCATTTCTCACGGGTTGGGTGCTGGTGAAAGCGACAGTTTTTCAATAGTCGAGGAGCACTTCTCACGGGTTGCACGCTGGTGAAAGCGGAGATCATGTGCATTTTATCTACGTTTTAAAAAATCAAATGATGATATGTTCAGCCCACATCATGCAATCAAGGATGATGCACTGGTGAAAGTGGATAATCATTGAAACTCGAGTTGCACGTCAAAATCGGATTACAAATCAGATCTTGTTCAGTAACGCATGCTTCACAAGCATGGCGTCGGAAATGAAAAATTTGAATCCATTATCGCAGGTACAGGAGCTGTACTACTTGGATGACAGCATCACATCGGTTCATCACTTCCCCAACATGCATCACTCACTAATGTATGCTAATTTTTTAACTTTGAAAGACAGAGCCGACACCCGAGTGCTTTCACCAGCGCAAGACCTCGGCCCGAATAGCAGTTTGTTGTGTTGTGTGTGCAGAATCGTTTGGGATTTTGAATTGTAGATGGGGAGGAGTCATAGTGGTTCTTTGCTGAGAAAAGAGTTGGATAGTCTATCCTTCCTACAGACGCATCCAGAAGTACATAAACACTTCTCAAATGTAGGTTGTATCGAATTTGTTGAGAGGTTGCAGAATGGCTGTCACCAGTCAATAGCAGAGGCTTTTGCTAAAACATTTGATGGTAATAAGGCCTGTGTCGGGTCCTTGGAGATCATTGTGGATGAAGCTGCCATCGCTGCAACGACCAGCTTACCAAGATCGGGCCAGAGTTTGTTCAAAACTACTGCTACCAAAAACTTAAATTTCAGAGCATATTTGAAGGAAGAATTCAAGCATAATGCATGGAAGAAGAGCATGCCAGTTTCCCACTTAGAGGATGAGTGGCAGGATTTGTTTAAGGGCATCCAACTCTACATAAATTTAGAAGGCAGGTATGACAAACTGATGTTGTATCACTTCAAGCTCTTAGACCATTTCACTGGTAAAACTCTCCTAAATCTACCTTTCTTCTTGCACAAGAGCTTAACCAAGGTCTATAAAAAGATTAGAGCTGAACCCCTAAGCATGAAGAACACTCTGTGCCACTTTGGCCTTATTAAATTAATCATTCTGGAGGAGCTAAGACAGAAGGGAAGGACCTGGCAACATTTTTGTTTTTGGGAGGGCTTTGAAACTCAAACTCAGCCCGTGAATGAACATAGGAAAGCTGGAAAGAAGCAATTGACTCCTCAAAGCAACTTGAGGAAGAGGAGAACCCTTCCAGGACCTCCAGAAGATAGAATCTCTGGTGTGAAATCTCACAGGTCAAAGAAAAAAATTGAATTTTGAGACTACTACAGAGCAGCCTACAGAAAGGAGAACAAATATCTTAAACCTACCATATACAGACTCAAAACCAGAGCAAGAAGATGAGAGCCCTGTCATCAAGAGTCCTAAACATTCAATTGAGTTTGCACAGAATTATGAGACCTTTACTCACACCAAGGAAGGGGAAACATCAAAAGATCACTAAGTCGAAGAAAACACAAAAAATCAAGCATCTCAAAGAAGTGATCGCTCAACAGGAAGTCTTAGAGAGGGTAATAAAAGAAAGATACAAGAAGCTGTCTGATAATTTTGCAGAAACCAATGCTGCATTTGAAAAACTGGCTCGTGAAAGTGTCAAGGAAAAGAAGAGAAAACAGAAGATCACCGAAGACTACAACAGTCTATGGTGGCTAGCAAAGCGCCTTAAAAGGAAAATCAGAAAATTGAAGCAAAAGCAAAAATCACACCCAGATTTGCAAGTGCTTGCTCAAGTTGCTGTGAACATGCAAGGGGATAAAGCAGAGACACATTGAGTTTTTGTTGAAATCGCAGTTTTGGAGGTGAATTCTCATTTTGGGTTAAGGCAGAGCTTTCACCAGCGCACAGCGTAATTTTACAACCAGTTAGCCGGTGAAAGGCAGTGCTTTCACCAACTAACTAGCGAATCATAAGGCAGGTTAGCTGGTGAAAGCAGAAAAAGCATTTTTGGAAGCTAAGGACAGAGCAGGTCATTTTTCACAGGTTATAAAGAAGTTCCAGAGTATCAAGGTGATAACAACTTTCTTGCAAAGGACTCTGCATCAGAGATTCAAGGGAATTTTGAGAACCACATGCTAAACAAATCTCCTAAAGTATCTACTATGAACAACTAAAGAAATCCAGCTGCCAAGACAGGTGCCTCTGCATGTTTCATGACACCACATATTCCAGAAGCTGGAGAATACAGATGTCGAAGTTTGAGATTGAAGACAATTCGAATGCTAGTTTAGTCATTAAGTCTTTATTATCAAGTTGTTTAGTTATATTTGAATTGCTATTTTTAGATACAGATCCAAGTTTTTAGGATCTTTAAAATTGATTGTAAAAGGATATAAATGCCTATCTTTTCTAAGAGACAAGGGTTCAAACTGGGAGATATTTTGTGCTACTGTATAGACTCTTATTTGCAGAAATAAAGTTCAGTTTCCTTTTGTTTTCAATATCAGAAATATCCATCTTTCTCTTTCTGTACTTTGTTTCAGCTTATTTCAGTGTATAAAGACTGTTATCTCTTTATTGAGCTCATAGACTTGAAGTAAAGTATTTCTGTCTATCTTGCATTAAGCCCTACATTCAGTTGTATTTGGCAATCAAGAATAGTGTGCTTCATCCCCTCCTTTCAAATTACTTGATCTGATTATTGTTTCCTGAAAGCACTATTTCTTTAGATGTGTGATGAGTGGTTTAGTACATTGATCATTAAAGACCCCATTGTCCCAAGCATATCTATACATTATTTCTAAGTTACCAAGCATCCTTAGTTTACAACCCTAAGGAGTTTATTGGAGTATAACAGGTTCTAAGAAAGACATTGGAATGTCCTTTTTCTAGATAAGATCTTTGTGAATAGGCAACAGATATGACCTAAACTCAATATTTGAAGGAACAGTTGATTTAAACCAACAATCCCCTGACCTAGTTAGACCTGTATACTCCTCAATGGCTGCTTCATCAATGATAAACTCCTCCTTTCATATTTTAGCTGACCTCCCATCATAATAAATGGCAAAAGACTCGGCCACTTGTTGATGAAAATTGGTTAATTTTTCACAATATGAAAATAGCCCAACCTTTTTGAAGAATTCTGCCACCTCCGGGTGAGCTTCTAGGTACCAAAACCCATCAAGTTCAGCCCTTACGGCTGGTCCAGATTTTGACAAAATGACAGTGCTATTTTAGGAGATAACATCTGGCTCCTACTCGGGGATGGAATCCTCCTAGTGAGGTTCCAAGAACAAGTAGTTCCAGTCGCCTTATCGGTTGGACTATGGGGTCATGTGGCCTATGCAATTGGTAGCCTGCTCTGCTTATTGAACCAAAATCTGAAAACAATATTTCCATAGCTTTGAAATTGCAATTCTATTGGGCATGGAGTCATCTGGTTGCCTTTGGCATTGGGCATGGAGTCATCTAACCTATGCAACTATTCTTCAACAAACCTGTAGCCTGAAAACTTGTAGCTTGCCTGTAGACTGCCTATTTATTCAACAACCAATAACTGAAAGAATCTACTTGCTCAGATGAAGAGCTTATTCTCCTATATACACCTACTCTAACTACTGCAAATACATGTTTCAGGTATATACAAATTTCCAAAAAAATAATTCAAGCAACAAATTGCTTGACCCATCTTTATGTATACAACAAGGAACATGGAAGGGGAACAAAAGATACCACAAGAGGACTGCAACCGGCTCATGTTCACTGATGCAAACCATGATGCCAAACTCTATAATATATGACATCACTGAAAACCGTGAGCCCATCCATATAGCAATTGGATCATAAAATTTATGTATGACAATACCTTTCTATTTAAAGTCGAAAATCCGCTTTCCTGTATTAGTGCCATGATGTTCCTGATCTGATCTAGGACTATTGCCATATACAATCTGCTATTTATCATATTTTCCAACAAAATCATATTGTCCATTAATTTGATGAAACAAATCATATTCATGACTGAATTCTGGAGAAAGGACATCGACTGTGAAAACTGAATGGTTGACTTCAACTTGATGTTGTTCTTCGATAGGCAAAGAAAAGTGCTCTTCAAGATTAGATCCACAACTATCATATATAGGTTGGCAGCTGCTCAAATCAACATCATTTGATATAGAAATTTAATCTCCTTCGTCTGCATACTTATCAATGGTAGGTGAACAAAAATCCTTTGTATCTGGTAAAGAAAGACAAGCAATCTTCAAATCCTTCTCATCAGTCACAGGCGGAAAAATATCATAAGAAACCTCTTCAAAAATTTGAGAACAATCCTCTTTTATAACTGATTCTTCATACCAATCAAAGGCAACATGTGCAACAGAGATAAGATCTTATGCATATACAGATATATAATTCTCATTATAACCATTTGTATCATGAAGATCTTTCTTAACAACATAACTTTCATCTCTGCAAATAGAAGAATCAACTGTTTCCTGCTGAACATGCTTTTCAAATTCATCACAACATTCTTTAAAGAGACTTTCAACTGAAAATTCATCTTTTTCTTCCCCTACCCTATAATCCTTTTCATTTTTGTTTAAAGTAGTAAGTACATAAGAAGAACAATCCCGAGAATCTTCGGTCACACAATCATCAATATTCACATCAACTCTATCTTGAGTATCTTCCTCTTGAACAACAATAATAGAAATAATTTCATGTTAACAATTAGAAGAATAAACATTTTGAATATGTGAATGAAATTCTTCACAACAACCCTCAAGAAGAATTTCCCGAGAAAAATACCTTTCACATCGATGATGGAATACTCTGTGAAACTCTTTTAAATAAGATATGCTAGAAGGAGGTAAAGATTGATACCATTCGCGAGCATCTCCTTCTAATGAGAAGACAAACATCTTCATGAGCACATCCTCATGATATATATCCAGCTGAATCATGCATTGATGAAATCTGATGAGATGATCAGAAGGATTATCTTCTTTCTTTTCTACAAACTTGGAAGGTGATCTCCCCAAATATCTATAGAAGGAACTGGATGTGGGAAACTAGGAAATGTTGAGAAGTCAAGAGGTGAAAACCTCCGAGCCAAAAGAGCTGCAAACGCTTTTGACATTTGATTATTGTGGAGTCGCCACTGAATCTGTCCTTCATGGAGTCGCCAGATAGATAATTACAACCAAATGATGTCCAAGCTTTGTCTATCATCAAAGATGGATCTTGTCGTCTCCCAAGGAAGCTGAGCTTCGATCTCCTCTCCCCGGTAGTGGCACCAATTTGTTATCACTCCAAGAAACTCCTTAGGGTTGTAGACTAAGGATGCTTGGTAACTTAAGAAATTATGAATAATCAAAGTGTTTCGAACAATGAGATAACTGAGAAGGCTTTATAAAAGGACAACTTATTATGCATCTAAATAAACCAGTGCTTTTAGAGACCAAATATCAGTTACAGTAATGAAATAAGGTGTGAAGAATACTATTCAAGATAACCAGGTACACAAACATGTAGGG
>ML784947.1:465789-476392 GCA_009831015.1 Picea engelmannii
AGAAGGCTTTATAAAAGGACAACTTATTATGCATCTAAATAAACCAGTGCTTTTAGAGACCAAATATCAGTTACAGTAATGAAATAAGGTGTGAAGAATACTATTCAAGATAACCAGGTACACAAACATGTAGGGTCATACAAGATAATAGAGAATCATTTAATTCACATTCATGAGCTACATAAGAAGATGACAGTTCTCAATAGCTAAGCTAAACTGAATCAAATTACAGAGTGGTGAACATATGAACAATACTGACATTGGTAACAAAAGAGGACTGTGATTCATATAACATAAAAGAGTCAAAGTACATAGCCAAAAAGTAGCCAGGATTGAACCCTTCATCTTTCTTAATTTTGTAGATGTATAGCTTTACATCACTGTTATCAGATCCTAAAACAATGGATATGATTTTCTAAAAACAGAAAGAAAACTGTATTTACAAGAAACTAGGAGTAGATCCTCAAAATGAGGTCAATCCCTATCTGATAATCCTCAAAATGTGGTTGAAACGTTGATGATGTGTAGCATAGCCATCCAAGGCTCTTTGGTTTGATCTCTTGAAGATGAAATTCGAGTTGGATGATGTGTCTTCTAACCCTTGATATTCTGCCTTTAAAAAAGATGCCAAATGTAGTTGAAAAACCTCTTTTTGACCTTATCCCTGAAAAATAGCCTTTAGATTGACTTTGATAATTCATTACATGCTTATTCAAAGAGGTTTCATTCCATTCCAACTCAAAAATTTCCAATCTGAGCAAAATTTCGATGAATCTGGTCATACAGGCTTTCAGTGGTTAACTGTATGAAATTTTAAGCTTCTTATCCACCGAAAGCGCTGCATTTCGGAGGTTAATGAGCACGCTTAGGCTTGCCTAAACCACTGAAAAGCAGAAGTTTTTCAAAAATCAAAAATTCAAAATTTTCGATTACCTGTATGGTTGCATATGGTTTCAACACTTCTTGGATGAAGTTCCCTTCTCCCTGACAAGGCTTGTGACTTCCTCTTGATGAATACCAACCTGTATTTCTTCTTCTATGGAGGTGGAAACTTGGGCTAGGGTTTCCAACTTTGTATTCTCCTGAGCTAGAGGTTGGGATTCTTTTATTTTTAATCTCAGAAGTCTTAGCTGCCTGTACAACTTCATGTTCTCCCTTATCAATACCATGTTCCTGTCTTTGATCTTTTCATGTTTTTCCTTAACAGTTTTATTAATGTTATGAAGTTCTTCATTTCTTTTTGTCAGATCTGTATTTGTATTTTTGATAACCCTTATTAAAAATTCCATTTCGTAGATTTGTTGCAGAATTTTACTCACTTTCTGAGTCCTGGAAGCTTTGGGTTTTCTCGAAGAAGCTCCTACTGATGATTGATTTTGTTCCTCTGGAGGAGTAGGAGTAGGTAGGTTTGGGTATTCATCAACAACTGTATCAGTTTGTTGCTCTCCTTGTGCCTCATTATGCTCTGGTTCATGTTCAGAATCTGAATATGGGAGGTTTAAAGGATTATCCTCCATGGCCAAACCTTCAGCCTTCTCTCCTTCCTCAAACTGTAATTTTCTCTTTGTTTTTTCTTCTTGGTCGAGGAAGATTCTGCTTGCTATTTCAAGGGTGAAATAGCCCTTCGTTTCTTTTGAATACTCTTGGGAGTTATAACCTTCCTTGTGGCAGTCTTCTTGCCCTTGTCCTCTGGTGGTTTGTCAGTCTGGAATTCATTTCAGAAGAGAAAGTAATTCCATGCAACCTGCTTCTTCTTCAGAGACTCCTTGATAAGAAGAGTAATGAGTCCTTGATGGGACAGTCTGCTTTCCACTTTAGTGGGCTTAACTTTTACCTGCCTGTCCATTTTGGTGAGAGTCTTGTGGAAGTAAAAAGGTAGATTAATTGGATCTCTGCTAGTAAAATGGTTTAAAATCTTAAAGTGATAGAACATCACTCTATTGTACCCCCCTTCTCATGTAATGTAGACAAACATTGCTTTCAACAGTGATTGCCACTTTGGTTCTAAGAAAGACATTGGAATGTCCTTTTTCTAGATAAGATCTTTGTGAATAGGCAATAGATATGACCTAAACTCAATATTTGAAGGAACAGTTTATTTAAACCAACAATCCCCTGACCTAGGTAGACCTGTATACTCAGCAATGGTAGCTTCATAATGATAAACTCCTCCTTTCCTATTTTAGCTGACCTCCCATCATAATAAATGGCAAAAGACTTGGCTACTTGTTGATGAAAATTGGTTAATTTTTCACAATATGAAAATACCCCAACCTGTTTGAAGATTTCTGCCACCTCCGGGTGAGCTTCTAGGTACCAAACTCCATCAAGTTCAGCCCTTAGGGTTGGTCCAGATTTTGACATTATGACAAGGCTGATGTGTCCCTCAATTTAAGAGATTATGCATGCAAATAGGGACATAACTCGAAACTTTAGGAACAGGTCAAGGTATGGTATGGCTCAATGAACAGAAGGTGTGACTCATCAAACAGAGAGTATATTTTGACAATAGAATCGATGACAGAGGATTTAACTCAGAGCTAAATCAGGAATCAGGTGTATAATTCAGAGTAAGAATAATGACCATAGGTATGACTTAGCATCATGATTTAACTAAAACTTGATTCAAACAACCAGTAAACTAAATTTAAGCCGAGACTTATTTCTAGGTAAGAGACAATATAGAATCACATATGACCAAATTGAAACTACCTGATGACTGGGTTGAATGATTCGGTTTGACACCTGGAGGATTGATCGACTGCTGAAATCGAGACTTTAATCACCAGTTTGCCATAGTGAACGGGATTTTGAACTCTGCTAATGTGCCTAGTTGAGAGAATCACGGGATTGTGATATAGATGACAACTCTCGGACTCAAAATGAAATTAAATGGAAATTAAATAGAGCTAAAAATAAATCATCATGATCTTGTAATCCTGTGGCTAACAGTATTGAAAATCCACATGATGTATCCTTTCTGTCATGCGAAATCTCATATGAGTTTCTGTGCCTCGCCGAAACCTAATGGAAATCTGACAGATGAAGGCTGAGTGGACAATTCGGTATTAATTCATCAATGACCTGGAGAACTCACCATTTGACATGACTTTCAGTGATTAGAAGTGATGATCACGCTCGCTTGACATCTGGCTCATGCGAAAGCATGAGTTTTTCCTTTGCGCATAGAAATGTTTTTGGTGGTTAACGGGCCTTTTATTTTCGCTTCTTAACCACTGAAAACCACGACTTTTAGTGGTTAAGAGCCATTTTTTAACCCCTTTTAACCATCGAAAACCTGAGATTTGAAATTTTGAATGCCAAGACCAAAAATGATACTTCTTCCAAGTTTACATCCAAAAATCAAACCATATAACATACCTCCAAAATTTAGAAATGAATTTTTGGACCTCTTCCTATCACCTAAAATTTGACAAAATGACAGTGTTATTTTAGGAGATAACAGTTCGGATCTTCTCCCGGTTTACCATCAAACTTGGGAATGTCTGATGCTAGCTTGGTCGGTATGACAGGCCAATGGGGAGAATGAAGGATAGGGTCATTCAAAATCCTAGACAAAACAGGAAGGTCCAAAGTGGCCAGAAAGGGTAATTGTCCATTCACGTGGGGGTACTTGTGACTTTGGGGAGGAAGTCCCATAGGTATACCAGTCGGACCGTAAGCCATTTGCATATAATGCGAAGATCCGAGCAGATTCAGTTGTTGGTGTGGAGGCATGTAGCCCATAGGGTTGCACTGGTTAGGAATATTCCCTTGAACAGGGGCATTAGGCGGAATGTTCGAACCCCAAATAGGATTGGGCAGACCTGGGTATGGTTGGCCTGCACTAGGGGGTAGGAAAGAGCTGGATTGAGGCCGTTTCCCCCCAGTCAGTTGAGTATTTCCTTGGGTAATATGGTTCCAATACTGGACCAAGGCTACAGGTATATTCTTCCCATAGGGTGGGATAGTTGGGGGTTGTCCTCCAACTGGGGGTTGTGTCCCAATTGGGAACTGACCTCCATACAGAGGTTTTCCTCCAACTGAGGGTGGTGTGCCGATTGGGATTTGACCTCTGTATGGGGGTGGTGTCCCAATGTGGGTTTGGCCTCTAGGTGGGGGTTATCCCCTAAAGTTAAATTGTCCACCAACATGAATCTGATAACTAGGTGTGAAAGATTGAGTAGTGCCACTAGGGATGGCTCCACCGGCATAAGGTAGATAAGACCCTCCGGAGGGGACATGAGGAAGTGTTGGAATAAAACCGACAATAGTATTATTTCCAAGAGGGGGAAAAAATCCAGAATCTCCAGATGGACCTTGAGTAGGGTTAGGGATAGAATAATTTAATGCATTATACCTAGGTGGAAGGGTCGGGGTAGGTCTAGGTGAAAGTGGTTTGCCAATGGGAGCTTGGCCAGCCACCATATTCCCGGTGGGAATATTTGTAGCATCTGGGACCATTGTAGAATGTGTCATTTGAATGGGGATGGTCATGTTTGGGTCAATTGACTGGGTGTCTGATCCAAAAAAAGAGATAGGCAGTCATAGGAATGGTCGATTATGTGGGTATTGCATCTGTATCAGACGTTTCAGGTAAGTCATCTTTGACAGATATATTGACACATGTTTGTGGGTTAAAAATGTTATGCACTGTATGGGGTGGGTTTTGAAATATGTTAGTACTCCAAAAAGGATCCTGGCATTCAGGGCCTACGAAAGGTCTAGTCGTTATTCCAGAAGTTTGAACAACAAGATCTTCAGATGAATTTAGCCAGAGAATACGTCTCACGGAATTGGGAGGAAGTCAGAGAGATTATAGAGAATCTGTAACTCAGAATTGATCTAAAGAGTCAGTTCTTTCCACTCTTGGAGTGGAAATGTCTTGGAATTCACTATGTTGAGGAAAGCCCTCCAGCGGGTTGGTAGGCAAGGGTTGAGAACCTTCCAGATCTTCTAGGGGTAGTCCTTGCATTCTACGCAAACAGTGTGGAGGGTCGATGTTGGCTGAGCTAAATATATAACAAAATAAACTCTATGGACAACTATGGAAATGAACAACACACGCTAATATAATCTAGGAATCAAACCAAGCAAACAAAACCTTCTTATTTCGAGGTCACTAGTTGGTGATGAAATCCAATGTCGTGAAATCAAGATAAGAAGGTTTTGGGCTAGGGTGGAAAATTTACGTTGACGACCTACTTATGGACTTACACCTTGGTGCAAGCTTCCATGCAATAATTGTGGATTTACCCTCCAAGGAACCCGAGTGAGTTTTGCCACCGTCGATTCCATGTACCGTGAAGACTTGCCCCTCCATAGTCACCTTGTGTAAGACCCTAAGAAGATAGGCCACTAAAGTTACCACCAACAACAATGATGCCTGGGGAGACAGTCGACAGTCTGATCCACATGCAAGGGCAGGGTATCGAGCATGAAATCAACTTGAAAGGCTTCCACTCATCATTGTGGGTATACCTTCAAGTTACCCCTATAATACGTGCAATCTCTACACTGATACCAACAAAGCAAGGTGAGTAACTCTGCCAATCTCAATGTGACCTCAGGTTTGACCCTTGTGTGAGAAGGGCTTCCCAGAACAAAATGTTGCAAATGGATTTCAACACTCTTTATCACAAGATACTATTGTGTGTTTTGTGCTTTGGAGAGTGTGTCTCACAGCCTATTCCAAAGTGCTAGCCTAGCTAATTTTGGTGTGAAAGATCCTAGAAAATAAAAGTTACTAAGTAAATTTTATGATTACGCATTGTTTTTATGGGTTGTTGTTTACGCGACAGGAGGATGGAAATGAAACCAATGTTGTTGAGACCTTGACCCAAAAGGATGAAAATAGAGATGAATGATGCAAATTTTCATTCAATGAACTCTATCTACAGCAGGGAGAAGGTGTTTTTCTGGAATAATAGAAGCTACAAAATGTATTTTTCCTTCTTGAACAAAATTGCAAACAACCATGAAAATGAAACTTTTTGATTTTCTCTTCTTTTAAAAAAAAAAAAAAATTGTGAATGAAAAATCTTCTTATGAATGATTACTCAACAACAATGAATGGCTTTAATTTTTCTTTCACAAACCAAAACAAGGATGTAAGGAAGAAAGCACAAGTAATCAACGAAGATTGATACACTCAACACGCACCCAAATCAATCTTTCAATGTAGATAAAAATAAAAATGACAAGAAAGTAGTTCGTCAAATGCAAATAAACAAAGGAATTTATAGTGAGTAAACAATCTAAAAGACACAATCAATCCAAAACTTTAAATCCAATCAAAATACTTTTAATCAGACAAGCACTCAGATCTCAGAATTAGAGATTATACCCTTGTTGATAAAAGGTCAAGAAGTAGGAGCTGGAAAAAATGATTTAGAATAGTTTCTGATCTTCGAAAACCAATCAATGGCAAGATTTGAATTCAGTAAATAATTGAATAATGGCACAAGAAGTTCCTCCTAGATAATCAGACAAATATGGGCATCAACAAAACAGGAAATCCTAATTCCAAACAAAAATTTCAAATGGGTTCGCAACCTAGCTATAAGGTTCAGTGCAAAAATTAGTGGAGTTCGTAGGCTAGACACAGATAGGGCGTGAACATGTCGCACTGGTTTAAACAGTGGGGTGCGAAAATAAAGGGTTTTCATAGGCTCCAGGAAGGTACAGTGCGAGACTGTTTGAATCAAAGAAATTTGGCAAAAAGGGACAAAAATCTAAGTGAACTTCTAGGTCCAGAGAGTCTATTTGGATCTCCCACAGACTCAGAGACTGGTTGGAAATGAACAAATATAGGCTAAGATAAAATGGCCAACAAAAAACCACAAAAAGGGATCTCCCCAGTGGAGTCACCAATTTTGTTATAGGACAAATCAGTATGTGTGGACACTAACTGATCTCCCTAGATCCACCTGGATCTAGAACAAAATAGAACAGGACGTGACACTTTCCCTAAGTTACAGTCATTGAATTTACCATCAAGGAAGGAGTAAGTGACATACCTTAAGATATAGCTTCCTTATGTCTTTGTTGTCCCTGCTTCACTTCGGTGGCGTTGTAATATCAGATCTGCAACAACATGAATTGACCAAGGTGAAAGAAACCATAATACATTCAATCAAGACCTAAACATGTGATAAAGGAGTCATGTAATAAAATAAGAGTGATTTTATGGGAAAGGGATATGACATTGTATTATATTAAATGAAAGTAGAAGATACAACTGTTGATACTGAGAGGGGGGTGAGTCAGTATCAAGTACAATTTATAACCTTTTTCAAATTATACTTAAACCATTCAACTATATCCAATGAGAAATGAACAATAGTATAAGAGCTACACCAATACACCATAATACACCATGCACAATATATGAGAAATAATCAATAGTTATTGTTCAAGGGAAGTAATGACTTCCAAAGGTAGCTACATCTTCCAAATGTAAAGGGAGAGATAAACCTCCAAGAGGAAGATACAATCCTCCAATATCAAGAGAGAGTTGAACTCTCCATCCTTTCCCCTTCTTTCCACCTAAGAATATATGAGAGATAATAAAACTTTACATTAAATCATCACCATCAACCAATCATCACATAGAACCTGATAATTCTTCCTGAGACTTCTTCAATTTCTACAATTCGTCAATTCTTGGAGTACTTTGATCCTGTAGATAATATTACTCAATGTATTCTCTGAAACTCCTCCAATTTTCACTCCTTGAATCCTCCCCAAAAAGAGGTTATAGAAAGAATGGTAGACTTTATTCAATTCTGGTTTATTCAGAAGACCCAACTTGTACAGCATGCCCCGTGCTCAATGTTTAACATTCGATTCTGCAACTTGCACAAAGGAAACTACAGTCCGTACTCTTTCCAATGGAAGTCATCCCACTGCATTTGGGTTCTTTATGAAGAATTTATGACTTTTTTACCCAGAACGCCTGTTTATTGACTAGCTTCAGGACTGGTCACAAACCCTATCTTCCATAGAGTGTATCTCCATAATTATAGTGAATCAAGAGCTAAAATTTTTACCAGAGGTACCTTGATATGGATTCTCAATACCATAGCGATTTCACCATCTGAATCATTCTATAAAAGCAGTTATAGAAAAAATGGTAAGATGAATTGAAAATAACATACCTTAGAACACATTACCAAAAGACTTCATCCTCTCTTGAAATCCGACCTTCTTTACTTCTTATTTCCTCTGAAATTAGACTTGTATCAAATGAATGTATAATGATGTTTATTTATACCATTTATGTCACTTCCTTCTAACATTAGGGCCGACCTAACAATTTCTTATTTTGTAATTCTTTTCTTTAATTATCTTTAGGGCCTACATGTACTTCCTTCTTCAATTCACTTTGTCATCTTCAAAAATTCATTTCTCCTCAACCATGAGGATCCACATGACATGCCACATACCTTTTATGACTCTAAATTGCACAACACATGTTTACCTAGCATCATGCCAACTCATGTCCCTTCTTTGCCAAAACACTGTTGAACAACTCTTTGAAAATCCTCTTGAATAAAGGCCCACGCACCCTAACTCATTACTGCACGTGTGTACATGCTAGCTGACCCAAAACAACCCGTGTGGACCGACAAAAGAATGAAAAAAGGAAATTTGCTGATGGAACAAAAAGCTATGGGTGAGTTAACTGAAACTCTCGGCCATGCATGGCCGAGGGTTCATCCAAATACCTAGCTCCTTCTAGCCTATAAAAGAAGGGGTAGGGGTACCATTTGAAAGAGGAAGAATATAGCAAATAAACTCTGCCCATTTACGTATTCCATTGTCCTAACCCTTTAGCCTTTCCTAATGCCAAAGGAGATTTAAATCAAAGTAGTTGAGGGACAGAAGAAGAGGAGCCCAAGATCAGGTTCAAGGAGCGGTGGCCAGTCTCAACTTTTGTAAGTTGACTCATTTTAAGTAATAAAGAGAATGCTTTTCCCGTCCCAATTCATGAAATTTTTATGGTTTGATTAGTTTATGCTTGATTTCTAACCCGTTAG
Source organism: Picea engelmannii (assembly GCA_009831015.1). NCBI lineage: Eukaryota > Viridiplantae > Streptophyta > Pinopsida > Pinales > Pinaceae > Picea > Picea engelmannii. Next base: position 474,831 of record ML784947.1, read on the forward strand.
TATATAAGTAGTATGCATGCGTAGTTGTTGCTTGTCTTGAATGAAGGTCAGCTTTGGAAGGAGTATTGAGAACAAGTAATCAAGCTCAACGGAGGATTGACATCAAACACCGGGAACGAGGTAGGTTGATATTTCTATGCATTTACTAAGAAAAGGGGATTTGAATCTAGGGATGAAGGTAGAAAGTAATTTCTATTCGGTCATATCTGCATGCAAAGTATGAAATCTATTTGCTAGTCCGTAGGGTGTTTTTCCCAACAACAGAATTGGCGACCGTACTGGGGAAAGACTCTCTAGGGTTCCTGGAATTTTATTTAGTTTTTGGGTAGTTTAAAGACAAGTTTTTCTTTCTTGTCTTTTCTTTAAATTTCTGTAAAGTCTGAGCTAGCAGGGAATCTAGTTTTCCATACCAACTTTCCCTGAATTTTGCTTGACTATGTTTTTCAAGACCCACAGAGGTACACGTGGCCTGCACAAGGCCTGCACGCGTGTACCCATGCCCTATCCTCTTACAGCCCGCGTGTGGACGCTAGCTGTAGAGGTAGCAGTAGCATGTAGAGTTCAGAGAACCTCAGAGGCAGTCCTCCTCTTCCATGTCAGAATCACATATTCTCAGGGGGTTTTCTGGAATTCTGTCTGAGTCTTGTTTGCTAACAGTCCTATCTTAGATTGTTTTTGCCTTATTATTTTTTCCTTGCATTATTTTTTTTTCTGTTAGAAAGAGTATCCAAGCCTTCAAGGGATCCTGGTTATCAATATTAGTGATCTCTTCCTGGTTTAGTCTGTCTGTTTTCACTTTTTCTTAGAGTTTAGATATACACGCGGCCTGTACAAGGTTAGCCCGCATGTACACGCCCTCTATCATTGTTCAGCGCACATTTGCACACATGTTGTTTGAGTGACAATCGCGTGCTTGTACAAGATATTTGTTGTTGAGGGTAAGGCATCCATCCTTTCTCTTGGTAAGAATTATTCCTCTCAGGTGTTTGAAATCTCTGTTTGAACAGTCAGTAGCTTAGGATTAATTTTACCCTTAGCTTGCTTTTCCTCATTTAAAACATTGTCAGAAAAATAAATAAATTTTACGGTTTTTAGGCAAGTGTGAGATTCATTGTTTTTACAATTGCTATTGTGTGATTTTTAAATCTTATTCTATGTGATCTGTGATTTAGGCCAGAATTGTTTTTCTTGGTCTTTTGCTTGTCAGTATTTTCTCTTTCTTGCTTTACTAGCATTTAAATAAATAAATAAAATCTCTTTTCATTTTCTTCTTTGGTTGAAGGGTGTATTTCTGCATCATTATCTAGGGAAAAGTCTTTTATTTCATAAGTTTTTGCAGTTTACTTAGATTATATGTTAAGAACCAAACATCAGTATAGCATGGAAAAACCTCAGGAAAAGTACTCAATGCCTTGAAATAGAGATAATTTCAGATAATAAGCCTCTTTGAGGGGGCAACCTCATTTTACCCCACTTAAATGTTCAAGTACAAGATGATTCAAAATGAAAATGTCTCCTTGGTATATATAGGAGACTAGGAGGTATAATTACAACTAATGGCC
>ML784947.1:481103-491240 GCA_009831015.1 Picea engelmannii
AAATGAAAATGTCTCCTTGGTATATATAGGAGACTAGGAGGTATAATTACAACTAATGGCCTAAAGCCGACATAAATAAAATAACATTACTAATATAATATGCCCCAATTAAGGGGTAATGAGCCAACATTAGGGATTAACATTATAAGTAGCTCATAGTCAAGTGAAATTCCTTTGAGTTTGTTGTCCAAAATCTTAGAAAAAATTTAAAATATTTCTTTAGAAAAGTTGTTGAAATTTTGCATTCAGTAAAAGTTTTGTTTCTAGATTTTTCATTCATTTTTCACTTTCATCTTTTACACATCATCAGTGTCACCCTCATACCCCTTGACATAAGACAAATCCATAAAATTAAAGCTAAATTTAAAATCTACTAGACTTTTATGTTTGTAGGGTTCACAAACTAGTTCAGGACTAAGGCCTTGGATTAGGTTGGAGAGGAAACTCTTCAAGGCCATTTAAAATCAAACATTGGAGTCTAAGATAGGGAGTGTCTAAGTCCATTTTCATGGAATTTATCTAGGACCCCCCTCTAATACAGGGGATAAACATGAGGTCGCGTGTGAAAAGGTAGCGGAGATAACCCCTCCAAAGCTGGACCAATCGTAGTGGAGAACACATATAAAGGGCTTGTTGTGGGATTCCATCATTTGCATTTGCCACGGGGCTTCATGGGTCTCGAATCCATTTGAGGTCCTCAATTTTATTTTCAACCATTTGCTCTCGATACCCTTGATAGGTTTTGGGCTCAATACCCTGCTCATTGTGGTCTACCTGACTTTTGACTGTACCCGCCTGGTGACTGTTCGCGTGCTGGAAACCTAGTTGCCAATCTTTGTTTGGGACATACACAGGTGACTACGGGGGTATACCACGGTACCTAGGATAGACATCAGGCCACACTTTGTAGAGTATACCCAGAGGGTTATTCTGTTTTCAAGTTGCACTTGCACCGGTAAGTTGCTCTAGTGTTGGTTGTTGTAACTGTTCTTCAAACTAATTTAGTGTTTGCTTGTCTTATCTTCTAGGGACTTTTTTCTTAGTGTGTGTTAGTTTTGAGCATTTAGACTACCTTAGAGTGTCTTGGATATTCTCACATAGTGGAGGATCCTGAGCTCCGTCGGTCACGAAGGCTTCTTGGCCTATCGTCGGTTACACTGGAGCCACCCCTGCTACCATTAAGGCGGAAGCTAGACCAACAAGGATCTTTTGAAGTGACCAGGTTAGAAACCTTTGTGCTCGAACAACCCCCGGAGGAATCGACCATTTTGGACCTTGAAGCAATTGCTCTTGGCTAGGTTGAAACCCCAACCATTGATTACTTGGCACCTTTTATTGTACCAATTCAATTTCATGAGCGCTAGACAGTGTCGCACACAACAATGGAAACAAATGTTGTTACTCCTTCTGGGAATTCTTCAATTCCCACCACGGTTGTCACCACAGGAGAGTTGTCATCTCCTAACTTACCGTCATTAGTCCGAGCCACCATGGCCTCGACCGCAACTACTTCGCACAGTGGTACGAACCCATCTTTGGTGGTAGCCACAACCCCTTTCACACCAAGTGTGATAGGACCTTCGTTCTCATACGGTATGCCTAGTTTGGGTACAAGTCCTGTACTTTCCTACTCCACTTTACAGACTTTGGGTCTGGGGGTAGGGAGCTCTAGAGCTCCTCTGCAAGGTCACATGGGAGGCACTCCTATCCCTTTTAATGATTTTCCTTACACAGGAAGTCATATCCCTCCTTCATCCCCTTCACTCGATGGTTCGCATTAGTAATTCACTGGACAACCTACACACAATAGTTTATTTGGAGCAGGGAGTCCAGGACCACCTTCGCATAGTATGTCGATAGGTTCGACACTGTTTTCTTGGAATGGAACGTTTGGTAACAACACCTTCTCGTCAGCCACTTTCTTGACTAGGGGCAACCCCATTTTTGGACAATCTACTCCTGGGCAGGGTACTATTCCTACATAGGGGGAAAACCTAGCAGGACCTTGGAATTCAAGGAAAGGATCCGTTCCCTCCTCTGGAATGTCGATCTGGGGTAATTCTTTCCACAATCAATGGAACCCCGAACAAACTACTATGCTTATCCCCATGGGACTAGCATGGGGTAATCCTTCCCAAAGTCCTTCGAATACAATGCATGCCCACCAATCTATGTGCTATTTGGGAAATCAGCCGATGATGTCTCCACATATGAAAAATCCTTACGCTGGTCAAGGCCCTGGTTTCTACTAGAATCCGGGCCAGCAGCCAAACATTTCCTGGCAACCTAGTGCCAGTCAAACTCAAGGACCCTTTTTCCTAGGTTATCAGCAGCAACCCAAACTACCTTTCCTGGCGATTTTACACTTGCCATATTTGACAAGGTTGTTGAATGACCCCATTTGTCACGATCCATATTGGCCTCCTATGCCGACGAAGTTGCCTTCGGACATTCCAAAGTTTGAAGCCAAGCCTAATGAAGATCCAGGAGCTCATGTGACTACCTTTCATCTTTGGTGCTCATCTAACTCATTGAAATATGACTCCGTTCAGTTGATATTGTTTCAACGTACTCTCATTGGGAGTGCTGCGAAATGGTACATTGAGCTCGATCGCTCAAGATACTCTTCATTTGGTGAACTAGTGATGGCTTTTCTTAAACATTTCCAGTTACCTGTGAGATATGACACTGGCACAGAGCTTCTCGCTAATTTCGAATAGACAATAGCGGACCATATCTCTGATCACATCCGAGAATGGAGACACTGGAAGAGTTTAACCATAGTACCGGTCCCACCAACATTCCTTCTTGAATGGCTCCTTAAGTATTTGGTTCTGTAGTTATCCAAAGACGTCGTGACATCCAGAGTTTTCTCTGAAGAAGACACCATCCTGAGGGATCAATATTTTGAGCTCATCTATTCTCAGTCCGATTTATTATACAACATCTTTCCAGATGCACCACGTTCAATACTGGATAAAACTAGACAGAGAGATGGACCGCATGCCGATGGTATTGTTGGTTCAGCACAAACCAAGCCCGCTGAGCAATTGACAAAGCTGTTGCAACAATTATCCATACAACACACAGCGGTGAGCCAAACTACTGCTTTGGCTACTCCCCCTACCCAAGCGTCGGAATTACACATAGTATAGTCGACTAACCCAAAGGCCACCCAGTGGCCTGAAGGGAAGAAAAAACAATGAAAGAACGGTAAGGGGGATGAAAAACCCAACGATAATGTTGGCGAGGACAACACTGAAAAATGGAAGGCAAGGTATCCTTGCAACTTGTGTGTGGAAGACCACCCGACCCATCTATGTCCTTGACTTGCAGAGGCCCAAAAGTTTGTTACACTGTAACAACAAGCAGTGTTGACTAATCCATTTCAGCATGGGCAAAATCCAACTCAAGCCTCTGCAAGCATGGAAGGGGGAAACCAAGAAACCTGCCTGCCTCCGAACAATCCCTCATCCACGAACATATATATGGTTAGGGGTGATGCTTTCATATCGACTAGAGCACACAATTATAGTAAACCAAGCACTTCTAAGAAGGGTAAAGAAGATGACCTCCCATCTCTTCCTCTACAGATAGAGAAGACATTGGGAGAAACAATGACATGCATTCCAAAAGGTGCATTTAAAAAAGATTCTCATAACCCAAATGCAAGGGCCACCCAGAACTACTCTGTGGTGGAGGATTTATCACAAACCCCTTGTGTGATGTCTTCTTTGGAGGTCCTCCAAAGTTGCCCTTCTCAGAGAAAATCCTTGTTAATTGCATTGGGCTCTACTGAGACTTGTAATCCAGGTACCATCATGTTAGATACAACAGACTGAAAACCTTGTCTGCCTTACCACATAGCATTTCAGATAGTAGTGGCCTACCCCACGAAAACTTTTACATGGAATATCTTCCGCACGATGGTCGACAAGGGTGCCTCGACATGTGTTATGTCATTGGCATGTTAGAAGGCCATTGGCCAGCCCGTTTTGTCTCCATCACCTACTCTCCTCACTACTTTCGACGATCATTCGTTCCGACCGCATGGCATCGTTCCTTCTTTCCCCATGTAGTTAGGACGGAAAAACATGTGTCTCAAAGTAGAGGTAGTCGTTTCTCCCCTTGACTATAACCTCTTGTTAGGACGGAGTTGGACTTATGCTATGCAAGCTATAGTTGCTACAGTTTTCTGGGTCTTGGTGTTTCCACACGAGGGCCGAATAGTGACCATCGATCAATTGTCTTTCTCCAGACCTGACCCAGCTTTGGGGGCATCCACGGTCTCGATGATTGATAATCCTCAACCAGGTGTCCTCAACGTAGGAGTTGGTTTGTGCCCATATTTGATGGGTACCTTCGATTACCCACCTCCGTAGGGTGATATCAAATTTATATCTAATCACCATAAGGTTGAGATTTTTCAAGTTTTGTCTTTCTGCATGACTTACTTCGTGGATCCATGGATTCTTCCTTCCCCATCAACCACGATGGATGAGACAGGGCACCTAGGCATGACCATGCCCTTGCCTACCGCTAAAGTAGCGTACTCTTTATTCCAACAAGCTTCAACTAACACAGATCTGACTCCTGCACAAGTGTTAGATCCACTTCTAAAGCCTATTTGGACTCAAGGTTCTCTTGCTAACGTCAATTCATTAGACTTAGTATTGCCTTATGATGAAGCAGTAATCGAAGCAATGATTAGTCTGGACAAACCTTGGGAATATCTTCATCACAGATCATATTTTCTCCCAGAGTTAAGCTGAATCGAAGTAGGATAATTCACTGTGACCATGACGGGAGATCAACCATGTCCTATTAACCTCTTAGATACACATGAAATTTATGCTGAGGGAAATATGGCGACTATCGCTAAAACTATACCAATCAACATCTCCCAAAACCTTGGCATCTTGGAGAATGTCTTCATTGGAGCGGATTTCTCCCCCAAAGAGATTCAAATCTACAAGGATCTTTTCAAAGAATTTTGCGATGTTTTTTCCTGGTCTTATGAGGAAATGCCAGGTATTGATCCAAAAATAGTTGAACATTAAATCACAACGTATCCTAATGCCAAGCCTGTTCGACAGAAACTTCATCCAGTTAATCCCAAGAAAGTAGCAGCCATCAAGATTGAGGTTGAGAAATTGCTAAATGCAGGTTTTATTTATCCTATCCATTTGACTCAATGGGTGTCTAATCTTATGCGGGTCAATACAAAACAAGGCACGATTCGTGTTTGCACCAATTTCCGTGATTTGAACAAGGCATGTCCCAAAGATAATTTTCCAACACCATTCATTGACCAGATCATTGATGAATGTGCTGGTTGCGAAGCCTTTTCTTTCATGGATGTTTTTTGGGGATATAATCAAATCCAAATCAAACCCGAAGACCAACACAAAATGACATTCATTTGTCCATGGGGTACATTCGCATATCGTAAAATTCCTTTTGGCCTTAAAAATGTAGGCACCACATTCCAATGGGCCATGTCTTTTGCTTTTCATGACCTCAAGCATATAGTCGAGGCCTACTTAGATGATTTAGCATCCCGATCTTGCAAGAGAATGGATCATCCCACACACCTTAGACTAATCTTCGAACACTTTCACTACTTTAGGATTCGCTTGAATCCAAACAAGTGCAGCTTCTACGTAACATCAGGACATCTGTTAGGTTTCATCATATCAACAACAGGGATCATGGTTGATCGTCTCAAGGTGGAGGAAATAATCTAGTTTCCCCCCCCACACACAATTCTTCAACTTCAGAGTCTACAAAGCAAGGCAAACTTTTTACGATGCTTCATCACCAACTATGCCGAAATCACCAAGGGATTTATGCACCTACTGAAGAAAGACGTTGCTGTTTTCTAGGATGACACTACTCAATGCTCTTTCGACACATTAAAACACACCCTCACAACTGCGCCTCTGCTATGACCACCTAACTATAACAAAGATTTTTTATTATATCTGGTTGCCGCGGACTCAACCATTGCCATGGTTTTAGTTCAAGAAGATGATTTGTTCTCAGAGTACGTGATCTATTACCTAAGCCGAGGCCTCATAGGACCGAAACTTTATTATTCTCATATCAAAAAACTTGCATTGGCAGCAGTTCATGTTGTTCAACGGTTTTGTCATTATGTTATGTTTCGCAATACCACCATCATTGTTGTCGTGAATCCATTCCAGTACATGTTTACACGACGAGTTATAGGTGGAAAAATCGATAGATGGATAGTCATCCTCAAAGAATTTGACTTATACTTCATTTCAGCAAAGTCCAAAAAGTCATTGGTCTTCGCAAAGCTTATTTTGGAACTTCTAGTTGAGTCAGGTGACGTTGTGCCTGAAGAATCGCCTATCCAGGGAGATATGTTTTTGATCACATCTTCAGATCCCTGGTACGAAGATATACTTATCTATCTCTAGACTTTGAAGTGCCCCACTTCTGCTTCTCGTGATAAGCATCGGCGTATATGCCATCAGGCTAAGAATTATCTCATACTCAATGATACATTGTATCAGAGAGGTGTAGACTGCATCTTCCATCGATTTCTCACAGATGAGGAGGTAGTCATCTTGCTCAATGATTTCCATACCGGAGCTTGTGGCGGTCATTTTTCTGGGTTGGCAACAACCCAAAAGATTCTACGAGTAGGTTACTTATGGCCGACACTTATCAAAGATTGTATAGAATCGGTCAAAAGGTGCCATTCGTGCCAAGTCTTTTCTCAGAAGATGAGGGCACATCCCGCTCCTATGTTTCCTGTCATCACAGTCGGTCCCTTCACCAAGTGGGGGATTGATTACACTACTTGCAACCCCCCATCAGCAAGGGGGCACCGCTATATCATCGTAGTTGTAGACTACTTCACTAAGTGGGTCGTAGCTATGCCAACGTTTAAATATGATGGAGAGACTGCAGCTCTCTTTTTATTCATCCAAATCATAGCAAGGTTCGGCATCCCAAGAGAGATTGTTACTGACCATGGCAGTCACTTTCAGAACCAAATGATGACTGAATTAACATCAAAGTTTGGGTTACGGTAAGAGCATTCATCACCCTACTACTCCCAAGCCAATGGGCAGGTGGAAGTTGTAAACAAAACTCTTAAGACTATTTTACAGCGAACTATCAACTCATCCAAGTCAAATTGGCATTTGATGTTATACTCGGCATTATGGGCTTACCGAACATCTATTAAGACTACAACCAATTTCTCACCTTTTCAACTCGTTTACGAGTTGGAGGCAGTCTTTCCCATCGAATGTCAGATCCCATCTCTAAAATTGGCAGTGCAATTATTGCCAGACACTTCTCCACTTGAATAACGATTAGTACACCTTGAGCAGCTCAATGAATAGCGTCGTGATGTGGCCCTGGCCAACGAGGCTCACAAAGATAAGGTCAAGTGTCAATATGATAGGTTCGTTCATCCTCGGATTTTCTCTGAAGGCGACCTTGTCCTCGTCTATGACCAAGATAAGGACCCCTTGGGGGCAGGAAAATTCAAACCCATGTGGTTCGGACCCTTCATCATAAAAGAGGTATTAAAAAAGGGAGCTTATCATTTGGTTGATTTTGAAGGGAATGCTTTGGCGGAGCCTAGAAATGGGCTCTACCTCAAGAAGTATTACTCATAGGCAGGTCACTTTGGGTAACTTTATGTAACATATGTATAGTCTTTGTACTATTACTTTTTAGTTTCTTTTAAGCATTATGGACATGTCATTGATGTTATCTTTCATCAATATGGCAGATGTCAAGTGATTCCGAGGTGTTCATTGGGTATGCAGATAGTGCTAGTCAGCACACTCATAGGCTCGCCTCCGCAACTTGGGTAATCTTTACACCTCAGGGCCATTTGTTATCTTCTGGAGGTATATGCTTAGGTGACACCACAAATAATGTCACCGAGTATAGTGCAGTTATTGAGTTGCTTTGTAATGCCTTGTCATTGGGTATCTCTCATCTCCGCGTCTATCTTGACGCTCAACTAGTTGTGTCACAGCTAAACAGAGTATACTGGGTTCATGATCCAACTTTACACCGACAATTCCTTAGGGTACGCCTCTTATAACAAAACTTTGATTATATCACATATTTTCATGTTCCTAAGAGATTAAACCAAATTACAGATACTCTAGCTAATCAAATTTTAGATTGGCATCTTGCACACATATGAAAGAACATTGACATAAGCATGTAAATACATTTTTTCACATGTGATCCATAAGACACAAAAGATAAAAAAACCATATATAACATCATAAAACAACTAGTGTACATAGATGGACGCAAGCGCCTAAAAAATGAGACTAATAACGAGTAACGGGGCTTATGCCCTCAAAAAATATATACAAGTAAGTGCTCATGGCATGAAAAAAGTCTACATAGGTTCAGGGCCTATGGGCCCTGTTATAATAGTCCACATCATGGGATAAATGCCTAAACAATCGGACCCACGTCCGAGGTGCCCCCACTACATGAGGCTACATGGATGGCGACAGGTTCTCTATCTCTGCCATCGAGACTGTGTGAGTGAGTGCAGTGAAGTTCCGCTCAAATCGTCTAAGGACCCTCTTAACCTCCCCGGCTGGGAGGTTCCTTGTTGCTGCTTCTCCCCCGGCGGCAGCAGCTGCAGCTTCTAGCCGAGGACGATGCCTGTTCCGTGCATAATCGGCAGGTCGCACGAGTTACACATCTGCATGCAACAAACGTATACCCATCAAATACTCTGGCATACAAAAAAATGATATATATAACAAAAATGACATAAAAATTACATATACAAAAAAAAACCTACAAAGGTGGAGACTTACCCATCTCCCCTCGCTCCTCACTAAGAGGCACGGGTATCTCAGGATCTTTAGAAAAATCTATCCATGCATATGGGTAATCCTCGATCACAGGGATATACCATGACAACGACGCAAAGAAGTCATCATTGAATGACTCATTGGTCCTTCCACCACCTTGTCGTGGCAGTAATACTGCCCATATACATACTGCAAGGAAAGAGGCTTGATGTCCTCGTACCACTTCCCAAGGACTAAAGCTCAGAACTCTCTCAAAGAAGAATGAACACAAAATCATCCCAAACCCGAAGTTCCTTTGTGTCTGTTGTCGGCAATCTATCAATTGCCTCTTCATACACTCAAGTAGTGTGGTGCTCTAGTAAAAAATCTATGCATTCAAGAACTGGATAGCATAGTTCATCTGTGTGTGAGACACTTGATGCAAGGCTACTGAACCGGTAATCCGCCTAATCAGTAATAATATCGCCTACAGCGATAGGTTAGTGATCTTACTGATGGGCACCTGAGAGCTCACATGGTTTGTCCCAGCCTCACAGTGCTCGGCTATCAGTTTCGCTATGTTATGCGGTCCCGTAGGAAACGTCCTAAAGTTGACTGGTTCCCCTCTCCTTGAGAGGCCAGTCAAAAAGTAGATATCCTCGGTGGTGGGCACTAGTGATTGCCCCTATAGTATGAAGGCCTCTACATCAGGGTGCCAATAGTCAATCAAGGCATTCAGTAGCCTTGGTTGCGCTAGCATAAATGGACACATGAAGAACTTCAATAAACCACATTGCATCAACACAACCATGACATTCGGATCTCCCGCGACCAACTCACTGATAGCTTCATGCTCCCTTTCCCTCCACTGGACGTACATCCTACCAACACAACAAATTTTAGGAGGGTCATTTTTGGCTCTTTAGTTCCTTTTTTCTATAAAAGGGAGGTCCATGCGTGTTGTAGAGGTGGCAGTCACGTGTACACGTGGCCTGTCCAGAGACAACCCGCGTGTACCTAGGCCGACCTTTTAAAGGTCGACGCCCACCCAAAAAATGAAAGCAAATGAAAAATTGAAGAATTGAATAGCTAGATAAGGGAGTTTGTACTTACTTGGTCCAAGAGGAAGTTTGTTTCATCCACTGTAGCTCCTGGAATCGCCATTTTTAGCAAAGGGCGTCTTTTGGCTCCAGAGTCAATTTCCAAATCAGCAATGGTGATAATGAGTTGCCAGCTTCTATTTATAGACTTTTTGGCCTCTTTTTGTCACTTTTTTGGCCTCCCTTATCAGTTTCTTTATACCAAAAACCATTTAGAGTGA
>ML784947.1:502911-516061 GCA_009831015.1 Picea engelmannii
TGACCTTTTGGGGCTTCAAGCCTACATATGAGGGTCCTCCAACTTCGTAAGACCATAAATCTCAAACCGTGAGGAGTTATGTGATGGTCCACATACCACCGGAAATGGCATGAAAAGCATTATCCATCTAGGATAGTTTCACTAACAAATTCATTGATCTTCATCTCATTATTCCACAATCAAGCATGGGTTCTCCAACCATTCTTCTTGGATAAATAAACCGTAAAGTGTCTTCCCGTTAGATATTTTACCATAAGGGGACAACTATGGAGTTCATCCATTTGTACACCTTATCAACCATAATAAGACAATAACGAGTCATCTTTACATCAACCCAAATATGCATCATATATCAAAGAAACCACATTGATCCATCTTCATCATGTATTATGTATCAATGACAACTCATTGATCCATATTCAACTATGCATCATATCAATGATAACTCATTGATCTATACTCATCTATGCATGTCATCATATTATTATGATTCCACTTGATATCTATCCATTCTCATCAAGGACAATACATATTACATTAGTATGCTATGACAACCAACCAATCAATCAATCAATCAATAAATCCTTTGGCATTGACATCAATCAATCACTTGACATCAATCCTTTGACTTCAATCAATCAAACCTTTGGAATCGATGACAACATGAGCCAACTATTCTAGATCTAAGAAAAAATATATTTTGAACTGGGTAGTTGGCAAGTGAAGGTTGCATATCCATATTTACAGATAAGGTGTGGAAGGCCACGAAAGGATCAATGGTGATAGAAAAATGAGAGAAGGTAGGTACATTATATTTATGTACTGGTAATACTAATTCTTCTATCTCTTTATCTTCTACAAGAGTGGATACAACACTATGGCATTATAGGCTTGGACACATGAGTGAGAAGGGGATGCAGATACTTCAAAAAAGTTTTTTTTTTCTAGATCTTAAACAAATTGATTTGGATTTATGTGAGCATTTTGTTTATGGAAAACAAAATAGAGTCATATTTTTCAGAGTCAGAAAATAAAAGAAGAGTAAAATATTAGATCTTGTGCATAAATATGTATGGGGACCAGCTCAGGTCTCATCTCTTGGTGGATCTTATTATTATGTTACCTTTATTGATGATAGAACTAGAAAAACTTGGGTTTATTGCACTAGACAAAAAGATGATGTTTTTGATACTTTTAAGAAATGGAAATCTTTGGTTGAGAATGAGACAGGAAAAAGGTTGAAGTGTCTCAGATTAGACAATGGAGTTGAATATTGCAGCAAGGATTTTGATGATTATTGTTCATACCATGGGATTCATAGAGAGAAGAGAGTTCCAGGAACACCACAAGAAAATGGTGTGTCAGAAAGGATGAAAAGGAAAATCGTGGAGCATGCAAGGAGTATGAGATTGCATGTTGGTTTTCCCTTACAACTCTAGGCACATGTTGTAGATATTGTTTTTTACTTAATAAACAAAGGACCTTCAAGCTCTTTGGATGGTGGAATTCCAGCGGAGGCATGGACAAGTAAAAAGGTAAACTATTATTTTTGAAGACTTTTGGTTGTGAAGCATTTGTCCATATTGATAAAGAAAATAGAACAAAGCTTGAGGCAAAAGCCAATAAGTGTACCTTTATTGGATACGGTGTTAATGATTTTGGTTATTTCTTATGGGATTGTGAAAATCATTAAATCATTAGGAGTAGAGATGTCATATTCAATGAGAAGGTCATGTACAAACATCAGTTGCAGGGAAAGAAACAGGAAAAAGAAAAACTAGAATACACAGTGCTTGATGAGATCATTGAAAAGGAAATTCCTAAGGTACCATAAAATCAGAATGTATAACAACAGAAGAAACATGTACCTCAAACTCCTGCAAGTATTGTTAGGAGATATACCAGGTTAATTAGACAACCTGAATGATACTCTCCTTTATTGTATTATTTATTGTTGATTCATTCTGGTGAACCAGAATGTTATGAAGAGGAAATGCAAGTAGACACTAAAATGAAGTGGGAGAAAGGCATGAAAGAGGAAATGGATTCCCTACTAAATAACCAGACTTGGGATTTGGTTCATTTTCCTGCAGGAAAAAGAGCATTGCAGAATAAATGGGTTTACAAGTTGAAGGAAGAAGATGGAGGAAAAAAAGGTACAAGGCTAGACTTGTTGTAAAGGGATTTGCACAAAAGAAAGGTATATATTTTGATGAAATATTTTCTCATGTTGTTAAAATGACTTCAATTAGGACTATTTTAAGTCTTGTGGTAGTAGAATATTTTCATATTGAACAGTTAGATGTAAAAAAAAAAATTCTACATGGGGATTTGGAGGAAGAGATTTATATGCAATAGCCACAGTGGTATGAGTTCACATGAAAGGAAAATTTGGTATGCAGGTTGACGAAGAGCTTGTATGGCCTAAACAAAGCTCCAAGGTAGTGGTATTTGAAGTTTGACATGTTTATGATAGAATGATATTAGAGTAGATGTCATTATGATCACTGTGTTTATTTTAAAAATCTAGAAACTGGAAGCTATATTCTCTTGCTATTATATGTAGATGACATGCTTGTTGCAGGGTCTAATATGCAGGATATAAATTTTCTCAAGAAGAAATTAGCTAATTCATTTGAGATGAAGGATTTGGGTGATTCAAAGAAAATCCTTGGTATGAGAATAATAAGAGATAGGAAAAATCGCAAATTGACAGTGTCTCAGGGTGAGTACATAGAGTGTAATATACCAGATATAAAAAGTATGCAGAATATAAATAAAATTCTAGAAATTGTAGAATAATAGTAATATAACCAGCATAATCTCCACAATAACACAGAAATGATATAAGAACGACAACAGAAATAACACTTTGATTCAGAAAGAAATGTTCATGGGCCTGTTCGAGGGGGCAACCTCTAGTCGAGCAGTGCTCTGTTACATTAATCTCCAAGCTAGGGTTTTCATACCCTCGACCCTTATTTATACTAAATATGTCTATCAAGAGAAGCATCTAGAGGAAGATCCTTCTAGAAGCGAAAGATTCTATTAGGTCTTCTTACATCCACCTTATTCTATTTTATTGAAAGGCCTTATTAATATTGAAATTTATTACATCCGAATATATTGCTCTACCTATGTGCGGATAAGGACCCTAACATGTCCGCCCCTTAAAAATAGCCTTGTCCTCAAGACTTGAGATGTGGAAACTACTACAGAATGGTAGTTGGTTCCCAAGTGGCATCTGCTAGAGTTTTATCTTTCCACTGGACTAGCACTTCCTGGATGGTTCTCTGATGCAGGCGACACTCACGCTGGTCCAAAACTGCTTCTGGCTGTAGCCAAATGGATCCTTCTTCAGCTAACTCAGGAAGGTTGGTTTGAATTTGGCACCTAGTCCCAATCACCTTCTTTAAGCATGAAACATGAAAAATAGGATGTAGCTTCGAATGACTAGGCAGAGCTAACTGATAGGTGACTTGTCCCACATGCTTGAGAACTATATAAGGACCATAAAATTTGGACGCTAGCTTCTGACAATGCTTGGACTTAAGGGAAGTTTGCTTGTATGGTTGTAGTCACAGAAACACCTGATCCCCTTCTGCAAATTGATGTTCAGAGCGACCTTGATCTGCTTGTTGCTTAATGTGATTCTGTGCCATGACCAAGTTCTCTTTGAGGGTATGGAGAACATCCTCTCAAACTGTAAGTGTTTGGTTAACCTCCTCGACCTTCGAGGTACCCAGTAAGTATGAGATAAATAAAGGTGGCTTCTGTCCATATACCACTTCAAAAGGAGTCATGCATGTAGCTGTAAGGTAGGAAGTGTTGTACCACCATTCAACTAGGGTTAACCATTGAGCCCACTGATTTTTCTTTTCAGAGGCAAAACACCTTAGATATGTTTTCAAACACTTGTTGACAACTTTCATTTGACCATTAGTCTAGGGATGATAATTTGTGCTAAGATGCAATTGGGTGCCCTGTAGCTTGAACAGTTCTTGCCAAAAATTTCTTGTGAAAGTTGGGTCATGATCAGAAACAATAGAGTGCGACATGCCATGAAGCTTGAAGACCTGGTCCATGAAAATTTGAGCCACTGTGGATGCAGTAAATGGGTTTTGAAGAGTGAAAAAATGAGCATACTTGGAAAGGTGGTCCACAACCACCATTATGGCTGATTTATTTCCCGATTTGGGTAAGCCGGTAATAAAGTCCATAGAGATATCCTTCCAAATAATAGGTGGAATCGGAAGTGGTTGTAGTGTGCCTGGAGATTTGACTGTTTCTCCCTTGTTGCATTGACACACATCACATTCAATGACAAAATTATGGATGTCCTATTTCATACCATCCCATAAAAAAGAATGTTTGACCCTGTCATAGGTTTTGGTGAACCCGGAGTGCCCTGCTGTGGGTGTAGCATGAAGCTCAGAAAGTACCATGGGTTTATGCTTTGATTGTTTACTTAAATACAAATGTCCTTTGTATCGAAGCTCATCCTAGAGCCAAGAGTACCCTGGGGGAGCTGGAGCATTAGTCTGCAATTGCTGGATCAGATGCGAACTTTTGGGATCTTGTAGCCATTCCTGGCAAACAGCTTGGAGCCAATCTGGTACAATGAAGGAAAGACAAAAAAGGGATCCTTCTTCTTCATATTTTCAGGACAGTGCATCCACCACCACATTGTCTTTATCTTTCTTGTAAATGATCTCATAACCATATCCAAAGAACTTAGTCACCCTTTTTTGTTGCTCCGGGGAGGAAATGCGTTGTTCTAGAAAGTACTTGAGGCTTTGATGGTCTGTCTTAATTTGGAAATGTTGCCCCAAGAGATAATGGCACCACAGATCAATGGCATGCAGAATAGCCAACATATCCTTTTCATAGATGGGTTTTCCCAGATTCCTTTCAGATATTTTCTTGTTGTTGAAGGCCAAAGGTCAACCCTCTTGCATAAGGAAAGCATCGATTCCTTTCCCTGAGGCATCACATTCCAACACAAAGGTATTTGTGAAATCAGGAAGGGACAGAACTGGAGTGGTGCACATGGCCATATTCAAGGTTTGGAAATCTTGAGTAGCAGTTGGAGTCCAAGTGAAAGAGTTCCTTTTTAGGAGAGCAGTGAAAGGTGCTACAATCTTTCCATAATTCTTAACAAACTTGCGATAATACCTTGTTAAGCCCAAAAATCCACACAAGATTTTGAGAGTCTTTGGGTGTGGCCAATCTTGCATAGCTTCAATCTTTTTTAGATCCACCCTGATGCCATCTTTTCCAACTAGATGACCCAAGTATTCTACTTCTGAGGCACCAAAAGCACATTTAGACTGTTTCAGGAAAAGTTGGTGCTGAGAGAGTAGATGGAGAACTCGATCCACATGAGTAAGATGGTATGTCCAGGTTTTGTGATAGATGAGGATATCATCAAAGAAAACTAAGACAAAATGACAGAGAAAGGGATGGAAGACATGATTCATGAGGCTTTGGAAGGTGGAGGGGTCATTACACAAGCTAAAGGGCATGACCAAAAAATCATAGTGGCCCTCATGAGTTCGAAAGGCCATCTTGGGAATGCCTACCTCTTTCATACGTATCTGGTGATAGCCCGAGTGAAGATCAAGTTTAGTAAAGAATTGGGCACCACTCAATTCATCCAGGAGGTCATCAATGATAGGAATGGGAAATTTGTCTTTAATGGTCAGTTTGTTGAGGGCACGGAAGTCGGGACACATTCTCCAAGAACCTTCTTTATTCAGGACCATGACTACATGAGAAGAATAAGGGCTCATACTAGGGCAGATAATGCCTGCATTAAGGAGTTCCTGGACCATTTTCTCAATTTCATTTTTTTGTGAAAAGGGGTGGCGATACAGACGGATATTGGGAGGAAGGCTTCCGAGTACAAGGGGAATGGAATGATCATGAACACTACGAGAAGGAGGGAGTCCTTGGGGAGTGGAAAATACCATTTGATGTTTAGAAAGGAGGGCTTGGAGGTATTGTGGCACTGGGGGTGTGTCTGTTGCTTATATGGCATGGAGCTGGGCAATGACACCAAAATGACCTTTTTTGAGTAGCGTTTCCATGCGATGGGAACTAATGACGTTAGGTGAACTAGTAGTGATGCCTTGGAATTTATATTGGTGGCCTTCCTGGTCGAATTGCATGGTTAATTCCTTAAAATCCATGAGAATGGGATCCAAAGTCCTTATCCAATCTACACCCAACACAATGTCACAACTGCCCATGTCGATAGCAAACATATGGGATTTTAGGTGGTATTCACTAATTTGGAGATGCACATTTTCACAGCACCCTCCACATTTCATGGAACCACCATTGGCAATCATGATTTGGAAATTTTTTATGGCATGGATGTAGCAATGAGTTTCTTGGGAAATGTGGTGATGAATAAAATTACGAGTGATTCCACTATCAACCAGAATGATGACCTTTTGATGCTTGATGTAACCGATTAACTTGAGGGTTTGGGGGGCGGGGAAGCTAGTGAGAGCATTGAGGGAAATGATCAGTTCAACTTTGGGAGGGTCTGAAGGAGGGGTTATGTCAATGATTTCAGGTGACTCAGACACAAGGGGAGTTTCAACATCCTCTTCTGAAATATCCTCAGAGATGGCCATAAAAATATTTTGTTCCTTACACTTGTGGCTCGGAAAATATTTGTCATCAAAATTATAACAAAGGCCTTTGAGTTGGCATTTAACCATTTCATCCATGTTCAATTTTTGGATGTTTAATGGGGTGGAGGGAGTAGTGGGATTTATGGGTTTAGGGAGAAGGATAAAGGAGGGTTTACGGTTTTGAGAGGATACAACTTGCTAAGCTTCTTTATCTTTTTTAGTAGCCTCCACACAACTCGAAGGTCAAGCCATGAGGACATGGGCCTGAATCTCATCCTTGAGGCCACTGATAAAACACTCTCGAAAGTAAGCATCAGTCATGCCCTCTGTTTGAAAATCCAGGTGCTCAAAGGTAGCTATGAAGTTTTCTATTGTTCTTGATTGTTTCAACTTTGTCAAATGGCCCAAATGGTTGGTGTCAGTGTCAAAGCGTTCATAAAGCTCAGTCACAAATTGGGTCTAAGAAATATACCCTTGATGAGAAGTTTTTCTCCATTGCCACCATTGCCAACATTCTTTATCTAGATGGAGAACACCATACCGGATTTTGGCCAAGTCATCTGTAATGTTGTATAAAGAGAAATAATGTTCCATTTGGGTTACCCAACCAGTGGGGTCTGAGCCATCACATTTGGGCACATCCACCTGCGGAAGGCATAGGTCACGTTGAAAGTGATGGGAATGGGAGGAATGTTCGCCTTCAGTCTTTGGAGGTGCATCAGAGAAAGGGTCATCTATACGGATCTTCAGTTTGGTGCAGAGTGATGCAAAGACAGATTCAAGCTGGGTGGTCAATTCTTGTTTGACTTCCTCCATTGAGGACTGCATGGTTGTATTTATGGTTGTATTGATGGATGTATTGATGGAGGAAACATTGGCACAGAGTTGTTTCACTTCCTTTTGGATCTCGAGGAGACCAGATTACAAGGTGTTGAAGTGAGCTTCCAGGTCTTGGCTACAGGTATGGACCATGAGGATGGGTGAACTGAAAAGGGGCAGGCGGGGTAAAACATTTTTCCGAAATATGATATGGATGAATGTGATAAGGGCGAAGATATGAATCCAATGGAATAGGTCTCAAATAATGGTGAAAAAAATTCCATACTTTTTTTTTCACACCTACGGAGTTATACTCTGGTTTGAAGAATATTGCAGTGATGAAATCCCCAAATGCTTAACCATTAAGAAAAGTGTAGTGATTTGGCAACCTGAACACAGTTGCGCAACAACAGATCTTGTCTGTTTTCATTTGTTTATGTTTCTTTCCCCCAAGGGTTCTACAGACAAGGGTTTGCTTTGTGCTATAGCTCTCTGATATACATGTGGGGTCCAAAAATAGTACTTAGCCCAATATCTTAGGGCACTAACTAAGGAGGATAGATCGTACCCTTAGCTATACTACCCGACTACCCAAGTACTAGAGAGTATCTTTCTGAGTGTTGTTCTCTGTGGCACAGTAGCAGTCAAGCAGCGGATCGGTTTATCTAAAGAGGGCTTTAGGAAATCTAGGCTGATCCATACATAGGTGATGTATGATGCGCTACCACTCGAAGGGGTACCAACAGGGGTAACAAGGGTGGCCAACAGATGTGCGGTTAAGAAACACTTGTATTTCATGTGTGTATGAATCCCTCAACCACGGGTTTATGCAGGTAATGACAGATCTTTGTGGCTTAAAGACATCGGAATACGTCTCTACCCTAAAAACAATTTCCCACAATTTATACCATGGAAAGTGCTCTGATACCACTTGTAATATACCAGATATAAAAAGTACGTAGAACAGAAATAAAATGCTAGAAATGGCAGAATAACAGTAATATAAACAACATAATTTCCACAATAACACAGAAATGATATAAGAATAACAACAGAAATAGCACTTTGATTTAGAAAGAAATGTTCATGGGCCTCTTTGAGGGGGCAACCTCCAATCGAGTAGCGCTCTATTACAATAATTTCCAAGCTAGGGTTTTCATACCCTCGATCCTTCTTTATACTAAATATGTCTATCAAGAGAAGCATCTAGAGGAAGATCCTTCTAGAAGCGGAAGCTTCTATTAGGTATTCTTACATCCGCCTTATTCTATTTTATTGAAAGGCCTTATTAATATTGACCTTTATTACATCTGAATATATTTCTCTACCTATGTGTGGGTTAGGACCCTAACATAGAGCAGGTGTTGGAGAGGCTTAGAATGCAAAATGAAAAACCAATTAGTACACCTTTGGCTAGCCATTTCAAATTAACCAAAGAAATGTTTCCCAAGACACAAGAGGAGATAGAATACATGTCCAGGGTCTCTTATTCATCAACAGTTGGTAGCTTGATGTATGCGATGGTTTGCGCAAGACCAGATATTGCACATGTAGTGGGATTTGTGGGTAGATATATGAAAAATCCAGGTAAAGAACATTGGGAGGCAGTAAAGTGGATTCTCATGTATTTGAAAGGCACTTCTACTCATGCATTATTTTTGGAGGTTCAAACATTGTTCTACGTGGATATGTTGATTTAGATATGGCAAGTGATAAATATAATAGGAGGAGAACCACATGGTATTTTTTTACTATAGGTGGAACAACAATAAGTTGGATTTAGAAACTGCAAAAGGTTGTTGCACTTTCAACAACAAAGGCAGAGTATGTTGTTGCTACAAAGGCTAGTAAAGCAATGATTTGGTTACAGAGGTTTATGGAGGAATTGGGAAAGAAGAAGGAGAATAGAAGGTTGTACTATGATAGTGAGAGTGTCATTCATCTTGCAAAGAAATCATCCTTCCACTCAAATAATAAGCATATACAACAAAGGTACCATTTCATACAATCTATCTTGAAAGATGGACATTTAAAGTTGGAAAAGATACACACTAGCCAGAATCTTGCAGACATGTTAACAAAGGGAGTAACCAGGGAGAAACTAAGTTCCTACTCAGTTTCACTTGGTATTCAAGCATGAAGGTGAAGATGATAAATTTTCCAGGTCCAAGGTGGAGTATAGTCTAGTAGGTACAACAACAGTGGAGTTGCTATGATCATTTTCCAAGTGGGAAATTGTTGGTTGTGGAGCCTGATTATCTTCTTGTTTCATAGGTATTTGTTTTCAGTCGTGTTTATACCCCATGAAGACTGTACACCCCTCCAATCAGGGGGGGGGTTGGAGGGGGGTATTCCCCCCCCTACATGGTTCATGAGGCTCATCCCCCTGGCTAGGGGGTCCGGAGGCCAGCAAGCCCCCGACGGAGGTTCGGGGGACAACATTCCCCGATGGGGTTTCAAAGGAGAATCCCCTGAAGGAAAAAATGCCTTGTAAATGTATATTGTAATTTCATAGTAAATATGAACCATTCATTATAAGGTCACAGATATGACAACATAATTGATGTTAGGGTTTTTTCCCTAGAAGGAAACCCTCTTTTATGAGGGGAATGTATTGTGGCTATGAATCATTGAAAATATTGTATTCTGAGAGAGGATAATGTGAGAGAAAGAATATGAAGTTACAACGGGTGTTTCTTAGGTTGTATCCCTTCATTTGTTGGATAATAAAAAGGAAGAACCTACCAACTTTCTTTGGTGGGCGTAGCCCACACTGGGTGAACCATGTATATCTATGTCTCTATTGTATTGTGTATCTTCTATGTCTTATTTATGCATTTGTTTTGTAAATGTGTTGAACCTGCACATAATAGATCTAACTAGAAAATACTCCACACATTTGTAGAGAGAAATTGAGAAAGAAGAAGAATGAGAGAAAGAATGGAAGAATTCTCATTAACTATTATGAATAATGAATAATTTACACATGATATACTTCATATAACTCAATGAGTGCGCACTGGAGGAGAACCAATGCGCCATAGTGGTGGTCTAGAGTGATCTAGACACACACCAATAGTTACGGGAGTGAAATTCCACCTATTCTAGTCTCTTAGGCAGTTACGAGAGTGAACTGCCACCTAGTTGCATTAACTAGTCAACTAGTCTTCAGTTAACTGATTGAACAGAGAGTAGTGAGGAGTTAACTCAGGGAATCAAGGGTAATGCACTAGTCTGGTGATGATACCAAGGCAAGGTCGAATTAGCACATTGATGATCCCAATGTTGCACGGTGACAAAACCAATGCAGCATCTAAACTCAAATCAACTAGTCAAATTGAAGTGTCAACTGAAAGAGAATATTCTCTAGGTGGAATATTCTCCCCTAAAATATAGGATACTGGATAATGACTAATTATGACTAATAAATAAGAAAAAAATTAAGAAAAGGAATCCTAGGTGTGTGTGAAGTAACTCCAACACCCCCCCTGAACATCACTATGGTGAAAATACAAAAATGGTTCCTAACAATGAGGCCATGTTAGGTACCCAAATACAAAAAATACACTGAAATAAAGTGAGAAAAGAGGGAAATCCTCATGGGAAAAACCCCCCGTCAAGGCATAATGTATGTAAAAATAAGAACTACAGTTTCTAATAAACTGTGTCCTTCACTCCAAGATGACTTCATAGAGAATGGAAATTATGCTTAGTGAAGGTCTTGGTGAATATGGTTGTCGTCTATTCTATTGAAGGACAGAACTGTAAGTCGATGATCCCCTCATGTACTAAGTCTTGGATGTAGTGCATGTGGATCTTGATGTGCTTCGTTCGCTGCCTTTGAACTGGATCTCTGCAAAAATTCAGAGTGCTCTGGTTGTCACAACAGATGACAATCGGACAATGAAATTGAATGCCTAACTCAGTGAGAAAATGTTGTAGCCACATATCCTAAATGGTTATGTTAACTACACCTTTGTACTTTGCCTCGACTGAAGATAGAGAAATGGCATCTTTCTTCTTGCTCGACCAACAGATAGGCTCGAAACCAAGACTGAGTGAGTAACCAGATGTGGACTTTCGATCAGTGTTATCGCCAACCCAGTCAGAATCAGTAAAACTGAGGAGATATAATGTAGAGTCTACTACATAATGAATCCCAAAGATGATGGTGCCTTGTATGTATCGAAGGATACACTTTGTAGCTTTCCAATGTAGCTCATGCATCTCCTACATGAACCTAGAAACTACACCAACTGCATATGAGAGGTCTGGTCTGGAGTGTGTGAGATACAAAAATCTCCCCACTATCTTTTTGTACAATGTTTTGTCAACCAGTGGAGTCTCCCTGCCATCGTCAAGTTTGATTCCTGATAGGAAAGGAGTCGGAGCAGACTTGTAGTCTATCATATGAAATCTCTCAAAGAGATCTCTTGCATACTTGGTCTAAGACAATTTGATGCCTGATGCATCCTGACTCATCTCAAGTTCAAGGAAGAAGTGTAGAAGACCCATGCCCATCATAAAAAACCTGTCATGTAGAATCCTCTTGACTATAGAAATCACTGAAGTCGAGAAGTTGGTGATCAACAAATCATCAACATACAAAACTAAAAGTAGAACTGAATTAGTCGTCCTGAGCATGTAGACATTTAGGTATGATTTACAGCGTACAAGATTTTGTGACAACAGGTAGGAGTCCATATTGGCATACGATTCCCTCAGAGCCTACTTGAGGCCATAAAGGGACTTCTTCAGTTGACAGACCAAAGATGAGTGCTGCATAAATCCCTGGGGCTGCTCCATGTGGATCTCCTCAGAGAGATCACGGTGAAGAAATGCATTCTTCATGTCCATCTGATGGACTTCCCATCCCTTGTGTTAAGGTCCTAACCCGCACATAGGTAGATCAATGTATTTGGATGTAATAAAGGTCAATATTAATAAGACCTTTCAATAAAATAGAATAAGGCGGATGTAAGAAGACCTAATAGAAGATTCCTCTTCTAGAAGGATCTTCCTCTAGATGCTTCTCTTAATAGACATATTTAGTATAAATAAGGGTCGAGGGTATGAAAACCCTAGCTTGGAGATTATTGTAACAGAGCTCTGCTCGACTGGAGGTTGCCCCCTCGAAGAGGCCTGTGAACATTGCTTTCTGAATCAAAGTTCTTTTCTATTGCTATTTCGTATATCATTTCTGTGTATTGTGAAGATTATGCTGGATATTTCACTGTTATTCTGCCATTTCTAGCATTTTATTTCTGTTTTGCACATTTTATATATCTGGTATCTTGCAAGTGGTATCAGAGAACTTTCCTTGGCAGAAATTATGGGTATTTTTTTTTCAGGGTAGACGTATTCCGACGTCTTTAAGCCACAGAGATCTGTCGTTACGTGCATAAACCCGCGGTTGAGGGATTCATACACGCAGGAAATACAAGTGGTTCTTAAGCGCACATCTATTGGCCACCCTTGTAACCCCTGTTGGTACCCCTTCGAGTGGTAGCACATCAGACAACACCTGTGTACGGATCGGCCTAGATTTCCTGAAGCCCTCTTTAGATAAACCTATTGGCCGCCGGACTGCTATAGTGTCACCGAGAACAGCACTCGGGAAGATACTCTCTAGTACCTGAGTAGTCGGGTAGTACGGCTAAGGGTACGGTCTATCCTCCTTAGTTAGT
>ML784947.1:532618-553694 GCA_009831015.1 Picea engelmannii
ATGACAGGGCTGATGAAGGAATCTTTCTAGGATATGCTACAAATAGCAAAGGCTACAGATGCTATAACAAGAGACTACATAGAATGGTTGACATCATAGATGTTAAAGTAGATGAAGAATGTCATGAAGACACCAGTCACAGATTCTAATATAAGAATGAATTAGTGACTTCGTGAGATTAACACTCAGAGAGATTTAGATGCAGAGAAAACCCAGTTCTTCGAAGCTTCGGAGTGCTGAAGTGTTGAATACATGTGGCACTCATCAATCATGACACGTGGTGTTTATCTCAGGCCCTTTGATTATGTCATACACACTATTTCCAGGTGACACATGTCCCTCTCTTTTCATGACACGTCGATGATATGATGTCAGGTCACCACGTCACTCTGGGAGTTTGACCATCCAGGAAATGTTCATACTTTTCACTCAGAAGCTCCCGAACCCCAAAGAGCCAGAGTCCTGAAGTCCCAAAATGATGAAGTTTAAAGGTTTAAAATGGGGCGCCAAACCAAGAACGGGGAAACTACACGTCCAGACTCCAGAAAAGCGTAACACGACTTGCTTCTGTCCTCAAAAAGATAAATGGGGGAAAGACACAACCACACTTTCAGTTGTCACCAGTGGACTCCAAAAACGCGCGTGCATGCCATGATCGATACAAAACTCAGTTCTGTCACTCTTGGTCATTTCTGTGAGATCTCAGTTCGCTCGAACACATGCATCGATATTATATCATTGCCAGTAGCAGTTTTGAATTATTTAATTGCAGGATTCTTTTAGATTAAGGCATAATCAATGGTCTCTTTTATGTGATAAGAACCACTCGGTTTTGATTAAGTCAAGCTCAGAGTATTCCTTGATATACTCCAGCGTGTGTTTATTTCATTTAATTAGTTGTTTTACAACTAGTAGTATAGAGTTAAGCCCCAGTTCTACACTGGTCAAGGGCCTTGGCATTTCTGATAAATATGTAGTTTCTATATGTTTTAGAGGGTGGATGTTTTTGGGAGGAGAGATCAATACAACAACTGGTTGGAACCATTTTGCACATGGACTAAATCTCTCTACCTGGTGAAGATGCTATTGATGACAATGTGTTTGTGTCCAAATTCGTATGTGTTTCTTATCTTGAATACAATTTTGATTTGTGTGAAGTACATTTCTTTTCCTTCAGCTACTATATAACTTGTCTTTATTAATATGAAACCTGTGATAACAACTATGCTTTGATGAAGATTTGTTTTTATTGCAACTTGTGGGAGTAATTGAGTTTTTGATACATGTTTAATGTCTTGAAATGATATTTTAAGTATTAAACTTCTTGTAGCAGTTTATTCATTGAGTGGTTTGTTGTTTCCCTTTGTTTTTACCTCTATTATTTCACTTGTCTTTCATTAGTGTTCCACCAGCCAAGGAGGACCCTCATCCATATAATTTTTTCAACCCAACCATGTTCTTGTCTTGGTAAAAACAACCCTCTAAATGATCAACAAAATTAAAAACCAACCATTCTAAACTTGAGGTGGCCTAGCTCTGCCCTTTAGTAGTCAGGTGTGGACTTTAGGACCAACACTTAGGTTGAAACTAACTTGAGAAAGAAACTTGACATTATTTTTTTCTGCTCATATACTTATTTTCCTCTCTAATATGGTGCCAAATAGCTTGGCACAAAGGCTACTAACCATGATGGTTTTGTAATTTCTCGCATTATTTATATCACAATGTTTGTGAATAGATATCACTTCACAAACTAAAAACTTTTGTGAATAGATATCACTTTCCTAACTAAAGGAAACCCATGCGACGTGGCCTCATTGAATACGTTGTTGGGCCTCCCATTTGATCATTTAAGTGGTTAAACCTTAGAATCAAGTGCCTTTGCATCTGCAAGATGTTTAACTGGAGCCTATATGTCTTATTTTGAAATAACCTCTATTTATTTTCCTAAGAAATCCAAGTTGGAATCATTTCCCTTAATGTATTTAACCTCTATTTATTTTCCTAGGAAATCCATGTTGGAATTCTTTCCTTTAATGTATTTAAACTCTATTTATTTTCTCAGTAATCCATGTTGGAATACTTTCCCTTAATGCATTTCTCATAAAGTTTACGTTTAAGTACATATGCAGCCATTTCTTCCTCATTTATCTCACTAAGGTAGGTGAGAGGAATTTACTTAATTCAAGATTTCAATTAAGAATATAAATATTAAAGTTTCATTGGTTCAATGTCAAAGGCCTTTACCACAATTGTAAGAGGATCAAAGGGTGATGGATGAAGAACTAAAGGCATTTGTGAAATTCTTCCCCCTTACTAACCAACAACAAGGTTATTTCAAGTGGTGTGGTTTATCTTAAATAATGGTGATGCCCCTACCAACATTAGCAAATAGAAACCACTAATAAATGGGTGTCTTCACAATTAGTTAAGCAACCACTGAGTTATGATATGTTTTGCCATCTTTAAAGAAAATCATAAAAATATAATGCAAATGCATATTTAAATTAATAATATCACATTTTTTAGTACTTTTTATTAATTTTACATAAAGAAAAATTATTATTTGTGTTAGGTGGAAAATGATGAATCCTTTCACCTCTTGATTGTACATAAACAAGACCTTGATTCCCTAAAAAGGGACGTTGTTCCAAAGGGAGTGGGCTAACTTGGGAGCAATCTTCCCTCCCAAGTTACTTTGCTTTTAAATTTCCAGTCAATCCATAACTTTGATCTATTTTCTGAGCATCTGGGTTGGTTTAAAATGGGGCATAACGCTTGGGGTAAGGATCTGAAATGCATGAAACATTGATCCATACCAAACTCAGACTACCCCTGAAAATTTGACCGGATTTAGGCCCATTTTTTCGCATGAAAAACAAAACTTGGAAGGAAAGATTACTCCCAAGTTAGCTTACTCCGTTACAAAGAGGAATAAGTTTCAACTTCACGTATGCACCAACTGATTTTGTATGCATATGCTCACGTCACATCAAGTACAGAAGTACAGTTTGATAGGTTAATCAAGACTTCATGATAGTATAGTGATAAATGGGTCAACATTATTGATAGTTGCACAAGTAGAGTCTTGGACAGTATGGATAGAGATGGATTTGTAAGAGAACTTAGCAAGTTTGGACATAGATATGACAATGGACAAGATCATGGTACTCTAGACTAGATAAATATCTACAACAGGTAGGGTTTAGAAAACGAAGTGCAGACAGTAACCTCTACATCAAGGTAACTCAAGATAGTATTTTATTAATTGAAGTTTATGTTGATGATATTATTTTTGGAAGTACTCATGACAGGATAATCCATAAATTTGCAAAGGATATGTAGAATGAATTTGAAATGTCATTACTTGGAGAAATATCCTTCTTTCTGGGTCTTCAGATATGTCAAAGAAACCAAGGAATTTTTATTTCTCAAACTAAGTATATCAAAGAAATTCTAAAGAGGTTTGGAATGGAAGATTGCAAACCAATTACCAGTCCTATTCAAACTAGTTGCAAGTTGAGAAAAGACGATGATTCAAAGTCTACATACGAGAGGCAATACAGGTCAATGATTGGTAGCTTACTATATGTGACAACATCCAGACCAGATGTAATGTAGGCAGTTGGACATGTGGCATGATTTCAAGAAGCACCAAAGGAATCACATGTATTAGCAGTGAAGAGTATTTTCATATATCTCAATGGAACAAAAGAGTTTGGATTATGGTATCCAAAAGGAAAGGATCTATCAGTTATTTCCTACACAGATGCAGACTGGGCAGGTTGCATTGATGATCGACGAAGCACCAGTGGAGAAGTGTTCTACTTGGGTGAGTGTTTAGTATCATGGTTCATTAAGAAACAATCATCAATATCCTTATCTACAACTGAGGCATAGTATATTGCAACAACAACATGTTGTACACAGGTTCTATGGATGAAATAAACTCTGATAGATATACAAGTTGAGCATGATGAGCCCATTCCAATCTATTGTGATAATACAAGCACCATCAATATCTGAAAGAACCCGGTGATGAACTCCAAGATGAAGCACATTCCAATAAAGTATCACTTTCTATGGGAACAGGTTGCAGAAAAGAACATCAGAGTTGAATATGTGGGCACAAAAGAACAAGTGGCGGACATATTTTCAAAATCGCTTCCATGGGAAGCCTTTGAGTATCTTCACCGGAGAGTAGGAGTAATTTCTACTCCAAAATGAATGCTTTTGAATGTTTATCTTATATGTCTTATATTTACACAATGAATGACCATAAAGAGGACAGTTCATGTTGGAAGATCAGTTTCAGGAAGATTTTAGTCAGGGGGGGTATCCCCAAGGACTGTTCAGTTAGGGGGAGAAGCCCTAGATGGAAATATACCTTTTCCATTGATGACAAAGGGGGAGAAATTTATCAAATGCAAAGGTAAATGCTTTTAGAAAGAGTACAGAGGCATGGTTACAGGGGGAGCGGTGGTCACAAGGAGCGAAACCCCAAAGGGAGATACCCTTTTCCATTGATGTCAAAGGGGGAGAGATAGAAACATTGTTGAGGAGTATAAGCATGAATGTTATCATGACTAAGTGTTTCCATCAATGTTGGTGTTTCCATCATTGCCAAAGTGGGAGATTGCCAGACAATTGGCTTAGGTTGATGGAAAGTAGGTATGTATTGTTGGTTGTCATTGATGTCAACCATTGGAGAGTGATATTGTAGATTGATTTCAACCCTTAGTGATTGATGTCAACTCTTGGAGAAAGTCCGGTAGCGAATCCTGGTAGTAGAAAGGTTTGGGTAATGGACCCAAGGTTGTTTCATGTATAATGGTATGAGTTTTAATATATTTGAAGGTAAGACTATTTACGATGGATAGTACATGTCATTCCATTTCCGTTGGTATGTGGAACGTCACATAACTCCTCACGGTTAGAGAGTTATGGCCATGGGAAGTTGGAGAACCCAGGTTTGGGTAGTGGACCCAAGTTTGTTTGATGTATAATGATATGAGTTTTGACATATTTTCAGGTAAGACTATTCTAGATGGATAGCACATGTCATTCCATTTCTGGTGGTATGTGGAATGTCACATAACTCCTCACGGTTTGAGAGTTATGGCCTTACGAAGTTGGAGGACTCTCATATGTTGGCTTGAAGCCCCAAAAGTTCAAATAAGTCAAAGTGCTTGGAAAGAAGAAATTATTTAAATAATAAAGTGAAGTGACAAAGTCAAAGAGGATTATTTAAATAATAAAGTGAAGTGACAAAGTCAAGGAGGCTTATTTAAATAATAAAGTGAAGTGATAAAGTCAAGGAGGCTTATTTAAATAATAAAGTAAATGGAGAAATTTCTAATTATGGAAAGTGGTTAGAAGTGGGTTATCCCTAAAATAAGGAAATTGGGTTAAGATGGTTAAAAGGTAACCCCTTGAGGAAGCTACATGAAATTATAAATAAGAGGCAAGGCTCTCTCATTTTAATCACACTTGAGCATATTGAATATCTACAGGTGACTGAGGTAACCAAAGGATATCTAAGCTGAATTTCAGAGGGAAGGTGAAGTAAAGAAGGCCGAAATTCCAGGGAGGATAAATTCTTTTGATGATTCTTTCTAAGGTATGTTATTTACAGGTCAACTCACCATTTTCACAATAATGTTTTTTATAGAATGATTCAAACCATGAACTTGGGAGACCACTGAGGAAACATATCCAAGTAGTTGTGGTACACATTTCAGCTTGTAGGTCGTTGTATTTTTGGATTTACACTCCGTGGAAAATAGGGTTTGTTGCTAGTCCTGAAACTAGTCTAAAATAGGTGTTTCGGGTAAAAACGTCATAACTTCTTCATAATAGATCCAGATTCAGTAAGACAAAATGTGTTGGTTAGAGTACAGTCTATAGTAGTATGTGTTAAATCTTTAGATCCATACAACAAATATTCAGTGCGGGCAATGCTCTACAAGTTCGCTCTCTAGAATAAGCCATAATTCAACAAGGTATGTCATTTTTGCTATAACTCCTTTTCTGAGAGGTTCCAAGTAGTGACACATGTAGGAATTACATAAAACACACTGAAAAACATTGTGTACTATTTTCATATCTTTATTCATTACAGGTACATAGTTATGATTATTTCAAGTTAAGGTTGTTGACTAATCCAAAACTAGTAATGTGAGGCTAAAGTAAAGTTTGATGAAAATGCTAGTCTCTTGTTATTAAAGTTAAGGAAGATTTGCAGGTATGTGATCATATACACCAGGTTTATTACAAAGTTAAAAATCATATTTGGATGATGAAATTGATGAGGGATTTTGGTTGAGGCACATGTTGGGTACATGGTTGAGACAAGTAGTTGATGAGTTGGCACATACATGAGGTTTATAGTTGATGATGTTGGTACATCTTGATGAGTAGTTGATACATGATTGGTACATACTTGGTACATGGTTGGATGCACTTGTTTATGGTACAGGCTGATTACAGATTGTTTGGTATAGGTTGGTGCATGGTTGATGCAATTGTTTATGGTACAGGTTGATTACAGGTTGAGGTACAGATTGATGCATGGTGGATGCATGATCAGGTTATTGGTACAGTTTGTTTGGTGTAGGTTGATTGGTACATGTTTACAATAGTATATCTCACAGTGATAGTGTGACAGTGGTTCCATCATTCTACTTATACGTCAGGGAGGTTGGACGGGGAAAGGACAGGTGGTTGTAGCCACCTTCTGGTTGTATCTAGAGAACATAGGGGGTTGTAGCCTCCTTTTGGTTGTATCCATAGAATAGGGGAGTTGGAGCTTCCCTCATGTTGTAGCCTAAGAAACTAGGGGTTTGGAGCTTCCTTCCAGTTGCAGCTGGAAAACAAAGGAAGTTGGTGCTTCCAATGAATGTAATTCTTAAATACATATAAGAAGAAACATTATGTGGTTTTCTCCAGCCTTGGGTTTCCACGTAAAAACACTAGTGTACTATGTATGTGTATGATTGCTCATTTTTTCATTGTTTATTTACTCTGCAACTATTGGATGATAATGCTACATTGATATAACACTTGCATATTTTGGTTAAAAAGGATTCAATTGCTCTATTACTAATTCACCCCCCCTCTAAGTAATCCAACACATTACTTAGACGTGGGCCTCCACAACTTTAAGTAAGATTTTTTGGAGTTGATATGTGTGAGAATTTATAATACTCAACATAATTATGACTAATTGTGCAAACATTCATATTCACCTCTATTAAAAATCAAGAGAAATAATAAATACCAACATAGCAACATGCACACACAAAAAACAATATTTCTCCTAGAAAACACTTGTGGGAAAAACCATCGAATGATAGATCTATTATTGTCCTTGGCCAAACCCGGCCAATGTCCTAGCCCCAACCAAGTGATCCTTCACCTCTAAACTTTTGACCCATTACAATTGTGCATTTCCATCCTTTTAAAGGCTTTATTACATGAAATCCATGGGATGTGAAACTAGGGGATACCAAAACCATGTGCATGAAACCACCACTATTGATTTGACAACTTTGACTCTTTTAACGAGTCAATTTTAACCTAACATTCCTCCCTTTAAACTTTACGTAAGGTTTCCCATGACCAAATATGACCAAACCACCAAGTGATTCTGAACCGCTCACCTCCAGGCCCTACCCCCCTCAATTTTATAACCAGAGTACCCAAGAATCCAACATGCTCCCCCTATCACCTAGGTCTGCGTCTAGAATTATCGGTAAGTTACCAAGAATACACATTCCTAACTAGGTGTTACAAGCGTATGCCCATTTACATGAAATAAATATCTTCAACTCCAATAAAAAATTTTCTTTTTTTTTGCTATCTCGACACTTGTGATTCTATCCTCTCACCTTTCCATTGCATTGTCCTTTGCTCCATATCCTCATGCTCACTTCTTGGTATATCTTCTGGATCACCATCGTCGATCCTATTCTTTTGTTGCATAATATTATCCAACATTTATGACACTCATAATGCCCCATAAATTACTTTGTATTGATCTGGCCTAGTGACATCCCTTGACATTTTGGTATTGAGCACTAGCTATGGCAGCAAAAATTCAAGAAACATGAATACATGAACATGATGAAACCCCAACAACATCAATATATTATCCAGTATCTATAGAGGTGACAACAATTTCTCCACCAGTCATTTCCTCCACAGTCTCCGCACCACCAACACCCCCAACTCAGGAATAAGGCCATTGTTAATCATACTTTCAAGGTAGGGGTTTATGGTGTAGGTAATATTGGACAAACTTCTTAAAGAAACGAAGGCTATTGAACTTGACAAATTAGATCATGCTTAGGCGATATTGGCGTGAATCAATCAACATCTCTCCCCTCTCGGAAAGCCCCTTCACCGGGTGGATTTATATTTCAAGGAGTCTCTCACTTCCTAAATCCTCAACACCATGAACATGGACGGAGAAAAACATAATGCTATTGGCACTAGAACTAGCACTGGAAATTCAATTATTTCTTCACCGTTGGATATGGTCCATAAGATAAACATATATAAGAGTTTCTCGGATGCCTCTTCATTGGTGCAATTCACACATTTCACCATCAGCCAGGCACTCTTGGAGGCACTTGAGTGTGATGAAGAAATATATTTCATATAATTTGAAATAGGCCTAGGTGATCAATGGGCATCCTTTCTCCA
The DNA here is from genome assembly GCA_009831015.1 of Picea engelmannii. Lineage (NCBI taxonomy): Eukaryota > Viridiplantae > Streptophyta > Pinopsida > Pinales > Pinaceae > Picea > Picea engelmannii. Next base: position 541,325 of record ML784947.1, read on the forward strand.
AAAAATTATGGTCAAACTCGAAGGCGCTCCGCATGTCCACGTCACTGCACTTGGCTCTGCCTCCTCATCCCTTGAGATCCATATTACTAGAGACAATCTATGCAATTTTTCCAAGAAACTCAATGTCCCCTTCTAATTCAAGCTCGTCCACCTCGATCACATTGAGTTCTTGATGATCCACGAGTGGAAGATCGTGGAGGTGAATATTTCACTATTTCCTTCTACTTTCACTTCCCCGGACTTGATCCCACGAGTTATCCACCTCATTAAGAAAATCATGCCTACAACCATTCTGGTGGTGGTTGCTGAAACAACTTCTACCAACCATGTTCCCATCTCCCATGGCTTCGCCATAAAAACCCTCCTTTCAAGATATTTTGTTATCCAAGCAAACCTTAAGATACAATACCATATTAAAAATCAATAGAAATAATAAATATAAACATAGAAACATGCACACATAAAAAAAACTATTTCTCCTCAAAACCCTTATGGGAAAACCAACCACCTTAGCCAAACCTAGCCAAGCTGACCAATGTCCTGGCCCCGACCAAGTGAGCCTTCACCTCTCAAATCTCAACCCATTACAATGGAGTATTACAAGCCTTTTAAAGGCTTTATTACATGAAATCCATGGGATGTGAAACCACAGGCTACCAAAACCATGTGCCTAAAACCACTATTGTTGATCTAACAACTTTGACTCTTTTACCTAGTCAAGTTTAACCTAACAACCTCCAAAAATTATTTAGGTGCCCATCAAGAGTTGGATTTGTACACATACACTTGTATCCATCACTATGCTTCAAGATTTGGATTTGTACACATCCACTTGTATCCATCAATATGCTTATAATTAGAGAAATCCTTTAATTTATTGCATTTGCAATGTCACCACTAGGTGTAAGGAGGCTGAAGACCCAACTTGATGGAGAGGTTGATAGGAGATGAAAATGGAAGGAAGTAATATCAGTTGGATAAAGCGAGAAAAATTGGACACCCCATCCCCTATAATTCCTTAAGGGGTAGAGTATGTTACAAAGTGGTATCAAAGTAGGAAATTGCACTTGGCCTGCTTCGGCTCACGGAGGAGTTGAATACGTTTTATTAGAAAATTATAAAGGGAAGGATATAATACCCTACCCTATTTATAAGGGCCTACTAATACCCATTCAAGTGACCAAGTACTTATTCCTTTTAGTGCCCAAGAGTTAATTTCTTCATGGTATGGCAGGAGGCCGAGGGGAAGTAATAACACCACCCATAAGAATGCAACTATGGCCTTACTGACCACCATGTGTTCCCTAGTGGACACCCCGAAAAACAGTAGCACGAAGTAAAATTAGTTAACTCACGTGTGTCTTATGTGGGTGCTTCTCGTTGGAGCCATTGACTCTTTAGCATAAGTCATGACTACTTTCAGGATGTATAAGGATGTAGACCGTTGATCCGACCTTAATCAACGATCAAGATTTGAAAGCTTACCCACCCATATTTTAACCACGGATACCTCGAACAATGATGGGTATTTCCAAATCATCTGATCCTACGGTTCTTGAGTCCCTATTTTACCCAGCACATGGAATCCCAACAGATTTCATTGTGCAACGATTGACTTTGGAATCTAGCGAATAATAAACTGAAAAATAATTACTCCTAGGGATTTATCAAAAACCTCCTTACTGGAGAGAGGAACACAATTGTATGTTGTTTTTGTGCAACCAAATAGGGACTACATACTACTGTAAAACAATAGATTTCTACAACATAATATCGATTTACAAATGTACCATTCTATTTTTAAGATAATGGAAAAGTTGACTAAAAAAGAACTGTTGATTCTCATCACTTAACCAGTCTAAGATTTCCCAGACAAGCTCTAAGAACAGTGATGGTGACACACCATGAATGGGGGGAGTGTTCCGATAATAAAGAGGAAGAATTTGATGAAAGGAGTGTTACAAATAATAGGTGTGCTCGTTTAACCATAGACAATATAGCAATATTTTCACCCAACTATAGGCCGAAGCCACCCCCGAGCACCTTAACCTTAACAGAGAGAATAATTTTGAAAGAAAACCCTAGGTCCAAAATCCAATCAAGGTAGTGTACCACTCTCCAGAGCTAGTGTACCAAGCAGAAAGTCCAAACCATAACCAAGAGAAAGTCCAAGCCTAAAACCGAAAATACTAGTTGCAGTAGCTGCAACTGCAACTACTCTCCAAACTTGCGCACTTACTGAATTTATGCAGTTGTGATCTAAGTTTGTCCAAATGAGCTCTGGCATCCTATATTTATATGACTCTTCCTTAGCTGTGTAGGCCGACTTCTCTTTCTGGATGCAAAAAACTCAATATTAATTATTTTCTTTAGCCGATTTGTCTTCTAGGGTTATGTCCAATGCTTTAGAGTTTCTTCTTGCTTCCTAGAATATTCTATTCTTTTCAGGGTTACACATGGAGGTTTAATACCTCCTGCAACTACCATAATATCAACACTCCCTCCTATATAGGGAGGTATTTAAAGGTAATGGTCTTGAGCACAAACATACTGTTGACGATAAAAATCGCAATGAGTATTTCGCCCACAAAGTATTGCTAGAGCCTATTATTTATAAGGTAATGACATATATAATACTAGTAGGTGGGACCCCCTTGTAGATTGGAGGATCAGATGAGGTTCATATTTGATATTTTTTCTGCTGTTCGACACTGCTTACAGGGTTCTACATGATTGATGCTGAAATCTTGGTTTTATTTGCGACATAAGGGCAGATGGATATTGCATGCTATGTGTGCGTTTTGTTGCTCTAAGCTCTAAATTTTATGTATGAATGGCTTATATTCACGGTTATGGAATTGTTGTTTAAGCCATCAATTGTCACATGTTGTACATGCACAAGACACATGTTAGTTATAATGAGAAATAAGAGCATTAGAAAGGACACCTATGGAAAAATCTAAGGAGAAGAAACTAAACTATGCTATACTATGCTACACTATATGCATTTGAAATTAAAGAAATGGCGTTAGTCCTAACTAACCATTGTAGTGGCTATATGATGTATTGAGTTATATGAAGGCACATTTGATATGAATTATGGTATGTTTGGCAATGGTTAATGTGATATAGGGTGGCGCACTTGGCAAGTAATGGATGTTGGTTTCAATGCATGGATTAATTGATGGTTGGCTGGCGTGTACTAAGTAATTGAATGAGTATAGGATGGAAGCAATGTGCATTTACTGCACGTCACTCCATACCTCTCCCACTGGTCGTCACCCTAGCTTGGTTATTTTTCGTTTGATTTTTTTGTGGTTAAGCTCCGATATTCGGGCGAGGAAAGAATTGCTCGACCAAGGAATTGTTCGCATTTTTAAGGCAATTTGGTTACACGTATGTTTTTTTTTCGCCATCCATGAACTTGATCTGGTTATGAAATATATGTTGGCTCAGTGATGTATTGGTCTGTGTTTTCCTTGAGGTTGGCAACTATGTAATTTCTTAGCGTTCTCTGTAATGATTGTTTTTGTGGTATTCGTTGCAAATAAAAAAAATGGATAGTTAAAGCCACAAGTCCATTGATTATTCTGTGTAGTGGAAGCCATGAAGGCTCTCTGTTGTATTTCTAAGTTTTTTTGGAGGGTTTCATTCCATCTAGATTTGTTGTTCATCTCCTCACAGTCCTTGTAACCATACCTGGTCGAATTTGTTGTTATGGGGCTGCTATGAAATTTTTGGATCACCTTGGTTCATTGCATATCGTTTTCACCTAGTCGTGGGCTTGTTTTATGTTGCTGGTCTCTGCACAATTTGGTTATGGTGGCTATTATGCTAAGAGGTTTTGTTAGGGTTGGTTTCTATTACCCGATCTCTGTATTTATATCAGCATTATTTTGTTTTTTGGGGAAAACCACAAGGGTTATTCCCTACGTGTTCTCAGTGTTATTACTAGCCAGTAAGAAGCCTTTTCTCCTATGTTCATAATCTTTCATACCTGGTGTGAACTGTCACCATGTCTTGCAAGCTATTAGTTATGTGGTCTATGTGACCACCGTGTTGTCTCAAAGGGTTCTCGCCTGCTATTTGTATGGTCGACTCCAGTCTCCCTGTGTTGGTTCTACCGAGCGAACCCTTGATTACTCAGAGCTCAACCTTGATTATTCAAAGCCCGATTTTGATAAACAACCAGTTATTTCCAGTCAGGTATATTGTTGATTGTTATGCAGTAGCGTTGACAGTGGTTTCATTATGGGCTCGTCTCTGTTGATTAGGTTGATTACACAGTTGCAATAAGAAATGATGATGGGTGTATAATCATTGTATTCTTTTATTGTGACAGTTGATTCGATAGCTCAACATGGTTTAAATTGGTTGAGAAATGGAATTGTGCATACAATCACTGCCTCCTTGTGTTGGATTGATAACTCAACATTGTTTATGGTTTGATTGGGAGTATTCTTCCTTGCGTTATGCGTTGGGTTGTGTGTTTCCTACATCATGGTATAAGTTGAAATGATGGTTGTTGTTACTGTGTGTTTTAATTTCCAATCGAGATTATTGCAATTTAAAATCGTTATAGTTGTGACTTGGTTGTCTACTGTGTATGTTTTATGGATATCATGCATCGTATGAGAGATGGGCATGGTTTTTATAACATCATGGTTTCATTACAAGTTAATTTTTAAATTGATTAGAGGAATGGAATTGGGAACGATTTTAAAAGAACTTGTGTCTATGTTCGATTCGAGGAAATAATTCATGGACAATGGTTGATGTTTGGATGTTGAACAGAGTGGAAAGAAATGACTATGTGCTCATTTGAAATTAATTTAAATATAATGGGACAAGTGAAAGGAAACATATTTCTTATACAGGTTGTTTGGAAGGCCTATTGTTTTGAGTAAGATGGCACTGTGTTAATTAAAAGTGTTAAGGATTTAAATGTAAACAATGAGCAAATTTAACACACAATAATGTTTATATTATACATAGTAATTGTTAGTTGATCACAATAATTGTTTGGTTAGTGTTGGATCGTTTGCATTAAATACAGAATTGTTTGATGGATTACTTAATTGATTTTATGATCAGTATCCGCTATTTTCCCTACCATTATTTCAATTTTCACTAATTACAATCCCATCGCCTCCCCATATTCATTATCCATTCCCTGTTCCTAAAATTTAATTACAGTTAAGAGGAAATCTGTATTGTAACAGTTTTAAATCGCAATTTCTTGGATGGATTACAGTGATATGTTCTTTGGTTTACATTATAGTTGATTGTTTGTTGTCTATGAGCAGTAACCATGTTCTTTCCCCCCTCATTTTAACATTGTTTTCTCAATACAAACCCCTCGCATATCCCAAAACCTTTGTTCACCCCCTTCTCATTGAAAACGGTTAAACAATTTGTATGGATTGGATTGCATGAGTCCTGATATGTTGCTGAGCCAAAATTTATTTCATATTTTTAAAGGAGTTGTCATGTATGGTTGTCAAAAAAACTATTTGCTAATCAATTATGCATACAGGTATGAGCTTTTTCAGCCGAGGTAGCCATGGCAGAGGTAACCGAGGAAGAGGTAATTGGAACAGGGGCCCTAGAAGGCCAATATTCTCCATACACTTTGATGTTGACTCGCAAGAGTTAGGCCAGCTATTTCAAGCTAGGTTTTTTAACTGGATTGGGAAAGGAGTTTTCCAACCTAGACCTGAAAGGCCTCCCTTCCAAGCCCCATAGGTCCCTGGTATTCCCGTGCCTCCTCATGTCTCACTGCAACCTAAAGTTCCTAAAAACGACGGATGGCAAGATATTGTCCACCTGACAGTCTCCCAACATCATGGCTCGCCTAACTTATCCTTACCTTCTCCTCCACCTAACAATCAGATTTTCCAAGCTGCCCCTGTCCACTCACCGGTTCAGTCCTCCCATGCAAGTAAAATGTTGGAAACTAAGGCCCACCATGCCCCTGACAAAGGAAAAGCCACTGTTGCCCCTTCCTCACCCTCCAATGGTTCAGATAAATTTGTGTCCTCCCACATGCATTTGAGGGACGATTGTTCTCATGTGATCAACGAGATTAGGCCTAAAGGATCCACACAGCCTAAGGAAAATTTAGAGAGATTAAAAGGTGACAGCAACAACAAGGGAAGGATTGCCTACCAGAGTGGGAAATATGGATTTTAAGATTTTATTTTATTTATTGTTGATGACAGTTGACATCAGAAATTTTGGACAGCATGTTATTTTTGGATATATGAGTAATATATTTTGAAAATAATTTCAAATATCATTGAGATAAATTGTCAAATATGAATGTGATGATGGGAGTCACAAGGAGGGATGTTTTGTTTAATTAACTAGTTGTGTTATGATTGTTAAAATATAAAGGGAGTCACAAGGGGTCCCACCTACTAGTTATTATTTATTTAAAACCCTTATTATGATTTATTACTTTTCCCCCTAACTAAAAAATTGGTTGATTTTTAGTTAACTTAACTATGGAAGTAGTTCAACTACTTCAACCAATTCTAATTTGCTTAAAGGCAAAAGGAAAGTGAGGAACAAAGGATAATATAAGGAGAAGCATGCTAAGGTTTTCTCTTTGAGTTTTTATTGAGATAGTTCAGTTTTCATTCATTCCTTAATTCATTAGAAGCCTAATTATTTTTTATGATATCGGGGTCTTATTGTAGACAACAAGATTCAAGGATGAATTACATCATTCATACACTTGTTTTTCAGAGGTGTTGATCTATCTTTGATAGTCTGTGTAGACTTGTCTACTTGTGAATTAGTTTTCATGAATGACAAAGGATATTGTGTAGAGTTTAGTGGGAAGCAATCCGTGGCAAGCTGATCCAGCTTTTAAAGTTCAGTTTTTAATTTTCTGTCAGAAGTCCTTTTGTATGTTTCATTGGGGACATCTAAGTTTGATTTTGGTCCAAAACTTCTTTAGGAAATTTTGTAAAGAGAACGATTCTTTGATGAATTGGAATGAAATAAAGGATTTCTTTATGTCTCATCTGTTTTGACTTGACTTGGTGTCTTTACTTTTGTCTCTATATTTATTTCAACAACTGTTATATTCAGAAAATCACATAAATAATGAATTTTTCATCAAGATTTTATTTATAAAAAAACCATCCTAAGCACTTGTAACCAATACTTGTGAGTTAGGATATTAATTTTGATGGATATAAACATAGGGTGATATTCCCATCTATTTTTCTCTAGCCAAGCAGAATCTGAAAATGCTTGAGTGAGATCATTTGATATATTTTCCTCAACACATACCATTCAACTGGTAGCATCATCATAGCCACACAGGCTATCTCATGATCAAATCATGAGCACCATCATCACTATCACTATCATCTTATAGCATCAACTGTATCATATCTCAAAACCATACTCCATATAAGTAATCAGGCATTATGATGGATAAGTCACTCACTCTACAGAGTGATACAAGAACCATTCTTCTAATCCAAACATATGTCCTAGAAGAATAACTATTTAACGATATAAAACCTGACATTGCTTCCCTGTCAGCATGCATGTTCAGTACCCAGACGAAGTTGTCTTGGTATCATGTGTGCATTTAGCCACTGCCAGTAGACCTGTTCAGTGTCCCGATGGGTTTACACACAATTACCACACATTGCAGTGCTTCCAACTCTCTAAGATTTGTTTATAAATTTCCAGAAACTTCATGATATTAAGAGAGCGGGGTGATACTGAAGATCTCACAGTCTGGTAATGAAAGGATTGATCATTTAAGAATTATTTTTCTATTTTGACGACTTCTATCATAATTTGGACAATTAGACTTCTATTAAGAAATCATCTCTGGGATGGGGAAGCACATTGAGTTGTTCTCATTAAAACAGGGATGGCGTTAGAAGTTTTTTAAGGATAATCTTGTTTTCCTATGAGTTTAATGAGAAACCGGACACAATAACTGGAGATAAACTTACTTCCGTTGATATGAGTTTAGCACTTACTATTCAGGTGCTTGAACTAATATCAACTGCTGCTAATGAATAAAAAATACGATTCCATTCAACAATGAATGGTGGTCCAGAAATAATCATCTAGAAAAAAAATCAAAATCAAACAAAATGAAAAGAACCAAAATAAAAAAATAGAAAAGAAAATTAAAAATATTTACAAAAGGGTGGATCTGAAATCATCAAGAGAAATACTTCTTGAGAGCCTGGCCATTCACTGGGAAAGTGTCCAACTATCCCTCCAAGTTATGCAGACGAAAAGAACTAGGACCCAATTTTTCAGAAATTACAAATGGTCCCAGCCACAGGTTTTGGAACTTGATATGTTCTCCCTTACCCTTGTGCGCTTTGTCCCACTTGAGAACCAAATCCTTAACATCAAAATTCCTTTCAGAGGATGAACTTGTATCGAACCAGCTCTTCACAATTTGTTGGTGCTGGTCAATTTTTTGTTTTTCTTGTGTTCTTACCTCTTCTAATTTTAATAAAGCATTTATCCATTTTTCTAGAGGAGGACACTCCTCTTCTTGAATTTTCTGCGATAATTGTAGAGAAGGAAGCAAGAAATGTGGGGGGAGGATGGCTTCTCTTCCATAAACGAGGAAGAAAGGAGAATTACCAATGGAGTCTTTTGGAGTTATCCTATAAGCCCAAAGTTCTTTGTACAATGCATAGTTCCAATTCTTGTGGTTTTCTGAGACTGCCCTTTTTATAATCTTGATTAGATTCTTATTTGTCCACTCGACTAGACCGTTCCCTTGAGGGTAATATTTGGCCGAGTAATTTAGTTTAATCCCTTTTTCTAGAGAGAAAACATTCATATCTAGGGAATAAAAGTAAGAAGGATTGTTAAAAACCAGACATTCAGGAATTCTGAATCGAGTGATAACATGAGAGTTCAGAAATGACACTACCTAATTCATATTGACCACTTTTAACGGTAAAGCTTCATACCATCTCGTGAAATAGTATGTTGATGTGAGGATATATTTGTGTTGCTATGAGGAAGGGGGATTGATCGATCCTATAATATCCAGACCCCACTGCTAAAAAGGTGTGTCTACCGTAATAGGCTGTAAAGGAAAAGCTGCTTTTTTCACCCGCCCTGTAGCCTTTTGGAAGATTATACACTTGCGGGACAAAGTATGAGCATATTTAAACAAGGTCGAATAGTAGTAGCCAGCCCTTAGTACTTTTTGAGCAGTGGTATCTCCACAAAAATGACCACTGACATCACCAGAATGAAGTTCATCTAGCACCCTTTCTGATTCCTCTTTTTCCAAACAATGCAGAAAAACACCATCAAAATTATTTCGAAATAATATATCATTGATTAATTGGAAAGATGCATATTTAATGCTTAGTGTTCCTCTATTTTTTGGATCGAGATTGCGAGGAGAAGTTCCATGCAACGAATAAAATCTGATATTATCATACCGTGAATTGGGCATAGTTTGTGCACAACTGATCTGTTTTTCATTATGTTGATTTGCAGTTGATGTATTTATTTGACTTTCTAATTCCTCAATTGAATCAACCACTAGTTTACAAAGGCCTTGACCTCTAACAATCTGGACAGGGGTTATTTCAAGATCATATTGTTGGAGTGATGTCATCCAATTTTCCCTTTTCTCACCCAACTCTTTTTGTACTAACAGATTTACTACTATGGGGTAAGGAGCAACAAATTTGGTCCTAGATTTCAATAGGTAAGACCTGAAGTGTTTGACTTCTTTAAAAACAACATATGCCTACTATGTTGGCAAATATTTAACAGACAATTAACAGACAGCAAATGCTTGTCATTGATGGCAATAGTGAAGATGACATGAGAACAACAAGTTTGTAATTGACAGGAAAACAGAAGATAAGTTCAGAGAGGTGAATGATCGAAGGCAGTGAATGATTGAAGGCAGCGAATGAGTGAAAGTTTGAGAAGAAGAATCTCTGATCATTGAAGAGGGAGATAGATCTCAGCTGTCAGATCTGAGCGCAAGGTCTGACCACCATTGGATCGAGGAGAACCTACAGGGTCCTTAAAATGCAAGGAGAAGAGGGCATAATCGCAATATGAAAAATCGCAATGAAATCTGAGTCATCAGATCAAGCTTTGATCTGGACCGTTAATTCCAGTCAATGTCGGAGTATCGGGGATCGGGACTTTGAAGTGACAAAAACACTTGACAACAAGAATGCCAAAATCGCGATATGTGAATTCGCGATTTCAATCGCAGCCGTTAAGATAAGAAGTGATCTGGACCGTTGATTTTCTTCATGGAGTATCGGGGATCGGGACTTTGAAGTGACAAAAACACTCGACGAAAAGAATGCCAAAATCGTGATATGCGATATCGCGATTCAATCGCAGCCATTGAATTGAGAATGAATCTAGACTGTTGATCTAACTCCGTGTCAGAGTTTCACGAATCGTGACTCCAAAAGGAAAAGAAACAAGTGCAACAAGGATCCTGATTTTGTGATATGCGATATTGTGATTCAATCGCAGCCGTCAAGACAAGATTCGACCTGGATCGTTGATCTAATATCTTATTGGAGTTTCGTGAATCACGATATGGAGAGGTAGAAGAAACTATGCAACATTTACAAAATTGTGATAGGCGAAATCACGATGTAACAACAACCGTCAGATCAAGAAGTGATCTGGACCATTGATTCGACTTCTTTACTGAATGTCGAGAATCGGGAATTCGAGTTGACAAAAACACCGATCATCCAGAGTGTCGAAATATCGATGAGTAATATCCCGACTTAATATGAACCGTCAGATCTAGATATAATCTGGATCATTGATCTGATTTCATTATGGAATTTCACAGATCGGGATTTGGAGGTGACAGGAACATTGAACATAAGGAATTACAAATTCGCGATATGTGAAATCGCGAAAGTGCCTTCACATAAATCCCTTGGTCACGGGAAGAGAAGGAGTCAGTCCAGATAAGCTCCAATTCGGAGTTTCGGAGATCGCGATGTGAAAGTGTTGAGAAACTTGGGCAAAGGAATGTCGAAATGCCGAAACCTGAATTAAAGGCAAGATTTATAAAAGTCATCCTACGGTGCGGATAAGACTTGAATGAGATCTAAGGGTTATTGTTTCTTCACACACAAGTAACTCATCAGTTACGATTTTGCTAAACAAAACAGATTCTTGATTGCGAATCAGTTATCATTTCAGTTGCTAAGATAGGTGTCCTTGGTTTTCCTATGAGAAGGTGAAGTGGAACCGTCAAGGTCGTGTGTATAAAAGAAAATGAGAGAGATGGAATTTGGTTAGTTATTCTGTAAGTGAAAAATAATGAAACTGTAAGAATAGAGAAGAAGAAGGATGCACAGGAGGAGATTGGGCATATGTGAAGTGTGAGATGAAATGCAGAGCAGAATAACAGAATGAGTTAAAGAAGAGAAGAATGAGAGCATGAGTTGTGGTAGAGCATACCTACTGAACAGATAGAGGAAGAGAAGAGTAGCAGAACAGTGTGCAAATGATCAGATTTACAAAACAAAGAAAGATTGGTAAGAACTGATTTATCTGTAAAGTTGAATTTTATTTAGCCATTGATATTTTAGGGAGGTTGGGAGGTGCTTGGGAGGACTTTTGTCCTCATAGGTTCAAGTGGAAGCTTGAACATAGGAAGTTGTAGCTTCCATCTGGTTGCAGCCAAAGAAACCAGGGTGGCAGGGTGGTGCAAGGGAGAACAAGTGTTCTTTGTTATACAGGTTGGAGCCTGTGTAACTGGAAGTTGGTTCTTCCATCCAGTTTGTGTTGGAACATTCAGGAAGTTGGTGCTTCCATCCAGTTGGTGCTGGAATATTCAGGGAGTTGGTGCTTCCTTGTAGTGGGTGCTAGAGAAACCAGAGAGTTGGTGCTCTCAAACAAGTTGCAGCTTGTAAAACAGAGGTAGCAGCCTCACATTGAGTTGGTGCTCAATTATAGATGATGTACAGAACTTAAAAGACTGCCTATCATTTTGAAGAAGAAGAGGTTTTCTCCCTTTATGGGTTTCCTCGTGAAGAATCTATCTCTGTGTATACTTTATGTGTGACTGTTGTTCTTTACCTTTACTGTCCATATGCTGTATATTGTTGATGACCACATGAAGAAAGAATAATAATATTTTAACAGACTTAAAATTGTTTAATCTCACATACAACCGATTCACCCCCCCCTCTCAGTGGTATTAATAATTTCAACAATTGGTATCAGAGCGGGTTCCTTTTATTTAAAGGTAGATCTATAATCTTAAACATGACAAGTCATGAAGGGACTTCAGCCTCTAAGCCCCCTCTGTTTGATGGAACAAATTTTGCCTTCTGGAAGATTAGAATGAGAA
>ML784947.1:556944-579876 GCA_009831015.1 Picea engelmannii
GCCTTATATGGACTAAAACAAGCACCACGAGATTGGTATTATAGACTGGACAAATTTCTACAAGAAAAAGGGTTCAAGAAAGTTACTGTTGACAGTAACCTTTACATTAAATCTGAAGGCGATAATTTACTAGTTGTTTTGGTTTATGTAGATGATATTATTTTTGGCTGCACTAATGAATCATCTGTCGAGTCGTTTGCTAACTCTATGCAAATAGAATTTGAAATGTCCATGATAGGAGAACTGCCATATTTTCTTGGCTTACAAGTAAAACAAAGCTCTGCAGGAATTTTTATCTCTCAAGAAAAATATTTGAAAAAGATATTGAATAAATTTCAGATGGAAGATTCTTCTACAGTTAGCACACCTATGGTGGTTGGTTGCAAGCTGAGTAAAGATGATATTTCAACTGATGTTGATCAAAGAACATATCATTCTATGATAGGCAGTCTTCTGTACATCATAGCATCCCGTCCTGATATAATGCAAGCTGTTGGAATGGTAGGTCATTTTCAGTCTGCTCCTAAACAAAGTCATTTGGTAGATGTCAAGAGAATATTTAAATACTTGAAGGGAACAATGAATTATGGACTGTGGTATCCTAGAAATCAGAATTTCCAGTTAACTGCTTATTCAGATGCAGACTGGGTAAACTATGTTGATGAGAGAAAAAGCACCAGTGGAGGAGCATTTTTTCTGGGTGACTCATTAGTTGCATGGCTTAGTAAGAAGCAAGGATCTATTTCATTATCCACTACAGAGGCAGAATACATTGCTGCCGCTACTTGCTGCACACAAATCTTATGGATGATACAAACTCTTGCAGATCTGAAGGTAACTTACACTGATCCTATTCCAATTCATTGTGATAACACAAGTGCCATTAGTGTCTCCAAGAATCCTGTTCTTCATTCCAAGACTAAGCATATTCCAATCAAGTATCATTTTCTCCGAGAACAAGTTACAAACAGAATTGTTCAACTGAATTATATTCCTTCCAAAGAACAGATTGCTGATATCTTTACTAAACCATTAGCAGCAACCCCTTTTGGATACCTTCATCAAAAGTTGGGGGTTATAATCCCTGGTGTTTAATCTGTTCACCTGGTCAGGGGGAGCACTTATTGAATATCTGGTGTTTTCCCAAGATGCTTATAGTCGACAGGGGAAGTATGTTTTTGCAACAAATCAGAGGAAGAATGTTTCTTCTTTGACATTGATGTCAAAGGGGGAGAAAAGAGCAGGAGAGAAGATCTGAATACATGTGGGTGCTTTTGTTTCCATCAATGCTAAAGGGGGAGATTGTTGGAAAATATTTAACAGACAGTTAACAGACAGCGAATGCTTGTCATTGATGGCAACAGTGAAGATGACATGAGAACAACAAGTTTGTAATTGACAGGCAAATAGAATATAAGTTCAGAGAGGTGAATGATCGAAGGCAGCGAATGAGCAAAAGTTTGAGAAGAAGAATCTCTGATCGTTGAAGAGGGAGACAGATCTTAGCCATCAGATCTGAGCGCAGGGTCCAACCACCATTGGATCGAGGAGAACCTGCATGGTCCTTAAAATGCAAGGAGTAGAGGGCGTAATCGCAATATGAAAAATCGCGATGAAATCTGAGCCGTCAGATCAAGCTTTGATATGGACTGTTAATTCTAGTCAATGTTAGAGTATCAGGGATCGGGACTTTGAAGTGACAAAAACACTTGACAACAAGAATGTCGAAATCGCGATATGCGAATTCGCGATTTCAATCGTAGCCGTTAAGGTAAGAAGTGATCTGGACCGTTGATTTTCTTCATGGAGTATCGAGGATTAGGACTTTGAAGTGACAAAAACACTCAACAACAAGAATGCCAAAATCGTGATATGCGATATCGCGATTCAATCGCATCCATTGAATCAAGAATGAATCTAGACCGTTGATCTAACTCCGTGTCGGAGTTTCACGAATCACGACTCCAAAAGGAAAAGAAACAAGTGCAACAAGGATCCCGATTTCGTGATATGCGATATTGTGATTCAATCGCAGCCGTCAAGACAAGATCTGACCTGGACCGTTGATCTAATCTCTTATCAGAGTTTCGCGAATCGTGATATGGAGAGGCAGAAGAAACTATGCAACATTTACGAAATTGCGATAGGCGAAATCGCGATGTAACAACAACCGTCAGATCAAGAAGTGATCTGGACCATTGATTCGACTTCTTTACTGAATGTCGAGAATCGGGAATTCGAGTTGACGAAAACACCGATCGTCCAGAGTGTCGAAATCGCGATGAGTAATATCCCGACTTAATATGAACCGTCAGATCTAGATATAATCTGGATCGTTGATCTGATTTCATTATGGTATTTCACAGATCGGGATTTGGAGGTGACAGGAACATTGAACATAAGGAATTACGAATTCGCGATATGCGAAATCGCGAAAGCACCTTTCACATAAAGCCCTTGATCACGGGAAGAGAAGGAATCAGTCCAGATAAGCTCCAATTCGGAGTTTCAGAGATCGCGATGTGAAAGTGTCGAGAAACTTGGGCAAAGGAATGCCGAAATGCCGAAACCCGAATTAAAGGAAAGATTTATAAAATTCATCCTACGCTGCGAATAAGACTTGAATGAGATCTAAGGGTTACTGTTTCTTCACACACAGGTAACTCATCAGTTACGATTCTACTAAACAAAATGGATTCTTGATTGCAAATCAGTTATCATTTCAGTCGCTGAGATAGGTGTCCTTGGTTTGCCTATGGGAAGGTGAAGTGGAACCGTCAAGGTCATGTGTATAAAAGAAAATGAGAGAGACGAAATTTGGTTAGTTATTCTGTAAGTGAAAAAGAATGAAACTGTAAGAATAGAGAAGAAGAAGGATGCGCAGGAGGAGATTGAGCATATGTGAAGTGTGAGATGAAATGCAGAGCAGAATAATAGAACGAGTTGAAGAAGAGAAAAATGAGAGCACGAGTTGATGCAGAGCATACCTACTGAACAGATAGAGGAAGAGAAGAGTAGAAAAACAGTGTGCAGAAGATCAGATTTACAGAACAAAGAAAGATTGGTAAGAACCGATTTATTTGTAAAGTTGAATGTTTATTTAGCCATTGATATTTTAGGGAGGTTGGGAGGTTCTTGGGAGGACTGTTTTCCTTAGAGGTTCAAGTGGAAGCTTGAACATAGGAAGTTGTAGCTTCCATCTAGTTGCAGCCAGAGAAACCAGGGTGGCAGGGTGGTGCAAGGGAGAACAAGTGTTCTCTGTTATACAGGTTGGAGCCTGTGTAACTGGAAGTTGGTGCTTCCATCCAGTTTGTGCTGGAACATTCAGGAAGTTGGTGCTTCCATCCAGTGGGTGATGGAATATTCAGGGAGTTGGTGCTTCCTTCTAGTGGGTGCTAGAGAAACCAGAGAGTTGGTGCTCTCAAACAAGTTGCAACTTGTAAAACAGAGGTAGCAGCCTCACATTGAGTTGGTGCTCAATTATAGATGATGTACAGAACTTAAAAGACTGCCTATCATTTCAAAGAAGAAGAGGTTTTCTCCCTTTATGGGTTTCCTCGTGAAGAATCTGTCTCTGTGTATACTTTATGTGTGACTATTGTTCTTTACCTTTTCTGTCCATATGTTGTATATTGTTGATGACCACATGAAGAAAGAATAATAATATTTTAACAGACTTAAAATTGTTTAAGCTCACTTACAACTGATTCACCCCCCCCTCTCAGTTGTATTAATAATTTCAACATGCTGATCTACCACAGGGTAATTAATTTCTTCTCCTTTAAAAGAAGAGATCATGAAATAAATGGGTATCTCATTGCTTTCGACATTTTTATGTGTAAGAATAGAAGCATAGGACCTGTCAGATGCAAAAGTGTATAGAGTGAAATCCTGAGAAAAATTTGGGCTCATCAAGGAAGGTGCTTCTATTATGGTTTTTCTAATAGATTTGAAAGCTTGATTTTCCTGTGATCCCCATTTGTACTGGACATCCTTCTTTATTAGATTTTGTAGAGGTATGACCATCTCCGAAAAGCTCGGAACAAATCATGTAACAAAATTATTTTTTCCCAAAAAGGATTGCATGGCCTTCTTGGAAGAGGTGGGGGAAGGTTGGCAATGGCTTGGGTTCTCTCAGGGTCAATTATCATTTTGTCTTTAGAAACTATAAACCCAAGAAATTTACCTTGTTCTACTGTAAAGACTGATTTTTTAGGATTGAGGGAAATGACGAACTTGCGACATCGTTCTAGCATAGCCCTAATATGAGACAGGTGGTCTTGCTTGTTTTTGGAAAAGATAGTGACATCGTCTAGATAGACCACCAGTGACTGGTTGATGAGGCCACAAAAGGCAATGTCCATTTCCCTCTGGAAAGTGGCACCGACATTTATCAATCTGAAAGGAATTTTCTTGTAGGCGTAAGTGCCCCACCTGGTACGAAAGGTGGTTTTAAGATGGTCTGATGGAGACATGAGTACCTAATTGTATCCTGAGAAACCATCTAATAAAGATAGTCTTTCAGAACCAGATACTTATTGAAGAATTTGTTCCATTGGAGGAACAAGGTAGTTGTCTTTATCAAAGGCTCGGTTTAAATTTCAAAAATCGACACAGAGTTGAATTTCTCCACTCTTCTTCCTTACAGGGACTAATTTAGACACCCATTGGGTGTGTCGTACTAGAAAGATGATCTTGGCAGTGAGTAATTTATTAAGTTCCTTTTTTATGGTAAGTTCTAGTTTAGGATGCATTTTCCTCAACTTTTGTTGAAACAGTTGGGTTTGGGGTTTCATAGGAATTACATGTTGTATGATGTTTGGGTCGAAAGTTTTTAGATCGTCGTAAGTCCAAGCAAATACGTCTTTAAATTATTTGAATAATTTTATAAAAGTTGATTTTTCTTTTCTGAGCACCCTTTTCCCAAAATAATATTTTGAGGATGATCTTGCATTCCTAAGTTGACAGTTTCGTACAACAAAGAGGAACTATTCATTTTTCAATTTACTACCCCTCTAAACTTGTCATGTAGGTCATAAAATGTTTCTAATCTAATAGCAGATTTGGGGATAGATTTTACGGGCTCTGACGATGATTCTGCAGATCGAGGATAAGATATTACCGTGAAGTCTCAGAGATTTTAGTCATGAGTTCTTTCGTCGATAACTGCATCTTGGAAGGTGTCTTCCATATGCAGAAAATTTATGATCTGTTGATCATCATCAAATACTTTCCAGCTTGTAATGTTGTTTGAAATCGATGTCCTGAATAACAATTCGACCGAGAACGCGTTAGGAGAAATACCTTCAGCAGACAACAATTTAGAAGCAACATTGGCTAGTAAATCAACTTCTGAATTACTCATCCTAGGAATGGAATTTATATTAAATGCTAGAAATTTGTGCATTAAACCCCATACCTCGGTTTGGTAATTCTTCAGATGCGGTCACAAACAATGTATTGCATTTCTTACCTGTTTGACTACGATTTATAAATCACCAAAAACTACCAAATTTTTCACATTCATGTCTAATGCCTTCCTTAGTCCCTGCAGAAGTGCTTTGTACTTTGCTGTGTTGTTAGTACATTCAAACTCTAATCGACAAGCGATAAATGTTTTATTACCTGTGGGATCGATAAGCACACAACCAGCGCCTACCCCTTCTCAGGATTTGGATAAATCAAAATATAAGGACCAGATTTGTGTGTCATTAGAAATATTTGGTGTACTTGGAAAAGCTGGTGCCTGAGTATAGGCTGTTACTTCAGATTGTTGTTCTAGGCTAGTGATAGAGGAAATTTTAGTCATGAAATTACCGAAAAAAGTATTCATTCTCTGCGTTTCAATCGAATTTGTTCCAGTAACAAAAGACTCATTCGGATCGTTCAGATATGTCACAATGTACTTGAGGTAACATTCTCTGTTTATTCTGATTTTGTTGGGCTGTCCATTTTCTGGTAGCTGCAAATGAGACTAGTCTGTAGCAAAATAACCATATAGTTGTTCTGACCAATCTCTACTAAAAAACAAACCATAAACTTTAGGAATGTCAACAACAATAATATCGATTACTTTATAAACCTTGGGATTGGACGATAATCTAATCAACACATTTTTTAGTTCACCAATGACTTTGACATTAGTTCGATCTAACCGAATGATCTTTAAATCAGAAGGTTTTACTTCTGCATTGATTTTCTGGCATACAGACAAAGGCATTACATTTGACGAGGCACCAGAATCAACCATACAGTATGTACTTTCCTATTAAAGATTTTGAAAGTTAATAAAAAGGGAGGCACATTTTTCCGTGCAGTAATAGCGGAATTTTGTTGGTTTTTTATTGTTGTACCTGAAACAATTTTATATAAGTTTCCTATAGTTTTTTCTGATAAGTCCCTTTTATCTTGGTTTTCATATGTCTTTTTACTTGGGACATTTTTAGCTATGTTTAAGTAAATTTCTGCTGATTTTTTGCTGCTAACATCATTCTTTTTACTATTTTCAACAATGCTTTGGAGCATTTTCTGCAAAATAGGTGGAAATTTCAGCAATTCAAAAACATAAATATTTTCCCTTAATTTTTCAAATCTTCAATTAAATCATACTTTAAAACTGGGGCAGCCAGGTTTTGTCTTGCTTCAGTTTTCTTTGGCTATTTTGAAAACACATTTTTACTTGTTTTGGGTGGAGGCTTGTTTTGTGTTTTACTTCTAGTGTTGTAGGGGTGGACAATTTCAAAATTTGCTTGAAAAATGTTGTCTGACAAGTGCCCAAAAACGGGAGGAGATGATTCTTCTTCTTCTGGTATCTCTTCCTCAGCTGTATCATCAGGATTTTCAGGAGGAGTAGAAACAAAATTGTCATGTGCTTCCAATATTGTTTGCAAAGCATACTGTAAACTTTCAAAATTTAGACCTTCTGTGGCCGGGTTTGGCCGGTTTGGAGGAAAAGGTTTTCTAAAAGGAGGTTTTTTAGATTGGAGGATCATATGAGGTTCTTATTTGATATTTTTGTTGTTGTTCGACACTTCTTACAGGATTCTACATGATTGATGATGAAATATTGGTTTTATTTGAGACATAAGGGCAGATGGATAATGCATGCTATGTGTGTGTTTCGTTTCTCTAAGCTCTAAATTTTATGTATGAATTCATGGTTATGGAATTGTTGTTTAAGATATGAATCGTCACATGTACCTACACAAGACACATGTTAGTTATAACAAGAAATAAGAGCATTAGAAAGGAGACCTATGGAAAAATCTAAAGAGAAGAAACTAAATTGTGCTATACTATGCTACACTATATGCATTTGAAATTAAAGAAATGGTGTTAGTCCTAACTAACCATTGTAGTGGATATACAATGTATTGAGTTATATGAAGGATCATTTGATATGCATTATGGTATGTTTGGCAATGGTTAATGTGATATAGGGTGGCGCACTTGGAAAGTAATGGATGTTGGTTTCGATGAATGGATTAATTGATGGTTGGTTGGCGTGTACTAAGTAATTGAATGAGTAGTGGATGGAAGTGATGTGCATTTACTGCACGTCACTCCATACCTCTCCCACTGGCCGTCACCCTATATTGGTTATTGTCATTTAATTTTGTTGTGGTTAAGCTCCAATATTCAGGCGAGGAAGGAACTGCTCGACCAAGATTTCATTTTTAAGGCAATTTGGTTACAGGTATGTTTTTTTTTTGCCATCCATGAACTCGCTCTAGTTATTAAATAGATGTTGGCTCAGTGATGTATTGTTCTGTGTTTTCCTTGAGGTTGGAAACTATGTAATTTATTAGCGTTCTCTAGAATGATTGTTTGTGTGGTATTCGTTGCAAATGAAAAAATTGGATAGTTAAAGCCACGAGTCCATTGATTATTCTGTGTAGTAGAAGGCATGAAGAATATCTGTTGTCTTTATAAGTTTTTTTGGAGGGTTTCATTCCATCTAGATTTGTTGTCTGTCTCTGCGTAGTCCTTGTAACCATACCTGTTCGCATTTGTTGTTATGGGGTTGCTGTGTAATTTTTGGATCACCTTGGTTCGCTGCATATCATTTCCACTTGGTTGATATCATTTCCACCTGGCTCGTTTTATGTTGTTGGTATCTGTACAAGTTGGTTATTGTGGATATTATGCCAAGAGGTTTTCTTAGGGTTGGTTGTTATTACTTGAGCTCTACATTTATATCAGCGTTATTCTATTTTTTGGGGAAAACCATGAGGGTTATGCCCTGCGTGTTCTCGGTGTTATTACTGTCCAGTAAGAAGCCTCTTCTCTTCTATTCATAATATTTCCTACCTGGTGTGAAATGTCACCCTGTCTTGAAAGCTATTAGTTACGTGGCCTGTGTGACCACCATGTTGTCTCAAAGGGTTCTCGCCTGCTATTTGTATGGTCGACTCCAGTCTCCCTGTGTTGGTTCTACCAAGTGAACCCTTGATTACTTAGAGATCACCCTTGATTATTCAAAGCCTGATTTTGATAAATGAACCATTTATTTCCGGTCGGGTATATTGTTGACTGTTATGGAGTAGCATCAATAGTGGTTTGATTATGGGCTCATCTCTGTTGATCAGGTTGATTACACAGTTGCAATCGAAAATGATGATTGGTGTATAATTGCTATATTATTTTATTGTGATAGTTGATTCGATAGCTCATCATGGTTTAAATTGGTTGAGAAATGGAATTGGGCATACAGTCACTGCCTCCTTGTGTTGGATTAATAACTCAACATTGTTTATTGTTTGATTGGGAGTATGCTTCCTTGCATTATGCGTTGGGTTGTGTGTTTCCTATAGCATGGTATAAGTTGAAATCATGGTTGTTACTGTGTGTTTTAATTGCCAATCGGGAATATTGCAATTTAAAATCATGATAGTTGTGACTTGGCTATCTGCTGTGTATGTTTTATGGATATTGTGCATTGTATCAAAGATGGGCATGGACTTTATAATATTATAGTTTCATTACAAGTTAATTGTTAAATTGATTAGAGGAATGGAATTCGACACGATTTTAAAATAACTTGTGTTTGTATTTGATTCGAGGAGATAATTCATGGATAGTGGTTGATGTTTGGATGCTTAACAGAGTGGAAATAAATGACTGTGTGTTCATTTGAAATTGTTTTAAATATAATTGGACAAGCAAAAGGAAACATATTTCTTATACAAGTTGTTTGAAAGGCATATTGTTTTGAGTAAGATGGCACCATGTTAATTAAAAGTGTTAAGGATTTAAATGTGAATAGTGAGAAAATTTAACACACAGT
This sequence comes from Picea engelmannii, assembly GCA_009831015.1. Taxonomy (NCBI): domain Eukaryota; kingdom Viridiplantae; phylum Streptophyta; class Pinopsida; order Pinales; family Pinaceae; genus Picea; species Picea engelmannii. The sequence continues at coordinate 566,231 of ML784947.1, forward strand.
AATGGTTAAATTATACACAGTAATTGTTAATTGATCATGGTAATTATTTGCTTAGTGTTGGATCGTATGCATTAAATACAGAATTGTATGATGGATTGCTTATTTGATTTTATGAACATTATCTGCTCTTTTTCCCTACCATTATTTCACTTTTCTCTAATTACAATCCCCTCTCCTTCCCATATTCATTATCCACTCCCTGTTCTTGAAATATAATTACAGTTAAGAAGAACTCTATATTGTAACAGTTTGAAATCGCAGTTTCTTGGATGGATTACAGTGATATGTTCTTTGGTTTACATTACAGTTGATTTTTTGTTGTCTATGAGTAGTAACCATGTTCTTTTTACCCTGATTTTAACATTTTTCGCTCAATACAAACCCCTCGCATATCCCAGAACCTTTGTTCACCCCTTGCTCATTGAAAACAATTAAACAATTTGTATGGATTTGATTGCATGAGTCCTGATATGTTGTTGAACCAAAATTTATTTCATATTTTTAAAGGAGTTGTCATGTATGGTTGTTAAAAAAATTGTTTGCTAATCAATTATGCATACATGTATGAGATTTTTCAGCCAAGGTAGCCATGGCAGAGGTAAACGAGGAAGAGGTAATTGGAATAGGGGCCCTAGAAGGCCAAGATTCTCCATACACTTTGATGCTGACTCAAAAGATTTAGGCCAGCTATTTCAAGATGGGTTTTTAAACTAGATTGGGAAAGGAGTTGTCCAACCTAGACCTAAACGGCCTCCCTTCCAAGGCCCACAGGTCCTTGGTATTCCCGTGCCTCCTCATGTCTCACTGCAACCTGAAGTTCCCGAAAACGATGGATGGCAAGAGATTGTCCACCTGACAGTCTCCCAACATCATGGCTAACCTAACTTGTCCTTACCCGCTCCTCCACCTAACAATCATATTGTACAAGCTACCCCTGTCCACTCACCAGTTCAGTCCTCCCATGAAAGTAAAAGGTTGAAAATCGAGGCCCACCATGCCCTTAACAAAGGAAAATCCATTGCTACCCCTTCCTCACCCTCCAATGGCTCTGATAAATCTGTGTCCTCCCGCATGCATTTGAGGGACGATTGTTCTCATGTGATCAACAAGATTAGGCCTAAAGGCTCCACACAGCCTAAGGAAGATTCAGAGAGATCAAAAGGTGACAACAACAACAAGGGAAGGATTGCCTCCCAGAGTGGGAAATATGGATTTTAAGTTTTTATTTTATCTATTGTTGATGACAGTTAACTTCATAAATTTTGGACAACATGCTATTTTTGGATATATGAGTAATATATTTTGAAAATAATTTCAAATATCATTGAGATAAATTGTCAAATATGAATTTGATGATGGGAGTCACAAGGAGGGATGTTTTGTTTAATTAACTAGTTGTGTTATGATTGTTAAAATATAAAGGGAGTCACAAGGGGTCCCACCTACTAGTTATTATTTATTTAAAACCCTTATTATGATTTATTAATTTTCCCCCTAACTAAAAAATTGGTTGAGTTTTAGTTAACTTAACTAAGGAAGTAGTTCAACTACTTCAACCAATTCTAATTTGCTTAAAGGCAAAAGGAAAGGGAGGAACAAAGGAGAATATAAGGAGAAGCATACTAAGGTTTTCTCTTTGAGTTTTTATTGAAATAGTTCAGTTTTCATTCATTCCTTAATTCATTAGAAGCCTAATTATTTTTTACGATAGTAGGGTCTTATTGTAGACAACAAGATTCAAGGCTGAATTACGTCATTCAGACACTTGTTTTTTAGAGGTGTTGATCTATCTTTGATAGTCTGTGTAGACTTGTTTGTTTGTGAATTAGTTTTCATGACTGACAAAGGCTATTGTGCAGAGTCGAGTGGGCAACAATATGTGGCAAGCTGATCCAACTTTTAAAGTTCAGTTTTTAATTTTCTATCAGAAGTCCTTTTGTATGTTTCATTGGGGACGTCTAAGTTTGACTTTGGTCCAAAAATTTCTCGGGGAATTTTGTAAAGAGAATGATTCTTTCATGAATTGGAATGAAATAAAGGATTTCTTTATGTCTCATCTATTTTGACTTGACTTAGTGTCTTTACTTCTGTCTCTATATTTATTTCAACAACTGTTATATTCAAAAAATCACATAAATAATGAATTTTTCAGCAAGCTTTTATTTATAAAAAAACCATCCTAAGCACTTGTAATCAATACTTGTGATTAGGATATTAATTTTGATGGATATAAACATAGGGTGATATTCCTGTCTATTTTTCTTTAGCCAAGAAGAATATGAAAATGCTTGAGTAAGATCATTTCATATATTTTCCTCAACACATACCATTCAACCGGTAGCATCATCATAGCCACACAGGATATCTCATGATCAAATCATGAGCACCATCATCACTATCAGTATCATCTGATAGCATCAACTATATCATCTCTGAAAACCATACTCCTTCTAAGTAATCAGGCATGATGCTGGATAAGTCACTCACTCCATAGAGTGATACAATAACCATTCTTCTAATCCGGACATATGTCCTAGAAGAATAACTATTCCAACATATTCTATAAGCCATGCCATGGGATACAAGGACTATTCTTCTAATCCAGACATATGTCCTAGAAGAATAAATGTCCTAGACCATTTTCCGCTTGGAGAATGTCTGTCCACCAGCATACTGACTATCCATCTAGCTGATAATAATTTCCAACACTACTGATAGTCTTCATGGCAATCAGAACAATGTCATTCAATAGAAAACAACTGTGTCTATCCATAGTAGTACACAACTACTATCTAGTGGTACACAACCACACCAAGTAGCACACGACTACTTAATTAGTGATGCATTATCACAATGAGTGGAACACATCCACCACAGTATCATAGATCTACTGTCCAGAGACATATAGTCTCCAAAACAATCATATCATTTAATATCAACCTGCATAAAACAATATCATGATATAAACTGAGTCATCTAGGCCATTCTTCCACTCACATCTGTGAGATCTGGAAGAGCATCTTCCCTCAGAAAGTAAAACATTAGCCATGGGATATGTGGACTATTCTTCTCAAGCACAGAAGAATAACTTTCCCTGATTTCTGATCTTGGATCATTCACCTAACTGGGCCATTCCTCCGGCACTAATCATAGTGCAACCTGGGGAGAATGAGTCTGCCCTAGGGAATGCATGTCCCTGATTGCTAAATCTGGACCATTCACCTAATTGGGACATTCCTATGGAACTAATCATAGTGCAACCTGGATATAATGATTCTTCCCTAGGGAATGACTGCCTGGACCATTTCCTAATGGAAATGACTATCCTACACCAACCTCCAAAATGGACCATTCTTCGAAACTTCTCACAACTGTGAACTTTGAAAGAATGACTTCCCAGCGAGGCAAACCATTCTACTTGACCACTACTCAGAGTGAATGCCAAGAAGAATGACCATCCTAGACCATTCCCCCACACTGGCCACAAGGGGAATCACTTTCTATGGTACATCAACAATCTATCAGACCATTTTCATTACAAGAATGACTGTCCGATCTGGACTATTTTCCAAACTAGAAAATTCCTGTCCATCAGAAATATCCAACTACTTTCTGAACTAGAAAGGAAATTCTCACCCTAAACCAGTTTTCAAACTAAAAAATCACTATCCATAAATCAATAACATATCAATGCTCCCTCCCAACCTAAGAGTAATCTCTTCCTTTCTCAGTAAGGAATTCGTCTCCACAAGCCCCAACTTGTTTCTTGAGTACGCAAATTTTTCATCTTGGATAGAGGCTTTACCAAAATATCTGCTATCTGCTCATTTGTGGAGATATATTGGAGAACCACTACTCATCTACTATAATGTGTGATCTCAATGTACTTCGGTTTGTCATGGAACACTGGTTTTCTCTGAAGGATTCATATAGCTCTGATCATTAAAATATATCATGGTCAAATTCAACACTTTTGTTTCCTTCTATCTCATGACATCATGGCAGGGATCAAACTGAAACATATCCAAGTAGAACTTCTTCTGTCATCATGAGAGTTTTCCATGGATTAGAAATCCATCATCCCAGACTTCTGAGTAACTATTCTGATACACTATCTGTGTCATAGAAAGTTTTCACCATGCTTTTGTTGTATATGAGATACTCTGTATCAATTTTTTTGAATCCATACAAGGTCTTCTTATATCTGCATACATGGGTCTCTTTATGGTATAATATTCTTTCTCACTTTCTTTATTGGGAATAAAATTCTTTTGCATGTGAATTCCAATACATGGATACTACAAGAGGTATATTTGGTTCATTGGAACAAGTTGTTGTCATAGTCTTCTCCCTCCTTCTGGAAGAAACTATGAATCTTCCAATGCTTCCATTCATAAGTCTTTTTCACATTTTCTTACTTACATTGTTCTTGATCATAGCTTCTATTTCTTCTACTTGATTTCTTCTTAGTGGGTTCAAACCAAGTTGGTAATCTTGTGATTCTTGGTATAATAACTGGTTGTTCTTACTTTTCTTTCTTTCTTGGAATATTCATGTTCTTCCTCATGTCTCTCTTTAGCTCTTGGTTCCCTGGGTTCTTCTATATTCCCTTAAGATTCCAAATTCTTCCTTTCATCATAGAATCATGGATGTAGATGGACAACCAAGGATACTTTAAGGCTTCTTTTCGAAGAAGACTTCTTCTAGTGTCAAACTGAACACATGTTTCTTATCATGGCTGCTACTTTCAATTGGAACATGGAAATATACTTCATAATCCTCAATGGATCATATCATTTAGGATTAGCTCCCTCCTAATCCTTGCTTCATTCATGAATGCATGCTCTTCTTTTGGAATTTTATAATCAACTCTGTCCATCTAAGAGAGTCCACACTTTCGTCTGCATCCTTATTGTCTTCTACAAAGTGTCACAACTCTTTTTCTAATTTCCTCTTGATTGTTGACTTCTTTCTATTTTGACTTCTTTTGGGTCTCTTCAAGTTTGATTCTGATTTTGGCTTATCTGACAGTTGTTACTTATATAATAGATTCCATAGGAATTGTTACCAAGGGTTGTCAACGTACTTCATCTTTTCATGTGTATTGCTTGACTTGTAGTCATCGTGATGACAATCCTTGTTATTCTTCCATAGGTATTGTTTCACTTGAACATATTATCTTCTAAGAAATAGATATGAAATATATGTACAGAAACTATGTAAACATGGTATGTACAAGAACTTTGAAGAATATTGTTACCTTTACTTAGAAGAAGAAGTATGTTTTATCCTGCTTGTATTTCTTTGAGGGTTCCCTTTCTTCGGCAACTGATGCTTCATCGATTTCCTTCCTTAAGCCAAACTTCCTTTTATTCCTGAAATTCTTGAATTTTGTTGTGATGGCTTGATCATCGTATTTATTTTGGTATTTCTCTTTTGTGCTAATCCTTGATTCTTCTTGTGCACAACAAGTCCACAGTTCTTCAAATGTGAGATACTCCCTTCTTGTGTTCATGCTTGTGTCAAATGCATCCCATGTCTTGGGAAGGATGCTGAGTACTATATTTACTAGTTCCTTGAAATGATTTCTTCAATATCTTGTAGTTGATCTCTTAACTGAGAGATTCTCACAAAGTATGATGTTATTCTTTCATCATCATTCATTTTCATGTCATGAAGCTCATTCTTCAGACTCATTACTTGTCCAATGTTTCTGACTCATAAGAGATTAGTTAGGGCATCATACATTTTCTTAGATGAGTCAAGATGAGAGATGTATGGTATCAAGTGGTCTTTTACAGAGTCCACTATGATACTCATGGCATTGATGTCATTATCCTTGAACTTCTCCATAACTGCAATGTTCTGAGGTTCCTTCTCTTTTCCTTCTTCAAACTGTGGTTCCATGATCTTTCCTTTCACAATATCCAACACTTTATTCTTGGAAAGGATGAGATAAATCCTTTTCTTCCATGCTCTGATGTTAGAAGCCCCTTTTAACTTGTTTTTTGACTTCATAGAGTAATTCATGACTTCTTTGACTTGGTCAATCTTTTACTTTGACAAAAAACTAAAACTTGATGTCTTAGCTTGCTGAGAGTACCAGGAGGTGCACTAGGCTAGGGTGCACTAGGATATCCATGATTAGTTCAAGCTCTTCACTTAAGGTTCCTTAAGAAGAGGGTTAGGGTTTCGTTGTTTCAACAAAAAATTTGACTGCAACTGCAACTGTAACTGAGAAAATCCTCCCAATCTATCTTCCAATGGTTAGATTGTCTGAAGATAGTGTGGGCCCATAACCTGTTAGAAACAATAGTTGTGCTCATTTAACCATAAAAAATATAGCAATATTCTCACCCAACCATAGGTCAAAGCCACCCCCGAGCACCTTAACCTTGACAAAGAGAATAATTCTGGAAGCAAACCCTAGGTCCAAAAGCCAATCAAGGTATTGTATCACTCTCCAGAGCTAGCATACCAAGAAGAAATTCCAAACCATAACCAAGAGAAATTCCAAGCCTAAAACCAAAAATACTAGTTGTAGTAGCTGCAACTGCAACTACTCTCCAAACTTGCGCACTTACGAAATTTCTACAGTTGTGAGCTATGTGTGTTCAAATGAGCTCTAACATCCTATATTTATACTATTCTTCCTTAGCTGTTTGGGCTGACTTCTCTTTCTTAATTATTTTCTTTATCTGACTGGTCTTCGAGGGTTATGTCCAATGCTTTAGGATTTCTTCTTGCTTCCCGTAATATTCTATTCTTCTAAGTGTTATATGTGGAGGTTTAATACCTCCTGCAACTACCATAATTTCAACAAGGAGAATGGTAGAAACTCATCCAAACTTGGATGAGACTGTGAGAAGTCTCAGGGAAGAGTTGAAAATATTTAAGGTTGACAATGACTAGCTAATGAAGGAGCAGGAAAAACAGATCGAGATAAATGTGGTATTGTTGCAAAGTATGTCAGAACTACAATGACAATTGCAACATGGGCCAGCCACCAACAACATGGGAAAACAACAGCCTGAGAAAACACAGATTTTACCTGAAATGCATATGCATGGACCTAAAAGCAGTAATGCAAGAAGAAACCCTCTCAAGAAGGCTCGTCATGGAGCCAAGACACATGCCAAAACCAAATTATCATCTGAGGATTTCTCTAGTGAAGGAGTAGAAATCTCTACAGAACTGTCCAACAGTAAGACCAAGTCCCATTCCCAGAAGAAGGGGAAGAAAAGGAAGTACTCCAAGGTCAGAGACCCCAAGAAATTTAAGAAAGCCAAGCCACCTAATTTTGATGGGGAAATCGAACACTAATACATATGTAAGGAAAAACCGATGTCGTACTATGAAAGTACGGATAAAATCGACTGTATTGTTGTATTTTATTTTCATTTTTTGTGTTTTTTTTAAAAAGTGCCGACGTTCGTCGACTATCCGACGAAAGAGACATACATGTTGAATAAACAACATTAATGTATCTTTCCTTGGATATCTGATGTCCTAAGGAACCATCACATATCTGACGATTAACTAGGTAAAATATCCCCTTGCCAAGGTTTGACAAACTCAATATTTTTGAACGTTAAGAAACGTCTCTCTGGTCATCAACTATCAGAAATCCAATGAAAAAAGGATATATAATTAAAAAAATTCAAAATTTTAGATATGTTCGACGTTGTTTCTATACTAGCGATAGTTTGCAAAAGTTATTATATATAGGGGATATTCTTTGGTTAGAATAGAAAAAGTTTTTATTTTTTTAACTGCATTACAAATAGTTAAACTATTAGGTTGATTTTTGAAGATAATCATCATTGAACGTTTGGTAAGGAAAAATGTCACATAACATTTCTCCAAGAGGACAAGGAGATGTGATATCTGCATTGGAGGCTTTGGGTGATCGAAAATGTCATTTCCTTTTTAAAAAGTGCAAGGGTTATAATAGAAGGGGAATTTTAATAAAAACAACTAAAAAATATTGTACAGAGTATGGACACCTTGAAGGCGGGCATGGATATCGTCCCTTGGTAAGTTATTCCTTATATGTCTTTATATTGTAGCTTGTTTTTGTAAACGTTTATATGTTAAATGTAGAAGAAAATTAATGATTTTTTTTTTCTTTATGGATATATTCTTTGTACACAACAAAGAATAGGGTTATTGTGCATGGTAATCCATAAATTATGCTATTCTTTTACACCATATATTACCATGCACAATTTATGTTATGTTTTGTTTAGGGTTTAGGGTCAAGTTTAGTGGTTAAGGGGTTTAAGGTTTAGGGGTACAAGGTGTAAGGGGTTAGAGGTTAAGATTTTAGTGGTTTTAGGGTTAATAAGGACATTAAGGCTCAGTGGTTAAGGGTTTAGGGGGCTTAGGTCCTATGGTATTTAGAGGTTGATGGTGTTTTAGGGAGTAAGGATTATGGGTTTAGGGTTAGGGATTAAGGGGTTAGGATGGGTCAAAGTTTAATAGTTTAGGATCTTAGGGGGCTAGGTCGGGTTATTGGTTAAGGGTTTATGAGATAGGGGTTCATGGATTAGGGGTTAGGGGGAATGGGGTTAAGGTGTTAAGGATTAGGGGGATATGGTTTGAGGGGTTAGGGGCTATGGATTAAAGGGTTAGGGTTTAATGGGTTATAGGTTAGGGTTGGGTTAAGGGTTAAGGATCAGAGGGTTATATAAGCTGATATTAACTTGTTATAAATTGTGGTCTCCAAGTTGTGGGACATTTTCCATCAACTTAAAAGTCATGGTCACCAAGTGAAATCAAGGAAGAATATGACATAATGATGAAGGTGAAATAAGAATAGGTTTTTTTGGCTGGTTGTGACTATATATCTCACAAATCACAAGTTTCATCATTGATTTGTTGTATTTGTTTCTCTTTCTCACCTAAGATTATTGCTCCATATAGAATACCAACTCCTAAGTACCCCTAAACATTGGATGACCAGTAACCTGTTAACCCCTAATCCCTTATCCTGTGACCCCTTATAAACCCCTAAATATTTAAGTACCCCAATCCTTGACCCCTAATACTCCCTCATCTCTCAACCCCATACTCCCTCAGCTCTCAACCCCTTATAAATTAAACCGTGGTATCCAATTTTGGCCTAGAGAAGCTGCCATCCACTTAACACTTGTGGTATCCAAGTGAAATCAAGACAGAATATGACATAATGATGAAGACGAAATAAAAATGTCATTTCTCTTTGCTAGTTGTGAATATATATCTCACAAAAAGTCTCTCTTTCTACATGTCAAGAAAAGTGTCTATCTTTTTCTTTGTTGTCTTTGTTTACCTATATTATATTAATTAGTAAGTGTTTATATCATTTTAATATTTGTTATATACACTAATATTACTTGATTGTTTGTAATTATAAAGGAACGATGCCCTAGTGCACTCTCCATGGAGGAAGACATGGTTGTAGTACAAGTGGATGTTTAGGAACATGGAGAAAATATTGAAGATCAAGTTAATGATCCTATGGAAGAAGATGATGATGCTAATAACACAGTTGAAGAAGATGGGACAAATATATTGATCCAGGAGACCTTTGATAATGTTGGAATGCATGCGTGATGATGATGATCAACTTGATGATGTTTTTGATATACCTGTACTTGAGAAGGAAACACACCCTCTTTACGAAGGCTCCAAATCAATTCTTCTCTCTACTGTATTTTTGTTGGTGAACTTAAAGGTTATGAATGGTTTGTCAAACACTTGTGTCACACAAATCCTAAGGTATGTAATATGTTTTGTCATGACATTTAGTACATGATGATAAAGGTTTTATTTTTTCCTTTATTTTTATTGTTAGTTGATCATCTGTAAAATTCAGATGCACTATGTATGATTAATATTCTTTACATTAACTAATATTGATTTTTTGTGTTGTATATTGTTAGGTGAATTTTTGTTACCACCGTCAATTTTATGTCGCACATACCAAGATTTACATGCCATTATGAAATATATTGGAATGGAGTATCAAGCTATTCATGCATGTCCTGATGATCTTATTCTGTATTATGGAGAACATGCATCGAAAGAAGAATGTCAGAAATGTCAAATTAGTAGATATAGAACCGATCAAGTAACACAAAAGGTGCCTCGCAAGGTTCTTCGTTATATTCCCATAATTCCATGCTTGCGACGATTGTTCAGGTGTAAAAGAATAACACAATTTATGGATTACCATGCAAATAACATAAGTAAATATGGTGTTCTTCGAATGCCTACATATGGATCTGCATTTAATAAGATAGAGGAAATATGACCACATTTTAAAGTCGAACCTTGTAATCTTAGGCTTCCATTGGCAACTGACGGTGTCAATCCATTTGGAGCGCTTAGATCTACTTACTTGGTGTGGTCTGTTTTTGTTATCAACAATAACATTCCTCCATGGATGTCAATAAACAGGGAGAACATAATGTTGGCAATGATTGTTCCAGGTATTTGTTTAGAATAATTTCTTTTGACACGGTAACATCTCATTTGACTTGTTTGTTTCATAATTATGTCTTATATTTTTTTGTTTACTCATATATGTTCAATTATATATGTCTTATAATTATGTTTGATATTTTTTTATTTACTCATATATGTAGCAAGTATATACTTTATGTTAAATCAATTAGGAAAGTACCAAGTCAAATATATGAATGTATATATCGAGCCTCTTATCGATGAGTTACTAGATTTATGGAAGGACATTACTATGTATGATATCTCTAGACCAGTAGGTGGGCAAAGGGAATTTCAATTCCATGCAATGCTTGTATGGAAAATTCACGATGCTCCAAGGCTAACAAATTTCTTTGGTATGTTATAACGTTACACTGCACTTTAATAGTGTTTAATTTTATGAAGTTCATATCATGCACATTTTTTAATAGATAATCCCTTCATTAATCATACTTCAAATAATTGATATAAAATTTAATCCATCTCTTGCAGGTATTGAAACAAAGGGTTTGCATGTCCAGTTTGTGGTCCTAAGATGAAATCTCGTCGTTCAAGAAGTTTAGGAAATGAGGTGTTTGATGAGTATAAGCATTTCCTCTCTAAGAACAATAGGTATCGAAGTATCGAAAACATATTTTCAATGGTAAAGAAGAGATTGGATTAAAACCACGAAGAATGACACCTCATCTATGGAAATTGCAATATAATAGAAATCTTCATGGTATGGATCAAAACGTCTATGTATCATACATGGAATGTTTGGAATATTTTATATTTTTATTGCATTTTGTTCACTTTACTAATTGACAATTTATGTTGTAATATCTTTAATTATGATTCAGCTTGAAGTTCATCATGAAGGCATTAATAATGGGGTGCTTCCATGAGGAATGAAAATTTATCCTATACAATTCAATAGGCTCCCCTAGTATAAGCACCTAGACATTGTCCATTTGTTTGATACAATGCACATCGGGAAGAATGTAACATAAACATTATGGCGAATCTTAGATGGAAGGAGTGACAAAGAAAATATTGTAAAGATTTGTAATGACATTAAGGAGTCCAATCATGCAATGAGCGATGGAGACCAAAATATAAACACCCTTCCATGGTTATTGACAGAGCAACAAAGCAAGGATGTAAAAAAGGTTATTCAAAAAATTAAATTTCCCACTGGATTTTCTTCAAACATAAAGAATATCCTAACAAAGAAAGGTGAATTAGGTGGTGTAAAAACTCATGATTGGCATACCTTTGTTAAGGTAATTATTTTGGTGTATATATTTTTATATTGGTGAAACATCTTGTTAGTGTTTTGTTTCGATTATGAGTTATATATGATGATGATGATGTATTGTGATTTATTGTTACTTTTAGATGTATATGTATTGACAAATATTATTGATGAGTTCTCCTGAATGTGCATGATACATGACATGTTACAGATGTTGATGGCATCAATGGACTTCCTTGGAATCTAGATTGAGTCAGGGAGTGGATTGTATTTTGATCGAGTATTTCATTTTATGCACATGTGATATATGATTGATTACAATATGATTTATGTATATGCATTATTGACATTGTTTTTGTTAGTGGATGCAGGCTTGACGATGCTTACTAATATGACTCACATAAGGAGTAAATGGGTCATGCACATAAACCGTACATTGAGGGAGAGGTGTAGCAGCGTCCCTGTCATAGCCTATTACGACTCCTGTCGTGACTTGAACTGTAGGTTAACGATAACCTATTTTGAGAGGTTCATTATGTTGTGAGGGCAGACTGATACAATCGCTCACAAATTTTTCTAAGTGGTATGCAATAAGGTGGAATCCTTATTCCTTAGAATGTCTTAGTCTCTCACAAGGTCGACTGAATGGAGTGTTGACTCCAAGGGTTGGAAGAACTTCCAAAACTAGTCAAAGGCGAGTGGTACCCTTGGAGCATGGAGGTGCGTCTTGAAGGGAATTTCACTTAATTAAAATGTGAATCAATAAATCTAGATGTCCTAGTCAACTTAATGAAATATTTAGACCTTGTTAGAACATGGAATTAATTAATCAGTAAATTATAAACTAGAAGCCTAACAAGAGTCTAAGCCTACGTTTAAGACTAAATCTAAGTATAATTTTAAATGAGAAACTAAATAAAAATATCAAATAAATTAAAGGAACTGAAATAAAATCATATTCTAGAAAAAAATGAATACAAATTGGAAGGTGGGATAAATTGCACATGTGCGCATGAAATTAATTAAAGAGATTTTTAAAATAGAAAGAAATAAAACATGAGATAATAGGTGTACACATAGAATAGTATCTTGAGTCAACTACCACTACGTCTAACTAGAAGAATAATCCTAATCCAACTCTAACTAAGATCTAGTTAGGAGACACTCATTAAATAAGAATTTGGGGAACAAATGGACAATTAAGAGCAAAATAAGAGCACTTTGGGAATATGAGGGAAAATGGATTTTTAAATCAAATAAAAAGAATAATTACTTGTGCAACTTGGGTAGAGTGAGACAAGTTTGTGGGTGAATATGAACTAATAAAATAAATAAAAAGTTTAATTACTTGTGCACGTGGACAAGTGTCAGCGAGAAATTACCTATACAATAAATGGGGTATAAGGGGAATGGAGGTCTCACTTTTCTTAGTATTGTTATGCTGCCAAAATTGTGTTGGATTGTGTTTTACTTGTGAGAGTTGGGATACCAAGCTTGTGGAAAGAGTGGAAGCTCTTTCTTGCGAGGAAATCCTTGGAGCTATTGTTTTTTTGGTTACAGTGTGGCCCCTTTGCGACTCGGGGGGCTAAGGGGGAAGAAGAGTACCCCTAGCATTGGTTGGGGGGTACCGGTGAAGTTGGATTGGAAATAGATAAAGAGGATCATTTCACATTTTCTGGATTGAAATCTGCATCAAGTGTCAATATACTTGGGTTATGGTACTTTTCTATCTGTGATTAAATGATAAGAGAAAATCGAATATGTAAATTTTATCGACAATGTATTAGAAGTTGAGTAGTGATTTTTATGATAAATTTTATACTAAATCTTGACAATTGTTTATGCACATATTTTATTCTTATTCTTTATGGATTGGTATCGAGTGTATTTTAAAAAAAAATGTATATATATATATATATAT
>ML784947.1:580168-597363 GCA_009831015.1 Picea engelmannii
AGACCTGGATTGTTATTGGAATATGATGCTTTCAATATTATTTATATATTTTAAAACTTCAAGAGTGCAGTTAATTAAATTATAGGGACAACTAAGGATGTTGTTGCCATTTAAATCATGGGAAATTGTAACCTGTAACAAAGCAATTTCAGAATCCCTTGTTATTGAGTACAAAGAACGATGCAAGGATATATTTCGGAATCCCTTGTTATTGAGTACAAATTCAAAGATTTTATTCTCTTCTTTTTCTTCAAATTATCGCAAAATCGAATCCTTCGTTTTTCTTTCCTTAAACTAAGTTGTGCAAAAGTTTTTGGGGATTTAATATTGAATCTGATTCTCAAATAACATCATATTCTAGTCATTGTAAACTACATATACTTTTGACATTCTTCCTGTGTGTAAATCTCGGTGTGCATCGTCGTTGAACCCCACAATAACACCTTGTTTATTCTTTTAATAAGCAGATCGAGGGCAGTGATAACACAATCTTCTAGTACCTTAAAAAGAAAAGACCTTTAAATTCCGGTATGTCCAATTATCAAACACCATAAGTAACTTTGATAAGGAATGTTAAATCAATAGGTTAAATTGAAATAGTCATAAAGAGCTATTGAAAAATAGAATCCAATATATATAACGTATTCTGTCTGGAATTATTATTACTCCCGTCGATTTTTAAACTCTCACCTTAATACTCAGTCCTTTAATAACGATTTAATTAGCAAGTGGATGTGATAGATTCACGATTATATTAGACGTTAATAATAATCATTTTCGATTTTCTTGATAATGGTATGAGTTTTTTTTATGTATAATGGTATGAGTTTTAATATATTTGAAGGTAACCCTATTCTATATGGATAGTACATGTCATGTCATTTCTAGTGGTATGTGGAACATCACATAACTCCTCACGGTTAGAGAGTTATGGCCATGTGAAGTTGGAGAACCCAGGTTTGGGTAATGGACCCAAGTTTGTTTGATGGATAATGGTACGAGTTTTGATATATTTGTAGGAAAGAATATTATATATGGATAGCACATGTGATGCCATTTCCAGTGGTATGTGGAACATCACATTACTCCTCACGGTTAGAAGTTATGGCCATGTGAAGTTGGAGAACCCTCATGAGTCATCTAGATGTTGGATTACTGAGAGGGGGGGGTGAATTAGTAATATAACAATTTAATCCATTTTAACCATATAATACAAGTGCTATATCATGTAGCATTATCATCCAATAATTGTAGAGTAAATAAGAAATGAACAAATGAACAATCATACACATACACAGTACACCAGTGTTTTATGTGGAAACCCAAAGCAAGAGAAAACCACATAATGCATTTTTTTATATGTCTTGAAGAAATACATTCATTGGAAGCACCAAATTCCTTTGTTTACCAGCTGCAACTGGAAAGAGGATCCAACCCCCTAGTTTCTCAGGCTACAACATGAGGGAAGCTCCAACTCCCCAATTCTCTAGCTACAACCAGAAGGAGGCTACAACCCCTTAAGTTCTCCAGCTACAACCAAAATGTGGCTACAACCACCTATCTTTGCCCATTCCAACCACCCTGACATATAAGTAGAATGATGGAACCACTATCACACTATCACTGTGAGATATACTGCTGTAAACCTGTACCAACGAACCTGTAATCAACCTGTACCATAAACAAGTGCATCAACCATGCATCAACCTGTACCTCAACCTATAATCAACCTGTACCATAAACAAGTGCATCAACCATGCACCAACCTGTACAAAACCTATACCATGAACAAGTGCATCAACCATGCACCAAACCAATATGATGAACAACTGCATCAACAATGCACCAAACCTATACAAATAACCTGTCACAACAACCTGTCCAAACAACCTATCACAAAAATCTATCTCATCAATCTTATCAACCAAATCATATCTACTCACCAATATCGATCACCAAGACAACTCTCAAAGATGTGCATCAACCAAACATAACACAACAACTCATAATCATCACCAAGATCAATACGTGCTTCTAATAATATACCAATACAAGTATGCTACATCATCCATAAACCATGTGTACACAATACTACTAACAAGTGCCTCCAACCATGTACCAAGTATGTACCAATCATGTATCAACTACTCATCGACTATGACTCATCAAGATATACCAACATCATCAACTATACACCTCATGTATGTGCCAACTCATCAACTACTTGTCTCAACCATGTACCCAACATGTACTTCAACCAAAATCCCTCATCAATTTGATCATCCAAATATGATTTGTAACTCTATAATAGACCTGGTGTATATGATCACATACCTGCAAACCTTCCTTAAATTTAACAACACGAGACATCATTTTCATCAAACTTTACTTTAGTCACACATGACTAGTTTTGGATTAGTCAACAACCCTAACTTGAAATAATCATAACTATGTACTTGTAATGAATAAATATATGAAAATAGTACACAATGTTCTTCAGTGTGTTTTATACAATTCCTCCTGGTGTCACTACTTGGAACCTCTCAAGAAAATGAGTTATAGCAAAAATGGCATACCTTGTTGAATTTCAGCTTATTCTAGAGAGCGAACTTGTAGAGCGTGCCCCGTACAGAATATTTGTTGTATGAATCTAGAAATTTTACAAAGAATACTACAGATTGTACTCTAACCAACACTTTTTGTCTTACTTAATTTGGATCTGTTATGAATAAGTTATGACGTTTTTACCCGAAACACATGTTTCAGACTAGTTTTAGGACTATCCACAAACCCTATTTTACATGGAGTGTAACTCCAAAAAGACAATGACAGACAAGCTTAAATTAGTACCACAACTACTTGGATATGTTTTCTCAATGGGCTATCGATTTCACAGTCTGACTCATTCTAAAAAAAATGTTATTATGAAAATGGTGAGATGACCTGTAAATAACATACCTTAGAAAGCATCATCAAAATAATTTATCCTCCCTTGCATTTTGGCCTTCTTTACTTCACCTTCTCTTAGAAATTTGGCTTAGATATCCTTTGGTTATCTCGTTCACCTGTAGATATTCAATATGATCCAGTGTTATGTAAAATGAGAGAGCCTTGCCTCTTATTTATACTTTCATGTAACTTCCTCAAGGGGTTACCTTTTAACCATCTTAACCCACTTTCCTTAGTTTAGGGTTAACCAACTTCTAACCACTTGTCCAATTAGTAATTTATCCATTAACTTTATTATTTAAATAATTTATTTTGTATCCACTTTGACTTATAGTACACTCATCACTTCACTTTACCTCAAGGGGTTACCTTCTAACCATCTTAAACAACTTTCCTTATTTTAGGGCTAACCCACTTCTAACCACTTGTCAACTTAGTAATTTCTCCATTAAGTTTATTATTTAAATAATTTATATTGTATTCACTTTGAATTATAGTACACTCATCACTTCACTTTATTATTTACTTTCTAAAAATATCTTAAACCACTTTGACTACTTTGACCTTTTTGGGCTTCTAGATGACTCATGAGGGTTCTCCAACTTCACATGGACATAACTCTCTAACCATGAGGATTTATGTGACATTACACATACCACTGGAAATGGCATGACATGTACTATCCATATAGAATAGTATTAGCTGTAAATATATCAAAACTCATACCATTATCCATCTAACAAACTTGGGTCCATTACCCAAACCTGGGTTCTCCAATTTCACATGGCCATAACTCTCTAACTATGTGGAGTTATGTGACGTTCCACATACCAACGAAAATGGAATGCCATGTACTATCCATATAGAATAGTCTTACCTTCAAATATATTAAAAATCATACCATTATACATGAAACAACCCTGGGTCCATTACCCAAACCTTTGTGCTACCGGAATTCGCTATCAGACTTTCTCCAAGGATTGACATCAATCACTAAGGGTTGACATCAATATACAATATCACTCTCCAATAGTTTTCATCAATGACAACCAACAATCCATACCAACTATCCATAAACCTAAGCCAACTGTTTGACAATCTCTCCCTTTGGCATTGATGGCAACACGAACATTGATGACAACACTTAGTCATGATAAAATGCATGCTTATACTCTTCATCAATGTTTCTATCTCTCCCCATTTGACATCAATGGAAAAGGGTATCTCCCTTTGGGGCTGCTCCCCCTGACTAAACTCTCCTTGGTGTTGCTCCCCCTGTCTATGTGCCTTTGATTTTTCTTTGTGTTTATAAGCCTCTGATCACTCTCTTTCCCTTCATATGAATAATATCTTCCCTTTTGACAAAGGGTATCACTTTGAAGACATATCACACATTCTTCCCTTGTGACAATCGCTCCCCTTGGAAACATGCCTTTATGCTCTCTCTCCAAGCATTTACCTTTGCATCTGATAAATCTATCCCCCTTTGTCCTATTTATGGTGCTTCCTTGTGTACATATAAGACATATAAGATAATAATTCAAAAGCATTCATTTTGGAGTATAAATTACTCCTAGTCTTTGGCGAAGATACTCAAGGGCTTCCTGTGGAAGCAATTTTGTAAATATGTATGCCACTTGTTCTTTTGTTCCCACATATGTTGTTCTTCTCTACAACCTGTTCCCATAGAAAGTGATACTTGATTGGAATGTGTTTCGTCTTGGAGTGCATCATCGTGTTTTTTGAGATACTGATGGCGCTTGTATTATCACAATAGATTGGAATGGGCTCATCATACTCAACCTATATATCTGTCAAAGTTTTTTTCATCCATAGAACCTGTGTACAACATGTTGTTTTTGCAATATACTCTACCTCGGCTGTAGATAAAGATATTGATGGTTGTTTCTCGATTATCCAAGATATTAAACACTCACACAAGCAGAATGTTGCTCCACTGGTGCTTCATCGGTCATCAATACAACCTGCCCAATCTGCACTTGTGTAGGAAATAAGTGATAGATCCTTTCCTTTTGGATACCATAATCCAATCTCTTCTGTTCCTTTGAGATATCTGAAAATCCTCTTAAATGTAATACATGTGATTCCTTTGGTGCTGCTTGAAATCGTGCCACCTGTCCAACTGCCTGCATTACATCTGGTCTGGATGTTGTCACTTATAGTAATATATTAATCGTTGACCTATATTTCCTCTGGTCTGTATACTTTGAATCATCATCTTTGCTCAAATTGCAACTGGTTTGCATAGGAGTGGTAAATGGTTTGCGATCTTCCATTCTGAACCTCTTTAGTATTTCTCTGATATACTTAGTTTGAGAAATAAAAATTCCTTGGTTTCTTTGACATATATGAAGACCCAAAAAGAAGGACAGTTCTCCAAGTAATGACATTTCAAATTCATTATGCATATCCTTTGCAAATTTCTGTCTTAACCTGTCATTAGTACTTCCAAAACAATATCATCAACATAAATTTCAATTAATAAAATACTACCTTGCGTTACCTTGATGTAGAGGTTGTTGTTTGTGCTTCCTTTCCATAGTTCGTAGGTAGTTTTTTCATTGTAGTGTCTGAGCATTACTTTTTTTTTAATGTGAACTGATGTATGCATTGCATGTGTCCAAAAAATATATGTCAATTTGGAATCCATCAGCATTGTTCGAGCCATTTCCTTTGTAATTATCATGCATTATGATAATGTTCCTTTGTCTATGAACCACTCTCTAAACCAATCTATGAATCCATGTTCTCGTCCACTATCATATATCTGTCCAAACCTACTAAGTGTTCTTACAAATCCATCTCTGTCCATACTCTCCAAGACTCTACTTGCGCAAATGTCCATAATGCTGACCCATTTATCACTATACTATCATGAAGTCTTGATTAATCTATCAAATTGTACTTCTCCTAACTGATTGCTATGAATTTGTCTTCTCAAAGTCTGCAAGCTGCTCGAAGGATGGTTCTTTGGTTTGTCACAACTGTTGCATAGAATCCCCCTCTCTAATATTAATATTACTGGGGAGTCTCTAAGTCGGTTGCCTCAGAACAATTCCTGCTCTAATGTGTATTCATCATCATGTTCATTGGTAGGTTCATTATCTCTCTGAGCTCTGACTTATTTCTTTTTGTCTATGGATTCATCTTTCACTAGAATGCCTGAAAGTACAATCTCTTGAACTTGTTCCCTATTTACCTATCCTTCATTTCTTTCAGTTATTTTCCAAACCTTTCTGTATCTGACATCTCTCTTTTTCTCTATAGAATTTTCTTCATCTCATTTTATTGCCAATCTTGCGATCTCTGGTACTTGGTCTTTGTTCACCTGTTCTTCTTGTTTTCTTATCCATACTTTCTTATATCTGATATCATCATTCTCTTTCATGGAAGTATCGATCATGCTTCTACAATCATTGGATATGTATCCATAGTTATGAAATTTGTAACACTCAATGTTACGTACGACCACATAGGCACTTCTTGCTTGAACATTTCTTTTATAATCTCTGCAATATGCAATCTTATGTTCAAAGTTAGTACAATAAAAACAATGACCATAAAATAAATTTCCATACCTGGGAGTGAATGATATTCTTTGTGGCGTAGTCCTTCTAAATTTTTGCCTTGACTGATCATGNTGTGGCTTGAACATGGATGGTCTTCTTGAAGATGTATCTTCAATAGTTTTCTTAGATTCTGGTTGACCATGATTCCTTCCTTTGAGTACTTCTGCATAACTCTTTCTATTTTCCTCATTCTTCTTTTCTAACAACCTAGAGTGCTTCTCTTCATTCTCTATAACTAATGTGGATGTTTCTATCTCTTCAACATTCTTATTGAGCTTGACGATTTCACTTCTCAATGTGACAACTTCTTCTTCAAGCTTCTTAACCTCTTCGTCTTTCTTCATTATATGAGACTTCATGACTTCTTCTATTTTTTTGGCTTCTTCAAGTTGAATTTTTAATGTGATTATTTCTTCTTCAAGTCCTTTCTCTTCTTGACCAAACTCTACCTCAAGCTGGTTTAGTTCATTAGTTCTTTCCTTAAGATGATCTATCAATATCTTCTCTCTTATTTATGCTTCTTCCTTATGTGTTGCTATGTTTGTTTCCAAACACTTCTTATGATATTCAAGATTTTCTTTGATCTTTCTGGCTTCTTCTAGCTGAGTTATTAAATTCTCGATGACCTATTGGGATTCTTAAAAAATGTGAACACTTTCCTTTTGTTTCATCAATTCTTTCTTGAGTGAATTGTTTTCTTCTCTTAGTTCATCTAAAGCACTAATCAATTCTTCTTCATAATTGTCTTCCTTTTCAATTAGTTTTTCTGTCTCATTTCCTTCATGCCATTCTATTTCAATATGTCCACGTTTTTCACAATTAAACCAAAACAACATACCTCTGGTGATTATGTACTCTTCATCTTTTGAATCTTCTTGACATGGTGAACATAATTCTTCTTGATTTGTATCTGCATCTTCTTTGACATTTTCTGAATCTGTGATGGGTGAAGAATATATGTTGTTGTTCCTGAGTCTGTACTAAGGCTTAAAGTACAGTGTCAAGGCATCCAAAAGTATGTAAAAGATAACACGAGAATAAAGTCACCTTCGGTATAAGAAACTAAGGAAGATTTCTACATTCTCATCGTCTAGCTTCCAACTGATCTTGAGCAGTTATATCACGTTCAATGGCTGCCGATGAACGTTCAAGTTCTTCCTGGGTGTTAGCAGTTATAAGTATTGTGTCAAAAATATTTAAAGCGATATGTGTTTGATTAGGTAGTCTGGGTTGAATGTTAGGTTGGGTTGCTGCAGGGACAGTCATTGAGGAACAATACCAGTAAGAAATGATTTAACGAGAGATTTCAACGCTGTTCAAATGGGTCGAAGTGAAGAGAAACTTTTACATGAAGAATGAAATAAAAACGCAAACTGAAGGCCTTTTCCCTTAACTGTATTATTTTTAATAAAAAGATGTGGGGTGAGAGAAAAGTGTTTAGCTGTAGATAACGTATGGTTCCTGTCAATAGAAAACTTGCACATGCATAGGAAAAGAAACTAACACAGACATAATTGATATAGTGTAAATAAATATATGATTCTGTAAATGCAAATTGGCCTTACACCCGCTGATAGCTGGTGCAGAGGAAAGACAAGAAACAATTACAGAATGATGAAATCCTTTCACTATAGTAGTGGTCGTACTAAATTATAGTGATACATATCAATTATGTAGAGCAAAATGAAAAGAAACAAAAAACATAACGGAACAAACTTGTAACACAGTCGTGACGGAATTAGGAATCTTCAAATTTGCTTGTATTAACTTCTTGAATGCAGAAAATCTATTACAATCACTCCCAAAAAGGTCCAGCCTTTTGTTCTTCTTTTTGTGATCTATTTATACAAATTTACCCTCTCATACTCTATTTTCAAAAAGTGCCAGGTGCTTCCTTTACGTGACTCGGTGCATATGATACATTTGTCCGTAAAACTGGATACAAGCTGTGACGGTTCCGTTTGGCAGTTGTTAGGAGCGAAATCACTCCATCTCTTCTACTCCGTTTTCAAGAAGTGTCAGGTGCTTGTCTTTGCATACACTCAGTGCATATCCTACATCTGTCCACGAATTGGGATACAAGCTGTGAAGGCTCTGATTGACAAATGGCTTCGGCAAAATAGCACTCTCGGGCTAATTGTGGAAGTTTATTCCCCATATGTGCATCAACAATATCAAGGGTGCCGAGTTGTGCACTGGGTTGAATCAAATGTTCATCAATTTGAGTCATGTCTACCTTGTCCATCTTAGAGATTTCCGTCAAATTTCTCTCATTTTTCTCCTTCATGTCGAGGGAGATCCGCTCTATACTCATCTTCCTTAGCGTCTCTGTGTCACCTCCACTCTCCATCCCTAACAGCTCACCATTTATGACTTTGAAGGTTTCTTCTAGTGAATTCGTCACTTTTTGGGCCTGCTCCTTGATTAAAGTAATATCATGTTCCCAATTCTTTAACAAAATATTACCCCTAGTTTGTTCAGCAATGGTTAGTCCGGGGGGCCCTGCTGAAAACCTGTTGTTGGTAGCTATCACTGCTTCTTGGAAGGAAACCCAAGCAACTTCTGCGTTTCTTTCTTTGACAATCAAATTCTCAGAAATCTGATGCATTAACAAGCAATCTTTTCGAAACTCCCCTATTTTGTTTAGCAGACTGTGTTGAGCAGAAGAGATCCTGCTCCGAATATTGATAGCTTAGGATTTAACAATCTCAATGTCAATCACCTTGATTTCTGTGACCTCTAACTGAGCTTGTAATTGTGCGATCGTATCCCTCTGCTGGCCGGACTGCACCCGACCATCTCAGATCACTGAATTTGCTTGTTCCAACTTGGTTTTGAGGACTTCGATTTCTTTCTTATCGGCCAATTGGGCCAGCTCTATTGCTCCACTCGCTTGACTCTTAGCGTCTTCTGCAGCCGAAGCTACTCGGGCTTCAAGAGTCTTGATCAGTCGATTCTTCCTCTTGAGCTGATTTTTCAACATCGCAACCAAGAATTGGTTCGCTGACGCATAGGCTCCTAGCATCCCTGCTATCTCTGTGGTGAATTCATCACTCTTCTTGTTTTTTCCATCTGCCATTACTTTGAATTTTTTAACAGTGGACTCTCCCTCTTGATAACATTCTCGCTTTACTACAGCTTTTCTCTTTCTGTCAAAAAGGAACTCATTAGGAGGGAGTTCCTCTGCCCTTATAGGTCTTAATTCTTCACCAAATATCCATCCTTCCTGTATGTTTCCTTGAGTTGACTGCAAAGGGGTGATAGAGGTGATGGGTTCCCCAATTTGCTTCGTGGATTTTCCTGGTGTATCAAGTGAGCTCTGCTCCTTCGAAGGATCAGAGGCCTTCGTCTCTATCTCCGGTTTCTGAGTCTCTGGTGGGTCTGTGTTTTTTACTTCCACCTCTGGACTATGTTCCTTGGGTGGGTCAGTAGTCCCTTCTTCTGTTTCAGGATTCTTTTCCTGTTCAGGACTCTTCTCCTGTTCGAGATTCTTCTCTTGCTGCCCTTCCTGACGTTTTTCGGTGTTAGAAGTTTGGCCCTCAGAGCTTTCATCCTCCTTCTCTTTATCCTTGGAAAGTCCCAAACCTCCTAGCACCACGGGGAGGCATCTTTTCCTATGCTCCTGAAATTTTAAAACAGAATCCCTGTCTTTGGGTGCCAGAGATCTGGTTCGGAATTGTACTTCCGCATAGGACCTCGCCCCTCGGAAAACATCATCCGAAGGTGAACACTCGTGTTCAAACCTCTTTAATCCACAATTTCCCAAATGGGTGCTTACAATCCTATGAGGATCATGCTTTTTGTACTCAATAGAGACTAGGCTCAAGTCTTCTAAGGTTGTAGCCTTAGCCTTAGCATGTCTGAAATCTAATAAGGAATAGGAATTAAGCCGAACAGGGAAAAACGACCATACCTTCTTTGATGACGCTTTGAGCTCTTTGCTCACTCCGCCAATCACTGTTTGTCGAGCAATGTCACGACAGGCCAGCTTGTCGGCGATGAACAGCGGTAGCGCCTGAGGAGGAACAACGGCTCCGAAAACTCTAAAATAGGAGAATTCTTCTTCTACGTACCAGTCCGCGATACTGCTCAAATTCACAGAAATGCTATCCGAGATGCGGGGTGGCGAAAGACCAAAAATGGCGATGTGCAGGGGCACCATCACCAAGTTGAAATTCTCATAAATAAACTTATTTTCGTTATTTTCCCACAGCTTGTCGTGGTACTCATGCACAGTTTTTTCTTGGGTTGGACTCCAAGCCCAATTCATCAAAGGAAAAGGTGTCATGGAGCATATTGCATCCATGATATACGTGGACATGAAGAATCTGGATGGTCTCCCGGCTGCTTTTTTCTCCCGGTACTCTGTGACCCTGTTGAACAAACTGTCGGAGAGCATCTTCGCCCAATTAAATGAGCAACCTTCTGCTACCCGAAAGATGAGAGGTACCCACTGGATGTAAAAATGTGCGGTATCCTCCCATCCGAAAAGTCAGCACGTCATCATCGCCACATACATATAGTGTGGCTCCAGCGAAGAAAATGAATACACACCCTTGTCATTCGCTCTGAATGTTGCGGAGCACGAAACTCAATCTTTTATCAAACCAGGCATGGTTTTATCATATTCTTCTCACTCCTTCTTTTTGAATTCCTCCAGGAATTCATTGCCATATATATATTCAGAAGTCGTCGGTAGCTTATACATAGATTGGATATGCTCTGGTCTGAAAGTCTCGACCGTGTCCCATCGGTCATTTATGACAGTTCTGGTGGGCAGGCCGATGTGATCCAATGCCCATCGGATCATGTCATAGTATGGGAGCAATCGAGGTCTGGTTGCAACCAGGTGCATCCCCGACTGAACAACTGTCTTGTACATAGTGTTCAGGTCATCTTTTACAATATCATTGTCATCGTCATCTGAGTCTGAATAGTTTACTAACTCGGATTACATAATGTATGAAATAAACGACCAGGTGGGTACTGAGCCGCCAGCCCGAGGCGAAGTATCTGAGACGTTGTCTGGACCCTGCGCTGCAACCTCGACATTTGCTTTCGCTGCTCTCCTTGGAGCCATGGTTGACGCTTGCTTTTTCGCTCTTCTGCAATAGACCTATGTATACATGCGGAAGTAAGTTCCCTTGGAGAAAGGTGAGCTCTGTGCACTTATGAGAAATGTTAAAAATAGAATTAAACTCTCGTATATATTTGAAAATCCTGTACCTTTGAAATAAGTCTGTCAAATCGTAAATAAAACCAAATTTATTGTATAAATCCGATCTTATTTATTCGTGGATTTTACCCTAATTGCTCATTAATGCCATCAATTTTCGGCAACTTGACAGGTAGTCGGGTTATGGAGAGTAAGTAAATACCTCATGAAGAGTTCCAACCTCGATGCGCGGGACGGATCTCGTTTAATTTAAAATTACAAATCTTAGCGACTTAAATAATTTTCTTGCTTTTCGTTGCATCGCGAATTTCCTTTTCATATTTTGACTCTTCAACTCGCGACACTGCGAGTGCCGATTCTAACGTAATTAACGACAACCGTGATTTGGCACATCCCTAAATATATAATTAACTGAATCGCCATATCGCGACTCAGGAATTCGAAGACAAACTTTTGGGAGAGTGATATGCCGAGTCGCGATATCACGATGTGGCGATAATTAAGGCTCAAATTAAGAGAAGGAAATATCAAATTAGGTGACTAATTAATCTCGCTATAATTATGTCGCAACTTCGTGAATCGGAGTTTTGGACACCTTAACTCGATGAAAGAAAGTGTCGAGTGACAAAGTGCCGAGAACCAAATTTAACCATGGTTAGTTTTTTACCCTTAGTGTCTGACCAAGGTTATCACAAAATCATCGCGTTCTCGGCTATCGGGGCTGCAAAAACAAAAACTCAGGTCTGATGGATGCTGAGGCACGAAACCCCGATGACGTCTAATCATGGGTTAAAGGTTTTACCCTAGTTAATGCCTTGGGCGAAAATTAAAAATCGAGTTCGCAGTTTCGCGACTCGGGACTTGTGAATTCAAAAATTAAAGTGTCCGCCTTGTGAGACCCTGAAACAAAACAAAAGAGCGAACATATTTGTGAGAATGGTTTTGTTTTGAAAGCGGGAAAAGAATTTATGTTCAGGCGACAAGATTTCCAGAGTTTTAAGATGTCGGAGGGGAAGAAAAGCAACTTTAGATCTCAAGTATCAAAAATTGAAAATTTCGTGAGGTGAAAAACAAGGGCGGCTCCAACATAGGCTCCAACTAGGGATCCCGCTTCCCTGTGAGGCAGGAAGAACAGTAGACCAGGTGCCAAAATTGGGTAAATGGAGTCATAGGCTAATATCAACAGAAAAATTAGGGAAAAAGATAGAAGTGGAGGGAAATTTCGCTTGGAACCCCAGATTTTGTTTTTTCGAACTCAGATACTCTTTCTAAACACAGCTGAAGTCACTTTCGCAATTCTCCCTTTCTCGCTACTAAGTTTGGGGAACGCTTTAAGACAATCGTAACACTCCTAGGATATTCAACAGGTCTTGTGATTCTTAGTTTGCATCAAAAGAATGATATTATATAATCTAAAATAGGGAAGTCCCGTCGGAATTTGGGGAAATGATCAGGTTTTCAGGAAGCGTTGATTACCAGAGTAGATTGATGTTTACGTATAACAGCCTTACAGATCTCTCAGACATTGCTTCACTACCAGCGAGCCTGTTCAGTACCCCGGTGAAGTTGTCTGACCCTTTTTCACCGAATTTCTTTTCACCACTTCGGAAAATATTTATGCGTTTAAACGCTAAGACGAGGGCAATCATTTCTGAATTTTATTTCATCGTCTTAATGGAATAGGTGGGGGCAATCATTTCTGAATTTCCTTTCACCACCTGTCTCAGTATTTAATTTTAAAACATGAAGATGGGAGCAATCGGTTTATATCAGGGCTGAGATCTGTGTAATATATTTTTTTATCAGAGGCCTGTCAGCTTATTTTGATTACTCGGTATCAACCTTCCTTTGACCCTCACAAGACCTTCGTTCCTAGGGAGCCAGGGGAGAATAATAAAAATTTTAAGGAACATCCTGTTCAAGCAAGCTTTGATTTTTTCGACTCCGTTGAAAAACCTAGGAAAGTTAGGATCGCTACAAACGTTCCTTGGCTTAGTAGAAGATTAAGTAGTTGTGAAGACCAGCTTTCTTATTAGAATCCATTTCGAAATCCCTGAGGTTTAAAACGAAAAACCTTGATCCCTTCCCAATGGTTCAGGAAGATAGTAACTCACTAAAAGTTAGGCCCAAACATAGACAAAAAACAAGGCAGCAATTCAATGGCTTAATATACAAGAGGTCACAATAGTTCGGGACTGGTTTTCGAACATATTTGGGAGCAAAAATTATGACTGACTGTTTTTGGGTTTAATTCATTCAAACTTAGTTTAAATATAATGAAGCCAAAAATAATCTCGTTATCTAATCCTTTTATATTGCAATTTGAACAACATTACCTTAGATTGTAAAAACAACCTTTCATGAACTGTATATTGAGAAAACTCACCTTTGCCTTTTCATTTCAATTTCTTTGTGGACCATGAATTATCTTATGTATCACCTGTTTTATGTCGTTCTATTTCCAACACCGACCTGTCCATTATTTTTCTGCTAGTTTCGTCTGAGGCTGGAATCCTGCAAAAAAAAAATACAAATGTGATCGAAAAATGTGTGAAAATTTAGGAACGAAAACCCAAAATTAATGTAAATATTTGAACGAAACAATACAAATATGTACAAAAATTCATACTAAATTTTATTTATTTACAATTATATATATATAATTTTTTATTTTATTTTATTTCTTTTTTATCCGACGACTGTCACGTCATGTAGTGCTTTAAATATCGCCCGTTGACAGGAGTGCTGAGAACTTCCCCATCAATATTTTCCAGAAGAAAGGAATTCTTTCCTTCTGGAGCCAAGACCCTGAATGGTCCATACCAAAGGTGGTCAAATTTGCCATGTTTTGCGGCTTCTTCCCTTCTCGCATCCCATCTTAATACCAAGTCACCTGGGAGGAACTCTCTGTCTTTTGCCTTGAGATCGAACAATGCTTTCATATCATCCTGGTACTTCTGCATTTTCTCGTCAACTTCCACTCTGAGCTGTTGAAACTCAATCAATTGGTTAATTCTTCTGGTTACATGATTGGGCTCTTCATTTTGATCCTGCCATAATTTCATTATTGGCAATGCTAAGTTTATAGGCAGAACCGCGTCGGTCCCATATACCATCTGAAATGACGAAATGCCAATAGACCTTTTAGTGCTGATGCGGTTTGCCCACAATGCGTGCTTCAAATATACATGCTAGGACCTCTTATTTTCGTTCAGTACCTTTTTTATTACGTTTACCAGGCTCTTATTAGATGATTCAGCCAACCCATTTCCCTGAGGGTAATAAGTAGTGGAATGGCCGAGAACGATACTGTACTTCTGGCAGAAGTCGATCATAGCCATGGACTTGAAGGCCTGGGCGTTGTTGGTAACAATCTTTCGGGGACACCTGAATCTTGATAAGATGTTATCTTCCAAGAAATCGATCACCACCGAGTCTGTTGCTCTTTTGGTTGGAATTGCTTCCACCCACTTGGTAAAATAATCTGTGGCCGTTAAGATACACCTATGTTGAGCACTGGAATGGGGATTAATTTCTCCTATGAAGTCTAATCCCCATTGTTGAAATGGGGCTTCAGTTTTGACTGGAATGAGTGGTAGTGCAGGGAGTTTTTGCTTACCAGCGAATATTTGACATGAGTAACAGGCACGTACTTTAGCATTAACGTCCGAAAATAGTTTCGACCAATAGTATCCAGCCCTCAGGATCTTGTAGGCTGTGGCTCTCCATGCATAGTGTCCCCCGCAGATTCCTTCATTAAACTCTTCTATAACTCGCGGAGTTTCCGACTCAACCAGACAGACCAGTAAAAACCCGAGTGGATCCTTCCAGTATAGTTGATTTTCGGAGATGCAATATTTTACAGCATGGAGTTTTAAAGTTCTGCATTTGGCTAGTGTTAGTCCATCTGGACATTTCAGGTTTAACAAGTAGAAGACTATATCTTTATACCAGCCTGACAATATGAATTTTTTTTCAACCTTGCTTGGATATGTCTGGTCATCCGACTCTTGCAAATGTGTGTCTCCATCTTCCCCTTGTAGGCAATTGATGTCAAGAGCTCTAAGGTTTGACTCAGGCAAAAGTTTGGCCAGAACCTTTCCTTTTATCAATTTAGTTGGCTTGATTTCCAGATCAAATTCTTGTATTTTAGCGAGCCAGCGCCCTCGTTTTCCATCACTATCTGGCTGTACCAATATATCCTTCACAGCACTGGTTGGTACGTACGCGATAATTTCTGAATGCAGAACGTAAGTTCTGAATGCTTTTAGCGCTTTCACCATTGCGTACGCTTGTTTTTCTATTATATCATATTTTAGCTCGGCGTCTCTAAGGCTCTTGCTAAAAAATGGGATCGGGTGTTCAAAGCCTTCATCATCTTTTTGCAGCAACACCGTAGCGATAGTATGTTGAGAAGCGAATGAGAAGATGAGGAAATCTTTCAAGTAATCTGGGCTTGTTAACATAGGTGCCTCGCTGATGACTTTTTTAATATGCTCGAACGACGCTTTAGCCTCGGTCGTCCAATTTACTCTGCTATCTTTCTTCAGCATTCTTGTGATCAATTTGACAATCTCAGCGAAATTTGGTATAAACCTTCGTAAAAAAATTATTGTACCTAAGAAAGATTGAATTTCTTTAACGTTTCTAGGAATACTGATAGTTTGTATCGCTTCAACCCTCTTAGGATCAATCTTGATCCCATCTTTAAATACGATATGCCCCAAAAGCTTACCCTCCTACATAGCGAAATGTGATTTCTTAGGGTTCAAAGACAGACCATACCTGTGGCATTTTTCAAAAGTTTGTTTTAAATGGATCAAATGTTCTTCATCGGTTTTAGAAAAAACCGTCAAATCGTCAAGGTAGATTACTACGAACTTATCTCTTTCCCCAACGAAAGCGATATCCATGGTGCACTGGAAGGTAGCCCCTGCATTCATTAAACCAAAAGGCATTTTATCATACATGAATGTACCCCATGGTGTGGTGAAAGCAGTTTTTTCTCTGTCTTTCTCATTCATGGCGATTTGGTTGTACCCAGAAAACCCATCTATCATAGACATCTGATTTGCTCCAACTACCCTTTCTAGGACGTGATCCATTTTAGGAAGTGGATAATTATCTTTAAGAGAGGACCTGTTCAAGTTCCGGAAATCTACACACAGTCTGATTTCTCTGTTCTTTTTTTTGACAGGGACCAAATTTTCCACCCAGTCTGAATATCTTAGGGGTACAATTATTTTCGCATCTAAGAGCTTCTTAACTTCCTTTTCAATAATAGGCAACAAAATGGGGTTAAACTACCTAAGCTTCTACCTAAAAGGCTTGACTCCAGGCTTCAAAGGTATCTTGTGCTCAATTATAGAAGTATCATATGTTCGAAGCTCGTCATAGGACCAGGTGAAAACATCTCTATACTGTCTGAGTAAGTCTCTATACTGGTCTTTTACCTTAGGAGGGAGGAATTTAGATATCTT
>ML784947.1:599569-615696 GCA_009831015.1 Picea engelmannii
AAGTACATTTTCCAGATAACATTTCTGCATAGTTCTTCAGTCAAGGGGCTAAGCTCTTCCTGCTTCATATCAAGTTCTTCTGGACACCCATCTAAACCATCATTAAAAGATAATATGCAATTCCCCAGATCTTGGTCTGCAACATAAATGGGGAAGTTATTTGGATTCAGAGGATCACTGACAGTATATGCTAATCTTGTTTCTCGGTACAAACGGGTGAACTGACCACCGAAAATTGGGATTGTGGCATATGACATGTCCAATTGTAGAGAACCCCCCAACTTGGCTCCTCGTGATCTAGATAATAACATACCATATTTGGGGGGAATATCTGCGATAACCACATCCATCAGGATACTCTTGACCGGGACTTGAGCCAAGGTAACTACCAGATCTTTTATCATTCCCATACATTTAACCTTTCTCGAATCAAATGAGTATAGGTATCCATAGGGTCTAGTGATCTGGAGCCCAAGCCTCTCCATTATAACTTTGGGCATAACATTATGTGAAGCCCCGGAGTCTAACATGCAGTTATGCAGTAACTGGTCATGTATATTCAGGGTGATATAGAAAGGAGCTACGTTGTCTTTGAATCCCTCAAAATGAGGACCAAAGGTGATGTTAGGTCTGTCATCTTCTAGGTTGATAATGTCGGAGTGACTTTCTGACTCGTAAACACCCATTGCTTTGGCAATTTACTTCCGATAAGTGGGGTTTTTTTCTAATTCTACCAAAGGAATCGGTATCTTGATTTTATTTAATTCATTTTCAAAATTGTAAGATGTATTGGCCTTGTCCACTTCTTTGGTTAAGACTTCCGAGCTTTTCTCTTCCGACTTGTTTTTCTGGATCGCTTTATCACTTGTGACCTTAGTCGCAGATGTAACTTTATCTGTCGGTCTTCTTTCCTTTGTTTGGCTTTCAGCTTTTTTCATCTCAGACTCTTGAGTATTTGCTATCTTGACTTTATTGTTGGGTAACAATGTCTCTTCCAAAGGAGGTTCATGAGGTTGACCCCTTGGCAGGATTTTCATAGGTTGGTTGGTTGAGGTGGGCTTATTTTTTGATCTCAGATTGTATCTGGGTTGAAAATCAGCCACTATCATTTCTGTTCCTGGTTGAGATACGTAGAGGTCAATATAATCACCTTCTTCTTCTTCATTAGACGGTTGAGGAGTATTTAAAGACTTCTCATAGTCTTCTCTGGTAAAAAATGACTGTGAACATTCGTCGCCGAAACATGCGAATTCGTCTTCCGAATCTCCGAAATCTTGGAGGTCATTTGCTCCTAAATTTTTTTTCGTTTTTTAGCGGAGCTTGTATTTTTTGATCTTTATTCTTTATTTGCCTCTGTTGATTTAGGGGATTTGGGTTTCTCCTGAAGTCCCTTTTGTTACAAGAATCATCTTTAGCCTGATCCAACTCCATCCTAGATATTTTGTTAGACAGATCTTTAATTATTCGGGCCATATCATCCACTCTGTCGTGAGTGTATCTATTTGACCCGGAAGGACCCGCTGGTTCCCTATAGCATTTATTTTCATGGTTGACTGTTTCTACCTTAGCCTTTAACTTACCTGAAGCCATCATATTAGATTCTATTTCGACAGCATCGTCTTGCATTCTATTCAGGGTGGCTCCTCTTCTTTCTCGCAGAAGCAATGCAAAATCAGGTTTGAAGGCTTCGACAAAGGTTACTTTGGCTGAGGGTTCGGAAGGTTTAACAACAGCTGGAATTTAATTATAAAGTTTGTTAAATCTCAGAATAAATTCCATAACGGTTTTTGAGTTATTTTTATTTAGGGAGCCAAACTCGGTAAGGTAATACAAGTGATCCTTTCGCTCTCCCCATTGTCTGAGGAAAGCATCCTCCAATGCATCATAGGTCCGAATAGAAGCTGTAGGAAGGCTCCTAAACCAAGTTCAGACCTGTCCTTCAAAGGTCTGTACAAGAAGTCTCGAATAAACATCCTCGTGCTCAATACCACAGATGTCTGCGAACTGGTCAAAAAAGTTTATATGCTCAGCTGCAGTTAGATCTCCCTCTCTAGTGAACTTAGGAAGATTTTTGATGTAGTTGTCGGGTAAATCATGGAGGTGAACGGGTAAAACTAAGGGAGCGTATCTCACTGCTACTTTTGCAAATAATTGGGGGGGAGGGACATTACCTCCTCCACCTCCTCCTTCGACGCCTGCCATGGACTGGGGAGTAGGAAAAGAGGGTGTGACACACTCTTTGGAATCAGGTGAAATTGGGAAGTTTTGCCGAAGAAAGGCTGGTATGTCAAACGATAACGATCTTTCTAAAGGACCTTTACCCTTGTTTATAGATGGGAAAGTCTGATGTGGCTCACTTCTAAATTCTGAGTAGTTTGTTTCTGGATCTTTGGTATCAGACAGAGGGCTGCCAAAATTAAGAGGTTCTGAAGGGCATTTGGTCTTTAAAAGTCGGTTTTTGGGCTTATGAACGATAGCGGTTGCCTCAGACTAGCCTCTCGCTTTTAAAAATTTTTCAGGATCATTTACAGGCTTAATCAGCTTGCTATCCGGGTTCTGTCTGGTATGCCTTTTACCAGACGCCAGTTTGTGTTTCAGTGGAGTCGCCAAGTGAAAGATTTAAAAAAGCCTTAAAACTGTGTGCACTCTATGTTCACTATCAAAGATTAACACTATCAACGAAATAGTTTGTCGTTTTCCCAAGGAAAATATTTTGTAACTTCGCTCCCCGGCAGCGGCGCCAGAAATATGTTGTTCCTGAGTCTGTACTAAGGCTTAAAGTACAGTGTCAAGGCATCCAAAAGTATGTAAAAGATAACACGAGAATAAAGTCACCTTCGGTATAAGAAACTAAGGTAGATTTCTATGTTCTCGTCGTCTAGCTTCCAACTACTCTTGAGCAGTTATATCATGTTCAATGGTTGCCCATGAACGTTCAAGTTCTTCCTGGGCGTTAGCAGTTATAAGTATTGTGTCGAAAAGATTTAAAGCAATATGTGTTTGATTAGGTAGTCCGGGTTGAATGTTAGGTTGGGTTGCTGCAGGGACAGTCATTGAGGAACAATACCAGTAAGAAATGATTTAACGAAAGATTTCAACGCTATTCAATTGGGTCGAAGTGAAGAGAAACTTTTGCATGAAGAATGAAATAAAAACACAAACTGAAGGCCTTTTCCCGTAACTGTATTATTTTTAATAAAAAGATGTGGGGTGAGAGAAAAACGTTTAGCTGTAGATAACGTACGGTTCCTGTCAATAGAAAACTTGCACATACATAGGAAAAGAAACTAACACAGACATAATTGATATAGTGTAAATAAATATACGATTCTGTAAATGCAAATTGGTCTTACACTCGCTGATAGCTGGTGTAGAGGAAAGACAAGAAACATTTACAGAATGATGAAATCCTTTCACTATAGTAGTGGTCGTACTAAATTATAGTGATACATATCAATTATGTAGAGCAAAATGAAAAGAAACAAAAAACATAACGGAACAAACTTGTAACACAGTCGTGACGGAATTAGGAATCTTCAAATTTGCTTGTATTAACTTCTTGAATGAAGAAAATCTATTACAATCACTCCCAAAAAGGTCCAGCCTTTTGTTCTTCTTTTTGTGATCTATTTATACAAATTTGCCCTCTCATACTCTATTTTCAAAAAGTGTCAGGTGCTTCCTTTACGTGACTCGGTGCATATGATACATTTGTCCGTAAAACTAGATACAAGCTGTGACGGTTCTGTTTGGCAGCTATTAGGAGCGAAATCACTCCATCTCTTCTACTTCGTTTTCAAGAAGTGCCAGGTGCTTGTCTTTGCATAGACTCAATGCATATCCTACATCTATCCACGAATTGGGATACAAGCTGTGATGGCTCTGCTTGATAAATGGCTTCGGAAAAATAACACTCTCAGGCTAATTGTGGAAGTTTATTCCCCATATGTGCATCAACAATATCAAGGGTGTCGAGTTGTGCACTGGGTTGAATGAAATGTTCATCAATTTGAGCCATGTCTACCTTGTCCATCTTAGAGATTTCCGTCAAATTTCTCTCATTTTTCTCCTTCATGTCGAGGGAGATCCGCTCTATACTCATCTGCCTTAGAGTCTCTATGTCACCTCCACTCTCCATCCCTAACAGCTCACCATTTATGACTTTGAAGGTTTCTTCTAGTGAATTCGTCACTTTTTGGGCCTGCTCCTTGCTTAAAGTAATATCATGTTCCCAATTCTTTAACAAAATATTACCCCTAGTTTGTTCGGCAATGGTGAGTCCGGGGGGCCCTGCTGAAAACCTGTTGTTGGTAGCTATCATTGCTTCTTGGAAGGCAACCCGAGCAGCTTCTGCGTTTCTTTCTTTGACAATCAGATTCTCAGAAATCTGATGCATTAACAAGCAATCTTTTCGAAACTCCCCTATTTTGTTTAGCAGACTGTGTTGAGCAGAAGAGATCCTACTCTGAATATTGATTGCTCAGGATTTAACAATCTCGATGTCAATCACCTTGCTTTCTGTGACCTCTAACTGAGCCTATAATTGTGCGATCGTATCCCTCTGCTGGTCGGACTGCACCTGACCATCTCGGATCACTAAATTTGCTTGTTCCAGCTTGGTTTTGAGGACTTCGATTTCTTTCTTATTGGCCAATTGGGCCAGCTCTATTGCTCCACTCGCTTGACTCTTAGCGTCTTCCGCAGCCGAAGCTACTCGGGCTTCAAGAGTCTTGATCAGTCGATTCTTCCTCTTCAGCTGATTTTTCAACATCGCAACTGAGAATTGGTTCGCTGACGCATAGGCTCCTAGCGTCCCTACTATCTCTGTGGCGAATTCATCACTCTTCTTGTTTTTTCCATCTGTCATTACTTTGAATTTTTTAACAGTGGACTCTCCCTCTTGATAAAATTCTCGCTTTACTACAACTTTTCTCTTTCTGTCAAAAAAGAACTCATTAGGAGGGAGTTCCTCTGCCCTTATAGGTCTTAATTCTTCACCAAATATCCATCCTTCCTGTATGTTTCCTTGCATTGACTGCAAAGGGGTGACAGAGGTGATGGGTTCCCCAATTTGCTTCGCGGCTTTTCCTAGTGTATCAAGTGAGCTCTGCTCCTTCAGAGGATCAGAGGCCTTCGTCTCTGTCTCCGGTTTCTGAGTCTCTGGCGGGTATGTGTTTTTTACTTCCACCTCTGGACTATGTTCGTTGGGTGGGTCAGTAGTCCCTTCTTCTGTTTCGGGATTCTTTTCATGTTCGGGACTCTTCTCCTGTTCGGGATTCTTCTCTTGCTGCCCTTCCTGACGTTTTTCAGTGTTAGAAGTTTGGCCCTCAGAGCTTTCAGCCTCCTTCTCTTTATCCTTGGAAAGTCCCAAACCTCCTAGCACCACGGGGAGGCATCTTTTCCTATGCTCCTGAAATTTTAAAACAGAATCCCTGTCTTTGGGTGCCAGAGATCTGATTCAGAATTGTACTTCCGCATAGGACCTCGCCCCTCGGAAAACATCATCCGAAGGTGAACACTCGTGTTCAAACCTCTTTAATCCACAATTTCCCAAATGGTTTCTTACAATCCTCTGAGGATCATGCTTTTTGTACTCAATAGAGACTAGGCTCAAGTCTTCTAAGGTTGCAGCCTCAACCTTAGCATGTCCGAAATCTAATAAGGAATAGGAATTAAGCCGAATAGGGAAAAATGACCATACCTTCTTTGATGACGATTTGAGCTCTTTGCTCACTCCACCAATCACTGTTTGTCGAACAATCTCGTGATAGGCCAGCTTGTCGGGGATGAACAGCGGTAGCGCCAGAGGAGGAACAGTGGCTCCGAAAACTCTAAAATAGGAGAATTCTTCTTCTACGTACCAGTCCACGATACTGCTCAGATTCGCAACAATGCTATCCGAGATGCGGGGTGGCGAAAGACCAAAAATGGCGATGTGCAGGGGCACCATCACCCAGTTGAAAATCTCATAAATAAACTTATTTGTGTTATTTTCCCACAGCTTGTCGTGGTACTCATGCACAGCTTTTTCTTGGGTTGGACTCCAAGCCCAATTCATCAAAGGAAAAGGTGTCATGGATCATATTGCATCCATGATATACGCGTACATGAAGAATCCGGATGGTCTCCCAGCTGCTTTTTTCTCCCGATACTCTGTGACCCTATTGAACAAACTGTCGGAGAGAATATTTGCCCAATTAAATGAGCAACCTTCTGGTACCTGAAAGATGAGTGGTACCCACTGGATGTAAAAATGCGCGGTATCCTCCATTCCGAAAAGTCGGCACATCATCATTGCCACATACATATAGTGTGGCTCCAGCGAAGAAAATGAATACATGCCCTTGTCATTCGCTCTGAATGTCATGGAGCGTGAAACCCAATCTTTTATCAAACCAGCCATGGTTTTATCATATTCTTCGCACTCCTTCTTTTTGAATTCCTCCAGGAATTCATTTCCATACATAGATTCAGAAGTCGTCGGTAGCTTATACATAGATTGGATATTCTCTGGTCTGAAAGTCCCGACCGTGTCTCGTCGGTCATTTATGATAGTTCTGGTGAGCAGGTCGATGTGATCCAATGCCCATTGGATCATGTCATAGTATGGGAGCAATCGAGGTCTGGTTGCAACCAGGTGCATCCCCGACTGAACAACTGTCTTGTACTTAGTGTTCAGGTCGTCTTTTACAATATCATTGTCATCGTCATCTCAGTCTGAATAGTTTACTAACTTGGATTGCAGAATGTCTGAAATAAACGACCAGGTGGGTACTGAGCCACCAACCCGAGGCAAAGTATCTGAGACCTTGTCTAGACCCTGCGCTGCAACCTCGACATTTGCTTTCGCTGCTCTCCTTGGAGCCATGGTTGACGCTTGCTTTTTCGCTCTTCTGCAATAGACCTGTGTATACATGCGGAAGTGAGTTCCCTTGGAGAAAGTTGAGCTCTGTGCGCTTATGAGAAATGTTAAAAATAGAATGAAACTCTCGTATATATTTGAAAATCCTGTACCTTTGAAATAAGTCTGTCAAATCGTAAATAAAACCAAATTTATTGTATAAATCCGATCTTATTTATTCATGGATTTTACCCTAATTGCTCATTAATGCCATCAATGTTCGACGGCTTGACAGGTAGTCGGGTTATGGAGAGCAATTAAATACCTCGTGAAGAGTGCCAACCTCGATGCGCGGGACAGATCTCATTTAATTTAAAATTACAAATCTTAGCGACTTAAATAATTTTCTTGCTTTTCGCTGCATCGTGAATTTCCTTTTCATATTTTGACTCTTAAACTCGCGAGACTGCGAGTGCCGATTCTAACGTAATTAACGGAAACTGTGATTTGGCGCATCCCTAAATATATAATTAACTGAATCACCATATCACGACTCGAGAATTCGAAGACAAAATTTTGGGAGAATGATATGCCGAGTCACGATATCGCGATGTGGCGATAATTAAGGCTGAAATTAAGAGAAGGAAATCTCAGATTAGGTGACTAATTAATCTCGCTATAATTATGTTGCAACTTCGTGAATCGAAGTTTTGGACACCTTAACTCGATGAAAGAAAGTGCCGAGTGACAAAGTGCCGAGAACCAAATTTAACCATGGTTAGTTTTTTACCCTTATTGTCTGACCAAGGTTATCACAAAATCATCGCGTTCTCGGCTATCGGGGCTGCAAGAACAAAAAATCAGGTCTGATGGATGCCGAGGCATGAAACCCCGACGATGTCTAATCATGGGTTAAAGGTTTTACCCTAGTTAATGCCTTGGGCGAAAATTAAAAATCGAGTTCGCAGTTTCGTGACTCGGGACTTGTGAATTCAAAAATTAAAGTGTCCGCCTTGCGAGACCCCGAAACAAAACAAAAGAGCGAACATATTTGTGAGAATGGTTCTGTTTTGAAAGTAGGAAAATTATTTCTGTTCAGGCGACAAGATTTCCAGAGTTTTAAGATTTCGGAAGGGGAAGAAAAGCAACTTTAGATCTCAAGTATCAAAAATTGAAAATTTCGTGAGGTGAAAAACAAGGGCGGCTCCAACATATGTCATGTAACTTATCCCAAAGTGTTTTTGCTGATGAATATTTACCAACCTTTTCTCTTACCAAATTAGGTAATCCTTCCCAGATGAAATCCATTGCTATTTTGTTATTCTTCCTCAATTCCTTATTAGCTACAGTCTTTTCCCTTTTTGAACTATCATATCCTATAACAAGTGATAGCCAAATATAAAGTCCTTGTGCCTATAAAACCACATAATGTTTTTTCTTATATGTATTGAACAATTACATTCATTGTAAGCACCAACTTCCTTTGTATTCCAGCTACAACTGGAAGGAGGCTCCAACCCCCTAGTTTCTTAGACTACAACATGAGGGAAGCTCCAACTCTCCAATTCTATGGCTACGACCAGAAGGAGGCTACAACCCCGTATGTTCTCCGGCTACAACCGGAAGGTGGCTACAACCACCTATCCTTGCCCCGTCCAACCACCCTGATGTATAAGTAGAATGATGGAACCACTGTAACACTATCACTTTGAGATATACTACTGTAAACCTATACCAATCAACCTGTAATCAACCTGTACCATAAACAAGTGCATCAACCATGCACCAACCTGTACGTCAACCTGTAATCAACCTGTACATTAAACAAGTGCATCAACCATGCACCAAACTTGTACAAAACCTGTACCATAAACAAGTGCATCAACCATGCACCAAACTTGTACAAATAACCTGTCACAACAACCTATCCAAACAACCTATCACAACAACCTGTCTCATCAATATTATCAACCAAATTAGATGTACTCACCAAGATCAATCACCAAGACAACTCTCAAAGATGTGCATCAACCAAGCATAACACAACAACTCATAATTATCACCAAGATCAATATGTTCTTCTAATAATATACCAATACATGTATGCTACATCATCCATAAACCCTGTGTCAACAATACTACTAACAAGTACCTCCAACCATGTACCAAGTATGTACCAATCAGGTATCAACTACTCATCAACTATGACTTATCAAGATGTACCAACATCATCAACTATACACCTCATATATGTTCCAACCCATCAACTACTTGTCTCAACCATGTACCCAACATGTACCTAAACCAAAATCCCTGATCAATTTGATCATCCAAATATGATTTGTAACTCTGTAATAGACCTGGTGTATATGATCACATACCTACAAACCTTCCTTAACTTTAACAACAAGAGACTAACATTTTCATCAAACTTTACTTTAGTCTCACATGACTAGTTTTGGATTAGTCAACAACCCTAACTTGAAATAATCAATACTATGTACCTGTAATAAATAAAGATATGAAAATAGTACACAATGTTCTTTAGTGTGTTTTATGCAATTCCTTCAAGTGTCATTACTTGGAACCTCTCAGAAAAGGAGTTATAGGAAAAATGGCATACCTTGTTGAATTCTGGCTTATTCTAGAGAGCGAACTTGTAAAGCGTGCCCCACATGAAATATTTGTTGTTTGGATATGAAAATTTTACAAAGAATAATACAGAATGTACTCTAACCAAAATGTTTTGTCTTACTTAATTTGTATCTGTTATGAATACGTTATGACGTTTTTACTAGAAACACTTGTTTTAGACTAGTTTCAGGACTAGCCACAAACCCTATTTTCCATGGAGTGTAACTCCAAAACTATAACGAACCACAAGTTAAAATTCATACCACATATACTGGTGTTGATATTATGGTAGCTTCGGGAGGTATGAAACTCTATTGTGACCTTTGACAAGATTAGAATGTTCCGGAAGGAAGCAAAGAAATGAAGGAAACCCTAGACGAGATGTCGGCTGAAGAAAGATAATTAATATGAATTAATTAGTACCCAGAGAGAGTAGTCAGCCCAGGAAAGTCTGCCAGGAATACTACAAATATAGGGCACCAGTCTCTCATTTCACACACTTCTTAGAATCACAAAAAGCCAGTTTCTGTGCATTGTAGTCTAGTAGTCTTGTGCGCAAGTCCTGGGGAAGGTGTTGCACCAGTTTTGGGTGACACTATCTGATCAGCTTGGTTACTTATTTCTTGTTGCATTAGCCTTGCTTGGCTATTGGGTTTCTACCAAGATTCTTCTCTCTGTCAAGGTCAAGGTGCTCGGAGGGTGGCTTCGGCCTATGGTTGGGTGACAAGGGTATTGTCAATGGTAAAACAAGCACATTCTTTCATATTCTAACAGGTTATGGGCCCACACCTTCTTCATTCAGTCTAACAACTTGAAGGAATCATAGTCATTAGGATATTGATCCGACTGAGGAACTTCTGCTAGGGTTACTAGCAGGAGCAACTTCCAAGACACTGCTGCTAGGGTTACTAGCAGGAGCAGCTGCATAAACCCTAAATATCAGATCTGACACCTTGTGATGGAGAATATTTCCCAAAGAGAATATATTCAGATGCACCCTAGTTCAACGCACCTTTTGGCTCTCTCAGAAGATAGGAATGTCTGAGTTGAAGTTTTGGATCAAAGCATGACCAACTACCAGTCAACCGGAGACATGAGTGAAACGATCAGTCTTCTACATTACTCAACACTCACTGGAATGATTGAAGATGACATGTGGATAATCAATAGTGAAGCTTCTAGGCACATGATGGGAGATCAAGCCAGACTCTCAAATCTAAATGAGAAGAAGGCATCGTACAAGGTAGAGCTTAGAGACAAAAGCACCTGCCCAGTCAAAGGATTTGGACAAGCCTCCGTCAAATTAAAAACAAGTAACAATGTTCACTTAAGAAATGTTTTATATGTACCTTGTTTAGAAAAGAATCTTGTATCCATATCTTTCCTAGAAGAAAAAGAAAACATAATAGCTTTCGTGGATGGAAAAGTGTTATCATGGCATAAAGACTCCAGCATAGAGAATGCTAGGGTTATTGTAAGTTGTGAAGGAAATCTGTATAGACTACTTGAACAAAATGAAGAAGCTCTCATACATGTCAAAGTCAATCCAAATGAGCTTTGGCATAGAAGGTATGCTCATATTAATTATCAAGAATTACCTTTTCTCAGAAAGATGGTTGAAGGAATACCAGAATTGCAGTCTACACATGAAGGAATTTGCAAAGGATGCGGTCTTGGAAAGAATATCAAGAAACCATTTCCAAACAACAACAATAGATATAACGAGATCCTAGATCTAATACACTCAGATGTTTGTGGTCCAATGCCAGTCAGATTTGTAGGAGGATCTCTTTACTACGTAATATTCATAGATGATTATTCAAGAAAGACTTGGTTATATCTACTGAAGACAAAGGATGAAGTATTCAACAAGTTTCAAGAATTCAAGGAAGAGATATAAAACCTCATGAACAAGAAGATCAAGACATTAAGAATAGATAATGGAGGAGAATACACCTTGAAGGAATTCATTGCATTCTGCAAATCGGTAGGGATTAGGAGGGAGCTGACTGTTCCTCATAATCCTCAACAAAATGGTGTAGCAGAAAGAAAGAACAGATCTATCGAAGAAACAATAAAAGCACTACTAAATGATC
This sequence comes from Picea engelmannii, assembly GCA_009831015.1. Lineage (NCBI taxonomy): Eukaryota > Viridiplantae > Streptophyta > Pinopsida > Pinales > Pinaceae > Picea > Picea engelmannii. Next base: position 611,141 of record ML784947.1, read on the forward strand.
AAGGCTTATCTATGTTCTTATGGGGAGAAGTAGCCAGGATAGCAATATACGTGCAAAACAGAAGTCTTCATCGCATATTGAAGGACATGACTCCAGAAGAAGACTTCTCAGGTAAGAAACCTAATGTGGAAAACCTAAGAATATTTGGTTGTCTTGTTTACTCTCACATTCTCAAGGATAAAAGGAATAAACTAGAACCCTCAGGAAATTAGAAGGGGATATTCATGGGATATAGCGATTCATCAAAGGCTTATAGAATATATATTCCAGAAAATAGGGTTTGTGGCTAGTCCTAAAACTAGTCTAAAACATGTGTTTCGAGTAAAGACATCATAACTTCTTCATAACAGATCCAAATTTAGTAAGACAAAATGTGTTGGTTAGAGTATAGTATTTAGTATTCTATGTACAATTTTCATATCCATAAAACAAATATTCCATGCAGGGCATGCTCTACAAGTGCTCTCTCTAGAATAAGCTAGAATTCAACAAGGTATGACATTTTTGCTATAAATCATTTTCTGAGAGGTTCCAAGTAGTGACACTTGGAGGAATTGGATAAAACACACTGAATAAAATTGTGTACTATTTTCATATATTTATTCATTACAGGTACATAGTTATGATTATTCCAAGTTATGGTTGTTGACTAATCCAAAACTAGTCATGTGAGACTAAAGTAAAGTTTGATGAAAATGCTAGTCTCTTGTTGTTAAAGTTAAGGAAGGCTTGCATGCATGTAATCATATACACTAGGTCTATTATAGAATATATATTCCAGAACAACAATAGATCAAAGTTAGGAGAGATGTAACATTCAATGAAAAGATGGATTTCAATAAATCCATAGAAGAAACTATAGAAGAAGAAGAGATTGAAGAACCTACTGAAGAAAGAATAGAAAACAAAAATGACAAAAATGAACAATCTGATCATCCTATGGAACCATGTGAAAACATTGATTCAAATATTGTACCGAAGACCAAGAAATGACTAGCTTGGCGTGAAGCTACCTTACAAGATGCAGAAAGACTCAAGGTTCCATAAGGAACATTCAGAAAGAGTAAGAGGCCTAAAATATTCTTAAGTTATGTAGCATATATGACGAAGCTTCTAGATGAAGAGCCTACCACATTTGAAGAAGCAGTTCAAAAGGGACAATGGAAAGAACCTATGACGGAAGAACACCAATCCATTATGAAAAATGATGTATGGGAAATTGTACCTAGACCTAAAGAAAAATCAATGGTAACTTCAAAATGGGTATATAAGATCAAACATGCAGTAGATGGAAGCGTGGATAAATACAATGCAAGATTCGTAGTTAGAGGGTTCTCCCAGAAGGAGGGAGAAGATTATGACGAAACCTTTGCTCTGGTTGCTAGATATACTTCCATTAGAGCTATCATATCTCTTGCCGCTTCCATGGGATGGAACTTACATCATATGGATGTACAGACAGCCTTCCTCAATGGAGCAATTGAAGAAGAAGTATATATTGAACAACTCCAAGGGTTTGAGGTACATTCCAGAGACACTCACGTTTTCAGATTAAAGAAATCTCTATATGGACTCAAGCAAGCTTCAAGGGCTTGGTATGCCAGAATGGACAGCTATCTAATGAGACTTGGTTTCTCCAAGAGTCATGCAGATCCAAACCTTTACTATAAATTCGTGGACAATGCACCTGTAATTATACTACTATATGTTTACGATCTATTCATAATAGGTGAAGAGTCTCTCATCATCCAGTGCAAGAAGGAACTAGCTTCTGAATTTGATATGAAAGATCTAGGTCTCATGAATTATTACTTGGGACTGGAAGTATGGCAGAAACATGATGAAGTATTCCTTGGACAAGGAAAGTATGCAATAAATATCCTTCATAAGTTTGGAATGATGGATTGTAAGTCCATGGACACTCCTATGAATATGGATATACAAAAAATGAAAGATCCAGATTCTATTCCAGTAGATCCATCTCTATATCGACAACTAATTGCGTCATTGATGTATTTGGTAAATACTCGACCAAACATTTGTTTTGTCGTAAATACACTAAGTCAATTCCAGGTGGAACTAAGACATGAGTATTGGACAGCTGCAAATCATGTCTTAAGATATATTTGTGGGACAACAAACTATGGCTTGAGATATACCACATCCAGTGATATACAACTTCATGGATTCAAAGACTCAGATTGGGCAGGAAGTGCATAATACATAAAGAGTACTTCAGGTATGTGTTTCAGCTTGGGCTCTGCTATGATATCTTGGGGCAATAGGAAACATAAGTCTGTCACACTCAGCATAGAAGAAGTAGAATATATCGCAACATGTGAAGCATGCATAGAAGCAATATGGCTAAGGAAGTTGATCTCTGATTTATTTGATCAGATTCCAGAATTGACCATAATACATTGTGATAATCAGATTTGTATAAGATTATCAGAACATCCCGTGTTTCATGAAAGGTTGAAACACATTGAGATCAAATACTACTTTATTCGAGATAAATTCCAAGAAGGAGAGGTAAAGCTCTAGTATATCCCCACAGATGAGCAAACAACAAACATCTTGACAAAGCCTCTATCCAGAATAAAGCATATTTCCAAGAGAAGATGGGGATCATGGAAATAACTCCCTTAGCTGAAAGGGATGAAATTACTCTCCAAGTTGGGAGGGAGCACTGAAAATATTATTGAGGACATTCATTTTCAAGATTGAAAAATAGTCCAGCTTGGGTAGATTCTTTCCTGTTCGGAAAGTGGATTGAGATTTCTGACGGACAGACATTTTCCAGTTTGGAAAATGGTCCAGATTGCTGATGTACCATAGACAACGAATTCCCATTGTGGTTAACATGGGGATTGGTCTAGGGCAGTCTCTCTTCTTGAGGGTTACTCAAGAAGATTGGCTTGCCTCGCCAGACAACAATTTCTCATTGTGGTTAACATGAGGAATGGTCTGTTTTGGAGGTTTGTATAGGACAGTCTTTTCCTCTTGTGGTTAACAAGGGAAATGGTCTGGACAGTCATTCCTTAGGGTTTATTCATTCTCTCCAAGTTGCACTTTGTTTAGTGTCGGAGGAATGGCCTAGGGTGGGGAATGGTCTAGGATCAACAATCAGGGACATGCATTCCTTAGGGCAGATTCATTCTTTCCAGGTTACACTTTATTTAGTGTCGGAGGAATGTCCCAGGGTGAGGAATGGTCCAGGCTCAGAAATTAGAACAATCATTATTCCTTGTTTGATAAGACCCATCATTTATGTTCTACACTGAGGGCAGATATTCTTTCAGATCTCACAGATGTGAGTGAAAGATTGGCCCAGCTGATTTAGTTTATCTTTAACAATATTTTATGTGCAGGTCGATAACAGATGATTGTTATGGAGACTGTCTGTCTCCAAACAATAGAGATATTCTATTGTGGTGGATATGTTCCACTGTTTGTGACTATGTGTCATGGTTTGAGTAGTTGTGTACTACCGTGGATAAACACAGTTTTGTTGTATCAATTGATATTGTACTTGTGTCATGGAGATTATCCAGTTGGATAATAATGAGGGTGGTCATGATGATACTAGTTGAATGGTATGTTTGTGCTCAAGGCCATACCTCCCTAGCTAGGAGAGAGTGTTGATATTATGGTTTCTTCCGGAGGTATGAACCTCTATTGTGACCTTTGACAAGATTAGAATGTTCCGAAAGGAAGCAAAGAAATGAAGGAAACCCTAGATGAGATGTTGGCTGAAGAAAGATAGTTAATATGAATTAATTAGTACCCAGAGAGAGAAGTTGGCCCAGGTAAGTCTGCCAGGAATACTATAAATACAGGGCACCAGTCTCTCATTTGACACACTTCTCATAATCACAGAAAGCCAATTTCTGTGCACTGTAGTCTAGCAGTCTTGTGCTCAAGTCCAGGGGAAGGTGCTACACCAATTTTGGGTGAGACTATCTGATCAGCTTGGTTAATTCTTGCTTGGTGCATTAGCCTTTCTTGGCTATTGTTTTGGTACCAGGATTCTTCTCTCTATCAAGGTCAAGGTGCTCGAAGGGTGGCTTCGGCCTATGGTTGGGTGACAAGGGTATTGTCAATGGTAAAACGAATATATTCTTTCATATTCTAACAACTGGGATATGTTTTCTCAATGTCCTATCAATTTCACGGTCTGAATCATTCTAGAAAAAAACGTTATTGTGAAAATGGTGAGATGACCTATAAATAATATGCCTTAGAAAGCATCATCAAAAGAATTTATTCTCCCTTGAATTTCGGCCTTCTTTACTTCACCTTCTCTCTGAAATTCGGCTTAGATATTCTTTGGTTACCTCAATCACCTATAGATATTCAATATGCTCAAGTGTGATGTAAAATGAGAGAGCCTTGCCTCTTATTTATACTTTTATGTAGCTTCCTCAAGGGGTTACCTTTTAACCATCTTAACCCACTTTCCTTATTTTAGGGTTAACCAAATTCTAACCACTTGTCCAATTAGTAATTTATCCATTAACTTTATTATTTAAATAATTTATTTTGTATCCACTTCG
>ML784947.1:629895-658862 GCA_009831015.1 Picea engelmannii
TTGAGGAAACCTACTTAAACTGCCACGTTTCGAGAAGAGGCTATGTGAGTGAAAAAGTGACTTTTGTGTGTGAGTGAAAGTGTACCAAAATTTTAGTTATTTAGATGTCACCTTGCAGCATGTGGATATCGCTTGGTCCTTTACAAGAGTTTGATTACCTAAATCAACTAGATGCCATTGGTACAACCTTGCGGAATTTTAAAAGCCCTAGAAAACTAGCATGTGGACATTGTGGTCCATTACTATCCTTTAACTCCCTATGTGTGAGTTAATCTAGAAAAAGCATGAAACTATCCTAGATTGAACATGTGGGCATGTGTGGGCCCGTTACAAACCTTTAAACTCTCCTAGTTTTCTGATCTAAGAAAGCAGAAATTTCAAACACTATTCTAGCTTTGTTGACATGTGGGCATGTATGGGCCCATTACAAGAATGCGTTTGAAAAATGAAACTAAGAGGGGTCTCGAAAGAGCCTTTGTCCTCTCCTAAACGTTTTGAAATGTTAAGGGATATGAGATCGTTTTCGCAATCTATTTCTGATTCTCAAGATCGCCTGAGGGCACGAGAGAAGAGCATACTTAAGATTGTTACTTGCGACTTCTAGTCCCGAATGTGAGTTTAGGTGTGTTTACAATTTGATGTTCCACTTAGATTATGAATCAAAACAAGCCATCCACGTGGCAAAAAGAAAAATAAGGAAAAAATGATTTTAATCCTCCTAAGTGCCTATGTTCGACTATCCCCTTTATAAGTTGAGGGGTCTAAGTGGTGCAGTGTTTAGAGCATGCCTTACATCAGTGTTGAAAAGGAAAATCACATCCAAAACCTTTACAATGGAAAAAATTTTAGTCAAATGCGCGGCTGTGAGTATGGATAGGTGCGCATGTGCACGCGGTCTGTATCAAAGAGTCAGAGCGCATGCGTGCGTCTGTGGGGTGGAATACCCGCGCGTTTGAGAAAAAACACCGGTTCTCTCGATTCTACTGTGAATCGGCCGGTTAACAGGTCGGCGAAAGCCGGTTTGAGTCCCTGCAAGTTAAAAACAACAAAAGGAAAGCGAATTGAACCCGATTGAGAGAGGATTTTATACCTTAATTCCCCAGTGGATTCGCCAGTCTGTTCGCAGTCAATCTGTCACCAGGTGAGAAAAACGGGGACCGCTCTGCATGTCCTGTTGGGTTCCTCAGGACAGAACATCTGTGGTAGCAAGGGTTAACATAAAAGGAAACATAATACAGTCTAACTACCAACTTAAACCAAATAACAGTGCAAAAATAAACAAAAACATTAAACACAAGACAAGGGAGTCCTCAATGGTTTCAAGGCTTGATCTATTAGTGAAAACCATAGCACACGCTGAAGAAAGGGATAAGGGTTCCTCTTCCCTCCAGCGGAAGGTCATTCGGGGATCCTCAACTGAATGCCTTCCTTACAAAATGAACAGAACAGAAATGAGTGGTGAGAGAACTCTGGATTACACAGCTGATGGACTGGTTGACAAAGGCTAGGCTCTGAATCATCTGGACAGCGTAACTCTGCTTTGAATTCTCTGCTGAAACAATGAGTCTCCACGACTATTTATAGCATCTTCCAGGCGGTCACGTAACCAAATTCCGGTGTGAACACGGACCTGTTTAGGGTTCAGTTAAGCCATTAATTCACCGAATTTGTAGAGCCGACCCTGATCTGAGGGTCAAATCATCTTGGGGGCCGGTCCATTGGCGGTCGGGAGGCCGACTTAAGCAATTAATGCGCCGTATTAGCAAATGCACGGCTTTTTATGTGGACAGTCGCGCGTCGGGCGCGCATGCGCTCAAAACATGTTTTTGTCCCGTGCATAAGCACGCGCACCCTACTGCTGTAAAGTGCCCTTCAATTTTTGGTTACTTTGTATAGTTTTTGACCCTTCTGGAATGCTGTGAACTTAATTCAGTGCCGTGAATGACTTCATTGTTGTTTTGATGATGTGGAGTTCTTGTCGCCATGTGCAGACGAAATTTCAGTGATAACAATCACACTTGAGCATATTGAATATAAACAAGTGACTGAGGTAACCAAAGTATATCTAAGCTGAATTTCAGAGGGAAGGTGAAGTAAAGAAGGCTGAAATTCAAGCGAGGATAAATTCTTTTGATGATGCTTTCTAAGGTATGTTATTTATAGGTCATCTCACCATTTTTGTAACAACATTTTTTCTAGAATGATTCAGACCGTGGAATTGGGAGGCCATTGAGGAAACATATCCAAGTATCTTTGATACAAATTTCAGCTTGTGGGTCATTGTATGTTTGGAGTTACATGTCGTGGAAAATAGGGTTTGTGGCTAGTCCTAAAACTAGTCTAAAACATGTGTTTCAAGTAAAAATGTCATAACTTCTTCATAACAGATCCAAATTTAGTAAGACAAAATGTGTTGGTTAGAGTATAGTATTTAGTATTCTGTGTACAATTTTCATATCCATACAACAAATATTCCATGCAGGGCACGCTCTACAAGTGATCTCTCTAGAATAAGCTAGAATTCAACAAGGTATGGCATTTTTTCTATAAATCCTTTTCTGAGAGGTTCCAAGTAGTGACACCTAGAGGAATTGGATAAAACACACTGAATAAAATTGTGTACTATTTTCAGATATTTATTCATTACAGGTACATAGTTATGATTATTCCGAGTTAGGGTTGTTGACTAATCCAAAACTAGTCATGTGAGACTAAAGTAAAGTTTGATGAAAATGATAGTCTCTTGTTGTTAAAGTTAAGGACGGCTTGCACGCATGTAATCATATACACTAGGTCTATTATAGAATATATATTCCAGAACAACACAAGATCAAAGTGAGGAGAGACGTAACATTCAATGAAAAGATGGATTTCAATAAATCCATAGAAGAAACTATAGAAGAAGAAGAGATCGAAGAACCTACTGAAGAAAGAACAGAAAATGAAAATGACGAAAAGGAACAATCTGATCATCCTATGGAACCATGTGAAAACATTGATTCAAATATCGTACGTAAGACCAAGAAATGACCATCTTGGCTTGAAGCTACCTTACAAGACGCAGAAAGACTCAAGGTTCCATAAGGAACATTTAGAAAGAGTAAGAGGCCTAAAATATTCTTAAGTTATGTAGCATATATGACGAAGCTTCTAGATGAAGAACCTACCACATTTGAAGAAGCAGTTCAAAAGGGACAATGGAAAGAAACTATGACGGAAGAACACCAATCCATTATGAAAAATGATGTATGGGAAATCGTACCTAGACCTAAAGAAAAATCAATGGTAACTTCAAAATGGGTATATAAGATCAAACATGCAGCAGATGGAATCGTGGATAAATACAATGCAAGATTCGTAGCTAGAGGGTTCTCCCAGAAGGAGGGAGAAGATTATGACAAAACCTTTGCTCCAATTGCTAGATATACTTCCATTAGAGCTATCATATCTCTTCCCGCTTCCATGGGATGGAACTTACATCAGATGGATGTAAAGACAACCTTCCTCAATGGAGCAATTGAAGAAGAAGTATATATTGAACAACCTTAAGGGTTTGAGGTACATTCCAGAGACACTCACATTTTCATATTAAAGAAATCTCTATATGGACTCAAGCAAGCTTCAAGGGCTTGGTATGACAGAATGGACAACTATCTAATGAGACTTGGTTTCTCTAAGAGTCATGCAGATCCAAACCTTTACTATAAATTCATGGACAATGCACCTGTAATTCTACTACTATATGTTTACGATCTTTTCATAACAGGTGAAGAGTCTCTCATCATCTAGTGCAAGAAGAAACTAACTTCTGAATTTGATATGAAAGATCTAGGTCTCATGAATTATTACTTGGGACTAGAAGTATGGCATAAGTGTGATGAAGTATTCCTTGGACAAGGAAAGTATGCAATAAATATCCTTCAAAAGTTTGGAATGATGGATTGCAAGTCCATGGACACTCCTATGAATACGGATATAAGAAAAATGAAAGATCCAGATTCTGATCTAGTAGATCCATCTCTATATTGACAACTAATTGGGTCATTGATGTATTTGGTAAATACTTGACCAGACATTTGTTTTGTCGTAAATACACTAAGTCAGTTCCAGGTGGAACCGAGACATGAGCATTGGATAGCTGCAAAGCATGTCTTAAGATATATTTGTGGGACAACAAACTATGGCTTGAGATATACCACATCCAGTGATATACAGCTTCATGGATTCAGAGACTCAGATTGGGCAGGAAGTGCATAAGACATAAAGAGTACTTCAGGTATGAGTTTCAGCTTGGGCTCCGCTATGATATCTTGGGACAACAGGAAACAGAAGTCTGTCGCACTCAGCATAGCAGAAGTAGAATATATCGCAACATGTGAAGCATGCATAGAAGCAATATGGCTAAGGAAGTTGATCTCTGATTTATTTGATCAGATTCCAGAATCAACCATAATACATTGTGATAATCAGAGTTGTATAAGATTATCAGAACATCCCGTGTTTCATGAAAGGTCGAAACATATTGAGATCAAATACTACTTTATTCGAGATAAATTCCAAGAAGGAGAGGTAAAGATCTAGTATATCCCCACAGATGAGCAGACAACAGACATCTTGACAAAGCCTCTATCTAGAATAAAGTTTGCATATTTCTGAGAGAAGATGGGGATCGTGGAAATAACTTCCTTAGCTAAAAGGGATGAAATGACTCTCCAAGTTGGGAGGGAGCACTGAAAATATTATTGAGGACATTCATTTTCAAGATTGAAAAATAGTCCAGCTTGGGTAGATTCTTTCCTGTTCGGAAAGTGGATTGAGATTTCTGACGGACAGACATTTTCCAGTTTGGAAAATGGTCCAGATTGATGATGTACCATAGACAACGAATTCCCATTGTGGTTAACATGGGGAGTGGTCTAGGGTAGTCTCTCTTATTTAGGATTACTCAAGAAGACTGACCTACCTCGTGAGACAACAATTTCTCATGGTGGTTAACATGAGGAATGGTCTGTTTTGGAGGTTGGTATAGGACAGTATTTTCCTCTTGTGGTTAACAAGGGAAATGGTCTGGACAATCATTCCTTAGGTTTTATTCATTCTCTCCAGGTTGCACTTTGTTTAGTGTCAGAGGAATGGCCCAGGGTGGGGAATGGTCTAGGCTTAGCAATCAGGGACATGCATTCCTTAGAGAAGATTCATTCTCTCCATGTTATACTTTATTTAGTGTCGGAGGAATGGCCCAGGGTGAGGAATGGTCCAGGCTCAGAAATTAGAACAATCATTCTTCCTTGTTTGATAAGACCCATCGTTTATGTTCTACACCAAGGGCAGATATTCTTTCAGATCTCACAGATGTGAGTGAAAGATTGGCCCAGATGATTCAGTTTATCTTTAACAATATTTTTTGTGCAGGTCGATAACAGATGATTGTTATGGAGACTGCATGTCTCTAGACAGTATAGATATGCTACTGTGGTGGATATGTTCCATTGTTTGTGACTATGTGTCACGATTTGAGTAGTTGTGTACTACCGTGGATAAACACAGTTGTGTTGTATCAATTGATATTATACTTGTGTCATGGAGACTATCCAGTTGGATAATAATGACGGTGCTCATGATGATACTAGTTGAATGGTCTGTTTGTGCTCAAGGCCATACCTCCCTAGCTAGGAGGGAGTGTTGATATTATGGTATCTTCCGGAGGTATGAACCTCTATTGTGACCTTTGACAAGATTAGAATGTTCTGGAAGGAAGCAAAGAAATGAAGGAAACCCTAGACGAGATGTCAGCTGAAGAAAGATAATTAATATGAATTAATTAGTACCCAGAGAGAGAAGTCGGCCTAGGTAAGTTTGCCAAGAATACTATAAATACAGAGCGCCAGTCTCTCATTTGACACACTTCTCATAATCACAAAAAGCCAATTTCTGCGCACTGCAGTCTAGCAGTCTTGTGCACAAGTCTTGGGGAAGGTGCTACGCCAATTTTGGGTGAGACTATCTGATCAGCTTGGTTACTTCTTGCTTGGTGCATTATCCTTTCTTGGCTATTGTTTTTCTACCAGGATTCTGCTCTCTATCAGGGTCAAGGTGCTCGGAGGGTGGCTTCAGCCTATGGTTGGGTGACAAGGGTATTGTCAATGGTAAAACGAACATATTCTTTCATATTCTAACAACTGGGATATGTTTTCTCAATGGCCTATCAATTTCACGGTCTGAATCATTCTAGAAAAAAATGTTATTGTGAAAATGGTGAGATGACCTGTAAATAACATACCCTAGAAAGCATCATCAAAAGAATTTATTCTCCCTTGAATTTCAGCCTTCTTTACTTCACCTTCTCTCTGAAATTCGGCTTAGATATTATTTGGTTACCTCAATCACCTATAGATATTCAATATGCTCAAGTGTGATGTAGAATGAGAGAGCCTTGCCTCTTATTTATACTTTCATGTAGCTTCCTCAAGGGGTTACCTTTTAACCATCTTAACCCACTTTCCTTATTTTAGGGTTAACCAAATTCTAACCACTTGTCCAATTAGTAATTTATCCATTAACTTTATTATTTAAATAATTTATTTTGTATCCACTTCGACTTATGGTACACTCATCACTTCACTTTACCTCAAGGGGTTACCTTCTAACCATCTTAAACCACTTTCCTTATTTTAGGGCTAACCTACTTCTAACCACTTGTCAACTTAGTAATTTCTCCATTAGATTTATTATTTAAATAATTTCTTTTGTATTCACTTTGAATTATATTTCACTCATCACATCACTTTATTACTTACCTTCTAAAAATCTCTTAAACCAGTTTGACTACTTTGACCTTTTGGGGCTTCTAGATGACTCATGAGGGTTCTCCAACTTCACATGGCCATAACTCTCTAACCGTGAGGAGTTATGTGATGTTCCACATACCAATGGAAATGGAATGACATGTACTATACATATAGAATAGTATTACCTTCAAATATATCAAAACTCATACCGTTATCCATCAAACAAAATTGGGTCCATTACCCAAACCTGGGTCCTCGAACTTCACATGGCCATAACTCTCTAATTGTGAGGAGTTATGTGACGTTCCACATACCAATGGAAATGTACTATCCATATAGAATATTCTTACCTTAAAATATATTAAAAATCATACCATTATACATGAAACAACCTTGGGTCCATTACCCAAACCTTTGTGCTACCAGAATTTGCTATCGGACTTTCTCCAAGGGTTGAAATCAATCACTAAGGGTTGACATCAATCTACAATATCACTCTCCAATAGTTGACATCAATGAAAACCAACAATCCATACCAACTATCCATCAACCTAAGCCAATTGTATGACACTAGAAGCCCCAAAAGGTCAAAGTAGTCAAAGTGGTTTAAGAGATTTCAGAAGGTAAAAAATAAAGTGAAGAGATGAGTGTACTATAAGTCAAAGTGAATACAAAAGAAATAATTTAAATAATACAATTAATGGATAAATTACTAAGTGGAAAAGTGGTTAGAAGTGGGTTAACCCTAAAATAAGGAAAGTGAGTTAAGATGGTTAAAAGGTAACCCCTTGAGGAAGCTACATGAAAGTATAAATAAGAGGCAGGGCTCTCTCATTTTAATCACACTTGAGCATATTGAATATATACAAGTGATTGAGGTAACCAAAGTATATCTAAGATGAATTTCAGAGGGAAGGTGAAGTAAAGAAGGCTGAAAATCAAGCGAGGATAAATTCTTTTCATGATGCTTTCTAAGGTATGTTATTTATAGGTCATCTCACCATTTTTGCAATAACATTTTTTCTAGAATGATTCAGACCGTGAAATTGGGAGGCCATTGAGGAAACATATCCAAGTATTTTTGATACAAATTTCAGCTTGTGGGTCGTTGTATTTTTGGAGTTACACGCCGTGGAAAATAGGGTTTGTGGCTAGTCCTAAAACTAGTCTAAAACATGTGTTTCGAGTAAAAACGTCATAACTTATTCATAACAGATCCAACTTTAGTAAGACAAAATGTGTTGGTTAGAGTATATTATTTAGTATTCTGTGTGCAATTTTCATATCCATACAAAAAATATTCCATGCAGGGCATGCTCTACAAGTGGTCTCTCTAGAATAAGCTAGAATTCAACAAGGTATGGCATTTTTGCTATAAATCCTTTTCTGAGAGGTTCCAAGTAGTGACACCTTGAGGAATTGGATAAAACACACTGAATAAAATTGTGTACTATTTTCAGATATTTATTCATTACAGCTACATAGTTATGATTATTCCAAGTTAGGGTTGTTGACTAATCCAAAACTAGTCATGTGAGACTAAAGTAAAGTTTGATGAAAATGCTAGTCTCTTGTTGTTAAAGTTAAGGAAGGCTTGCAGGCATGTAATCATATACACTAGGTCTTTTACAGAGTTAGATACAGATCAATAAGAAGATGCAGATACAGATCAATAAGAATTATTTTCACCATGTCAAACATATTCAGAAGATGAAGAGTACATAATCACCAGAGGTATGTTGTTTTTCTTTAATTGTGAAAAAAGTGGACATCTTGAAATAGAATGCCATGAAGGAAATGAGACAGAAAAACTAATTGAAAAGGAAGAAAATTATGAAGCAGAATTGATTACTACTTTAGATGAACTAAGAGAATAAAACAAGTCACTCAAGAAAGAATTGATGAAACAAAAGGAATGTGTTCACATTTTTGAAGAAGAAAAACAAGTCATTGAGAACTTAAGAACTCAGCTAGAGAAGCCAAAAAGATCGAAGAAAATTTTAAATATCAAAAGCAGTATTTGGAAGCTAACATAGAAGCATAGAAGGAAGAAGCATAAATGCGAGAGAAGATATTGAAATATCATCTTAAGGAAAGAAATAATGATCTACACCAGCTTGAGGAAGAGTTTGGTCAAGAAGAAAAAGGACTTGAAGAAGAAATAATCACATTTAAAATTCAGCTTGAAGAAGAGAAAAGAATAGAAGAAGTGAGGAAGTCTCGGATAATGAAGAAAGAAGAATCTTGAAGAAGAAGTTGTCACATTGAGAAGTAAAATCGTCAAGATCAACAAGAAAGTTGAAGAGACAGAAACATCCACATCAGTTATAGAGAATAAAGAGAAGCACTCTAGGTTGCTAGAAAAGAAGAATGAATAAAATAGAAAGAGTTATGTATAAGTACTCAAAGGAAGGAATCATGGTCAACCAAAATCTAAGAAAATTATTGAAGATACATCATCAAGAAGACCATCCATGTTCAAGCCACAAAGAATCTTCAATCATATTCATGATCAGCCAAGGAAAAAATTCAGAAGAACTACACCACAAAGAATATCATTCACTCCCAGGTATGCAAATTTATTTTATGGTCATTGTTTTTATTGTACTAAATTTAAACATAAGGTTGCAGATTGAAGGGATTATAAAAGAAATGTTCAAGCAATAAATTCCTATGTGGCCCCACGTAACATTGAATGTTACAAATGTCATAACTATGGACACATAGTTAGTGATTGTAGAAGCATGATCGATACTTCCATGAAAGACAACAATGATATCATATGTAAGAAAGTGTGGATAAGAAAACACGAAGAATAGGTGAAAAAATACCAGGTCCCAGAGATCGCAAGATTGGCAATAAAATGGGATGAAGAAAATTCTATAGAGAAAAATAAAGATGTCAGATACAGAAAGGTTTGGAAAATAACTGAAAGAAAAGAAGGACATGTAAATAAGGAATAGGTTCAAGAGATTGTACTTTCAAGCATTGTAGTGAAAGATGAATCCATAGACAGAAAGAAAGAAGTTAGAGCTCAGAGAGATGATGAATCTACCAATGAAGATGATGATGAATACACATCCAAGCATAAATTTTTCTGAGCCATCCGGTTGAGAGACTCCCAGGTAATATGAATATTAGACATAGGGAGTCTATGCGATATCTGTAACATACCAAAGAACCATCCTTCGAGTAGCTTGCAGAGTTTTAGAAGACATATCTAGAGAATTCAATTAGCAGAAGTATAGTTTGATAGATTAATCAAGACTTCATAGTATAGTGATAAATGGGTTAGCATTATGGACAATTGCGCAAGTAGGGTCTTGGAAAGTATGGAAAGAGATGTATTCATAAGAATACTTAGCAGGTTTGGAAAAATATATGATAGTGGACGAGAGCATGGATTCATATATTGGTTCAGAGAGTGGTTCAAAGACAAAGGAACATTATCATAATGGATGATAATTACAGAGGAAATGGCTCAAACAATGCTAATGGATTCCAAATTGACAAATATGTTTTGGACACATGCAGTGCATACATCAGTTCACATTCAAAACAGAGTAATGCTCAAAAACAACCATGACAAATCTCCCTACGAACTATGGAAAGGAAGAACATACAACAACCTCTACATCAAGGTAACTCAAGGTAGTATTTTATTAATTGAAATTTATGTTGATGATATTGTTTTTGGAAGTACTAATGACAAGTTAAGATAGAAATTTGCAAAGGATCTGAAGAATGAATTTGAAATTTCATTACTTGAAGAACTATCCTTCTTTCTGGGTCTTCAGATATGTCAAAGAAACCAAGGAATTTTTATTTCTCAAACTAAGTATATCATAGAAATGCTAAAGAAGTTCGGAATGGAAGATTGCAAACTAGTAATTTTTATTTCTCAAACTAAATATATCATAGAAATGCTAAAGAAGTTCAGAATGGAAGATTGCAAACTAGTTACCACCCCTATGAAAACTAGTTGCAAGTTGAGCAAAGATGATGATTCACAGTCTACATACTAGAGGCAATACAAGTCAATGATTGGTAGCTTACTATAGGTGACAACATCCAGACCAAAGGTAATGGAGGCAGTTGGACAGGTGGCACGATTTCAAGATATCTCAAAGGAACATAAGATTTTGGATTATGGTATCCAAAAGGAAAGGATCTATCACTTATTTCCTATACAGACGTAGATTGGGCAGGTTGCATTGATGACCGACGAAGCACCAGTGGAGCAACATTCTACTTGGGTGAGCGTTTAGTATCATGGTTAAGCAAGAAACAATCATCAATATCCTTATATACAACCGAGACAGAGTATATTACAAAAACAACATGTTGTACACAGGTTCTATAGATGAAACAAACTCTGATAGATATACAGGTTGAGTATGATGATCCCATTCCAATCTATTGTGATAATACAAGTGCCATCTGTATCTCAAAGAACCTAGTGATTCACTCCAAAATGAAGAACATTCCAATCAAGTATTACTTTCTATGGGAACATGTTGTAGATAAGAACACTAGAGTTGAATATGTGGGCACAAAAGAACAAGTGGAAAACATATTTACAAAACCGCTTCCACGGGAAGCCTTTGAGTATCTTTGCCAGAGACTCGTAGTAATTTATACTTCAAAGTGAATGCTTTTGAATTATTATCTTATATGACTTAGATTTACATGAGGAAGCACCATAAAGAGGATATTTCAGGTTGGGAGATCAGTTTCAGGAAGAGTTCATTCAAGGGGAGTATCCCCAAGGACAGTTCAGTTAGGGGGAGTATCGCCAAATGGAAAGACACCTTTTCCATTGATGAAAAAGGGGGAGAAATTTATCATACACAGGATAGAAATTCTTGGAGAGAGAGAACAAAGTCATGTAGATAGAGGGAGCAACCCCAAGGAGAGTTCAATCAGGGGAAGCAACCCCGTAGGGAGATACGCTTTGCCATTGATGTCAAAGGGGGAGAGATAGAAACATTGATGAGGAGTATATGTTATCCACAATTTTAGTCATTGTGATAATGTTATGGTGATGTCATGATGATGGAAAATCAAGCTCTTCAATAAGGACACTTCCCTGAGAAAAGTTACACTTGTCTGATTCCAGAAATCATATTTTTCAAGGATGCTCGCAGGTGACCTATATAGCTGCCTGCGAGAATCCCTGATTCTCGCAGGCTGCATTAAGATAGGGTGCGGATAATTCACACTGTAATCATGGACAGGGTGCGAACATGTTTTTAAAGAGGAAAAAGATGAAGTTCTCGAGCCTTCTAGAAGAGAATCTTCGAGAAGAATGAGTTGGCTAACGAATGGTTGTTCAAGTGCTGGCATTCCAGATATCTTGGGATCATTTTCTATCCAAGTAGCCAAATTATCTTCTCCTATATATTGAGGAGATAGCTCATGGAAAAGGTTAATTAGAGGAAAGCTAGCTAGAGATTGATTGGAGAATTGTTGAATGCCTGTATGAAGGACTGATACTACAGCAGCAAGAGACTACAACAAGGTCATCACAAGTGGTTGATTTTCTTCATGCATGAGCAAGTGTGTGTGTCAGAACTAGGAGCCATTGAAAGGAGACCTACGACATCAAGGCTCATGTTGTAAGTTTCACTTTCAATTAATTCAATACAGTAATATGTCCCTTTCCCATAAAGATGATGTCACTTTATTACATGATTCCTTGATCACATGTATAGACTAGCTATTGAATATATTAATCTGCCTTTACTTCGATTGGTTTGTTCTGTTGTGATCTGAACAGAGGAAGAGCATTGGAGCGAAGCTTGGAACAATAGAGACCTAGGAAAGCGTTTACAAGGTATGCTCACAATCCTTATCTCTTAGTTCACTCAATAGGATAGATCTAGGGAAAGAGTAGTATTCTGTCCTGTTTTGTTCTAGATCCAGGTGGATCTAGGGAGATCGGTTCGTGTCCGCACTTACGGATTAATCCTGAAACAAAATTGGCGACTCCACTGGGGACTTATCCCTTTGTCTTTTTGATTTTTGAACTTTCTATGGCCATTTTCTCTATTTCGATTGTTCTCCTATTTTGTTAGTGTCTGAGTCCTCAGGATACCCTGAGGGACCTTCTGGGTCTATAAGCCTGATTGATTTTTTCTTGCATTTTCAAATTTTTTAGTATCTTCAGGGATTCTCGCATTGTACCCATTGATAGCCTGCGAAAACCATTTAAGTTCGCACTCTGCTTATATTGTCCAGTGCGAACAGTTCGCATTCTGCATTGAAGTGGCCTGCGAGAATACTACATTCTCGCACTATGTCCAAAGCTTGCCTGCGAGCAAGGTTTTGAAAAATTTTGAAATCAAATTTTGACTTTGTCAATTGCTCAGAACAGTTGATTTGTGTCTTTTTGGCTTACTGGATCATTGACTTACACACCTCTTGCTTTAATTTGCTTGCTTGGAGAGATTTAGGGTTTCTAGTACTTTTTTGCTTTTGATAGCTTAACTTTCTTTTCTTGGCTCTGTTTGGCATTTTCTTTCTCTCTGATTTCTGGAGTTGTATGTGTCTGAGTGGCTGAGAACCAGTGATTGGTAGAAGGTTAAGTGCTTGTGGTTTTCTCTTTTGCTTGGTGGTTCGAAAGAACATTTTTCGCTTGCTTTGGGAAGACTCATTGGTTTGGTTTTTGTTTTTACTTTCATTGAAAGAAGTGGCTGGGTTGTTATTGTTGATCCTTCATGATTTGATTTTCTTTTCTCGTTAATCAGAGTTCTTCTTGGAAAGTGAACAATATGTTTTCTTTCAAGTTTTTTGTTTTTGTCATTTTGAAAACATTGAAAATCAAGTTTTAGAGCTTATTGAAGTATTGAAAAAGACATTTAGAGATTGTTATTTGATACATGATTACTTGCATTGACATCTGAAAGGAAATTGAGCATTGCATTTGCATTGTAGTATTGAGATTGATTCGGAAAATTATCTCTCTCTCCCATAGCTAGGATTCATGGAATGAAAAAGATTATATTTCATCATTGTCCTTGCATTACTTGGGTCAGAGTCACATATCATGAGTTTCACTTTCGTTACCTTTGAGTAATTAACAACCTTTAAGAAGTATTGCGTAATCTTAAAATCAATCTAGTAACTTTTTCTAGGGCTCTTTACACCAACATATTAGCTAGGCTAGTGCTTTGGAGTAGGAAGAGAGACACACTCTCCATAAGCTCGAAAACAAACAATAGTATCTTGAGTTAGGGAGTGTAAAATCCATTGGCAACATATTTTCCTGGGACGCCCTTCTAACACAAGGGTTAAGCACTAGGTCGCATTGGTGTTGGCAGAGTTACTAACCCTGCTTTGTTGACATCAGTGTAGAGATTGCACGTATTATGGGGATCACTCCGAGGTATAACCACAATTATGAGTGGAAGCCTTTGAGTTGGTTTCGGGCTTGATACCCTGCCCTTGCATGTGGATTAGACTGACGACTGCTCCCCCAGGCTATACTATTGTTTGTGGTGACCTTAGTGGCCCATCTCTCTAGGTTCTTACCCAAGGTGACTGTGGAGGGGAAAGTCTTCACGGTACCTGGAATCGACATTGATCAAACTCACTCGGGCTCCTTGGAGGGTATACCCACGATTACGTGTGGGAGCTTGCACCAGGGTGTAATTCTGTTAGCCCCGCCCCTTCTCGTCTCATTGTTGCGACGTTGGATTTCATCACCAACTAGTGGCTCCGAAATTAGAAGGTATTGTTTGCTTGGTGATTGCCTTTTAGTTTTTGTTTACTAGTGTGTGCTGATTATTTCTCGAAGTTGACCATAGGATTTTCGTTGGGGACTTTATTACTTGTTTACAATTGCTCCCCCATGACGTTCATGTAGGATGCAAGGTTTGTCCCCGGAACATCCGGAAGCTTCACAACCTTTGCACATTGCTACACCTGAGGGTACACCTTAGGACTCTCCTCATCCGGGTGAAATTCCCCTTGTTACTCTACCACACGTGGACATAAGTGACATCCCAGAAGTTTTCACACCACCTCCACAAGTAGAATCCACTGATCCTCTTGCTGAATTTTGAATCACCAATACTATAGAGGATTACCGCATTTGTCGTGGTGAATGACCTATTGGACGCTTCAATCCTTCTGAAGAGACTCTTGTTACATCCTCTGAATCGACCGCTGGGCCTTCTCACGGTGTAGTAGGCCAAAATCCTTCTTGGTCGGGTGATTTCCGACGTGTCCTTTTCGCTACTGAGGCACCTCCAGTTTACGAAATCAACCCCCCAGTATCTCCTGAGGCGACAACTACACCAGAGACTACCACTTATCATTTTGTTCTTCCTCCCGAGAAGGCCCATCTCGCAATCACTATGAGTGTCCAAACCGAGGTTACTGTAGCTACTCTCCCTCCTATTAATACCCAAAGAATACCTAAGGTTAACCCAAATTTACCCCCTGGTTACCACGCGCTGAATCCTTCGTTGAATGTTCCTCATCCAACACCTCCAAAAACCCCAGCTGGTTCACCAGGTGGTCCTCAGTTTCCTGGGCATCCTATTCCCAGTTTCATCCCGACACTCCCTGCTCAATTTTTTGGCAATCCTAACCCTACTGGCACTGTCCCGATCGCTACAACTATCCCGAATGTTGCACCAAATTTTCAGGTTCCTGGTGGTGGACAGGGTGGTACAATTACGTTTCCTTTTCCTGGACACAACCCAATTACTGTCCAACCTACGGTTGGCACACAACTTCTGGGGGGAACTGTACCTATGGCAGGCAGTCCAACCTCACCCTTTGGACAAAACATACCTCCCGCATTGGCCCAGTATTGGCAACAGCTTTTACAAAATGTACCTTTTGCTGGGGGGCAAGCGATAGTCCCCCCTGTAGGCCAACCATATCTAGGTGTGACTAATCCTATTTGGGGTTCAAGTCAGACTTCTCAACCTCAGGTCCCTGCCCAAACTCAAGGTTACAATCCTTGGGGCTACTACCCTATCCAACCACCACCAAACCAACCCGGAGCTTCCCTTTATGGACAGTCTTCTTACGCTCCTATCGGTTTGCCGACGAGGCTTCCACCCCAAAGCCACCAGTACCCGCAGGTAAACCGACAGTTGTCATTTCTTGCTACCTTGGATTTGCCAGATTTGTCTAGGATCCTGAATGATCCTATTCGTCACTCTCCTCAATGGCCTGCTATCCCTGCCAAACTTCCATCGGATATTCCAAAATTCGATGGCAAGCCGGGAGAGGACCCAAATAATCATGTCATGACTTTTCACTTATGGTGTTCATCCAACTCTCTGATGGATGACTCCATTCGTCTTCATATTTTTCAGAGAACTCTTACTGGTTCCGCTGCGAAGTGGTACATTGAATTACCACAAGGTTTCTTCTCCGATTTTAACACCTTGGCTATGGATTTTCTTACACACTACCAGTTACCGATCCAATATGATACTGGGACTGAGATTTTAACTTCTTTTAAACAATCTAAAGGCACTCATATCTCAGATCATATTCATGAGTGGAGACGACGACGACGTCTCATCAAGCTTGAGCTCCCTAATCAGTTACTAGCTGAGTGGTTCACGAAATCTTTTGTGAACGAGATTGGTAAAGAAATCGCCATGGGTGGCATTGTTACGGAGGAGCAGGCTATAAGTCGTGCTCAGTATCTTGATCTCGTTTATTCGCAAACGGGAACATTGTATGATTTGTTACCTGACCTACCCCGTCCTGGTACTTCCATCGCTTCAACTACTCCAGCTGCCTCGCATGCAGCTGATGGTGTGATTGGGACTGCTCATACCCACTCACATTCCGTTTCAACCACAACCCCTAAACCCACCTCTTCTAATGTTCAGAATGCCCCGTCTCCTGCTCCTCCCACCGGTAAAACCTCAGAAGTGAACGTTGTTCAATCTACACCCACCGGAAAAAATAAATCAAAGAAAGGGAGAGGCAAGAATAAGGGGGGTAAAAATAATAATCCGACCGAACCAGCTACAAATGCTCATGTTGAAGAGCGTGATAAACGCAAACCACGGTATCCTTTCCTTATCTGCGTTGACGATCATTATACAAAGGATTGTCCTAGACGTGCCGAAGTTTCTAAGTTCCTTCAGGGAATGCCAAAACCACCTACCCCGGCAGTCTTATCTCAACCTTTCCCGTCTCAGCAACAGGCTTCGTTGGTCATTCATGACCAACCTTCTACTTCCTCCACATCATATGTTTTGATGTGCTCCAGTGATTCTAAGAAGAACGACGTTGCAATTGCAACTAGAGCTAAAGACTATACTCCTTCTAAGGAGAAGGTTGATGATTTACCTCCTGATCTGGTACAAGCTTCTCCACCGAATCCACCTATGAACAGTCCTCTTCATCTCGAAAGACTGAGTCTTGATACAGTCCTACGACCCCCAAAAGGTGTTGTTCGCAAGTTGGCTTTTAATCCTCACGCTTGTGAGGCCCAGAACTATAGTATAGTGGAAGACCTGGCCCAAGCACCTTCAGTGATGTCTGCCCTTGAGGTCCTTCAGTCTTGTCCTGCACAACGAAGGGCCCTGTTGAAAGCTATAGGTGGAATCGATCCTACAGATTCGAATTTGATAGTCTTTGACTTGGACGAACATGTTCCAAGGTTGCCCGCTCAACTTTCTTTTCAGATACAATTTATTGTTGCCAACAAGAGCATTTGTCGGACAGTTGTCGATGAGGGGGCCTCTACGTGTGTAATGTCTCTTACTTGTTGGAAAGCCATTGTCTCTCCTCCATTAACGGAATCACAAAATACTCTGAAAGCCTTTAATGGCTCTGGTTTTAAGCCTTACGATGTTCTTTCCGCATTGCCTGTCACTCTCGAAGGTAAGACCGTCCAAGTTGAAGTGGAGGTTTTCGATTCACCCTTAGATTATAACCTTCTTCTTGGTCGTAGCTGGGTAGATTCCATGCGCGCTGTTGTATCAACCCTTTTCCGTGTCCTACGATTTCCTCATCAGGGAAGAGTGGTTACTGTTTATCAACTTGCCTTCTTTAATTCCGATACTCGCACCGGGAACGTACCGTTCATAGCTAAAACCCCGTCGGGTTACGAGAATGTTGGAGTCGATCTTTTAAAAGACTCTTCGTTAATGGGTACTTTTCCCATACCACCACCACCCGATATTCTTCGCCCGTCAGTTGCTTCGATTAATATGATATTCGTCGTTCCTTATGAACTTCCAGTGTCTTTTGACCCTTGGATAGTCCCTGATCCTGGAGATCATGCTCGTTTTAGCGACGTTATGCCGTTAAGTCTGATTGAGTCTGCTTATCAAGCGATTCAATCGGCAACCTCTTCTACATCCTCTCCAGAGGAGTTGTCTCCCGATCCTTTCCATGTCATCTTTCCCAATGACGAGATGATCATGTTCGTCATGGCCGATACGCCTTGGGACGATGGACATCATCGTTCCATTCTGTTTCTGGAACAACATACTCTAGAGAATTATCAGCGGATTTCTACTCCGTCGACCGTTGTTGTCACCATGACCGTTCCTGGATCTACATGCGATGTGTTTGTAGAAGGGAACTTAAGTAATATTTCTCCTACGATTCCCATTGATATTTCAGTGAAACCTGGAATAGTTGAAAATGTTCACATTGGAGCTTCGTGTTCTCCAGAGGAAATTGTCACTTATACTGCGTTATTCAAGGAATTTCATGATGTCTTTGCCTGGAGTTACGAAGAGATTCCAGGTATCGACCCGTCTATCATTGTGCATGAGATTAAAATGTACCCTGGAGCCAAACTAGTATGGCAGCGCCTCCGTCCTGTCCATCCACGTAAAGCGACAACCATTAAAATCGATGTTGAAAAACTTCTGAAAGCCGGTTTTATTTATCCCGTGGCTTTGACAGAATGGGTTTCCAACCCTGTATCGATCGATAAGAAAGGTGGAAGTATACATGTTTGTGTCGATTATCGGGATATTAACAAAGCCTGTCCTAAGGACAACTTTCCGACCCCGTTCGTCGACCAGATCGTTGATGACTGTGTCGGTAGCGAAATCTTTTCCCTCATGGATGGCTTTTCTGGCTACAACCAGATTAACATCGCTCCTGAGGACCAACATAAAACTGCTTTTATTTGTCCTTGGGGTACTTTCGCCTACCGAAAACTTTCGTTCGGTCTGAAGAACGTAGGTGCCACGTTTCAATGTGCAATGTCTTATGCTTTCCACGATATAAAGCATATCGTTCAACCTTATTTGGACGATTTGTCGGCTCATTCCTTACACCGAGTCGATCACCCTAATCATCTTAGAGAAATTTTTGTTCGATGCCAGTTCTATCGCATTCGTCTAAACCCTCATAAGTGCGTCTTTTGCGTAGAGTTTGGCCGTCTTCTCGGTTTCATTGTTTCAGGTCAGGGGATCCGGGTGGATCTGATTAAGGTTGAGGTGATTCTCAATCTTTCTCCTCCTTCTTCACTGCGCCAGTTGCAAAGTTTGCAGGGGAAAGAAAAATTTCTTCGTCGTTTCGTCCCGAATTACACCGAGATTACTCGTGGTTTCACACGTCTTTTAAAGAAAGGTACAGAGTTTGTTTGGGATAAAGTTGCCAACAATTCTTTCGAAGCGTTAAAGTTGTCCCTTACAAAATCTCCTCTTCTCTTTCCTCCTGATTATAGTCGGGATTACTTTCTTTATTTGGCAGCTTCTGAGTATACCATCGGCATGGTCCTTGTTCAAGAGGATGATAACCATGATGAACATGTTATATATTACTTGAGTAGAAGTCTATCATCAACGGAAGTCAAGTACCAACATGTTGAGAAACTGGCTTTGGCTGCTGTTCAAGCAGTCCAACGATTTCGTCATTATATTCTGTCCAGAAAAACTACTGTGATTTCACATTGTAACCCCATGCAACATATATTGACACATCAATTGTTGGGGGGAAAGTACTCCAAGTGGATAGTCATTCTCCAGGAGTTCGACTTGGAATTCGATCGCGCCACGTCGAAGAAATCGCTAGTTTTTGCTGATTTAATTTGTGATTTCCCCCACTCTTCCACGGAAAGTGTAGCAGTTGGTTCGTTACCTGATGAATCACTTTTCCTTATTAGTACCGACAATATTTGGTATGGAGATATCATTATATATCTCCAAACTCAAACTTTTCGGCCTGCTTTGTCCAGTAATGAACGACGTCGTGTATGTTATTAGGCTCGCCAATACATTATCCTCGGCAATACTCTTTACCATCGAGGCATTGACTCTGTCTTTCGGCATTGTTTAACCTTTGATGAAGCTGAGAAAGCTTTGAATGACTGCCATTTAGGAGCATGTGGTGGTCATATGTCTGGGTATGCTACTGCCTAGAAGATCTTACGTGCAAGATACTTTTGGCCTTCTTTGTTCCATGACTGTATTACTGTTGTCCAGAAGTGTCATGCCTGCCAGACCTATCAACAGAAGATTCAGTCGCATCCCGCTCCCCTTCATCCTGTAGTCTCCGTAGGTCCTTTTGCTAAATGGGGCATTGATTTTATGACATGTCACCCTCACTCGGCCGGGGGGCATGGCTATATCATTGTAGCTGTTGATTATTTCACAAAGTGGGCCGAGGAAATGCCGACATTCGATAATACTGGGAAGACTGCAGCACTATTTCTGTTCAACCATGTCATAACTCGTTTTGGTGTCCCGCAGGCTATCATTACCGATCACGGTAGTCATTTTAGGAATTATATGATGTCAGAACTTACAGAGAAGTTGGGCCTTCATCATGACAGCTCAACACCTTATTATCCACAGGCTAATGGCCAGGTCGAAGCTATCAATAAGGTTCTCATAACTATGATTCAACGGATGATAGGAATACATAAGACTAGCTGGCACACGATGTTGTTTTCAACATTGTGGGTGTATCGGACATCTGTTAAATCTGCCATGGGATTTACACCCTTTCGTTTAGTTTATGGCATGGAAGCCATTCTACCGATAGAATGCAAAATACCTTATTTGAAGCTAGTCGTAGAGCTCTTACCCAATACTTCTGCAGAAGAGGAACGTCTGTTGTATTTGATGTGATTAGACGAGACCCGACGTGATGCCACTTTAGTAATTGAAGCCCAAAAGAAGCGTGTTAAGGCACAATATGACAAGCATGTCAAGCCTCACGTATTCTCTGAAGGAGATCTTGTTCTTCTGTATGAAAAAGATAAAGATGTCCTAGGAGATGGGAAGTTTGAACCTATGTGGCATGGTCCCTATATTGTCAGCAAAGTTTTGGATAAAGGAGCATATGAACTAGTGGATTATGATGGTGTACCTTTGAGTGAACCCAGGAATGGGTTGTACTTAAAGAAGTACTATGCATAAGTTATTTGTGCATTAGTGCTTGTATTTTATGTATCATACTGCATGTGTGTGTTACTTTAGTTTTTCTTTTGACGTTATTTGGTCTCTTCCCTTACGTGACGTTGTGTTTGATTGTCAGATGTCGGAGTATTCGCTACCTTATATTGGATTCGCCAACGGTGCTAGCCGTAGTACTCAGAACCTAGCTTCCGCTGCATGGGCAATCTACGCCCCGACAAATGAACTCATATCTCTACGAGGTATATGTCTTGGCTGAGCAACCAACAATATCGCAGAGTATAGCACTGTGGTTGAATTATTGGTTGATTCTATTTCTCTTGGGATTCGTCATTTGGTTGTCCGACTGGACTCGCAGTTGGTAGTACTACAACTCAGTAATGTATATTCTATTCGAAGCCCTACTCTATTAAGGATATATTTGTGAATTCGTCTCTTGGAACGATATTTTGACCACATTGAATATCAACACATTCCTAGAAGTCTTAATACATTGACAGATGCTTTAGCTAATTATGTATTGGACAGGCATTTGAACAATTTATAAAATCAAACACATTAAAATGTACACAATGTAAAGTAAGCTGGTAGAAGCCGTGTATATATATAACGATCAAAGTTTGTTTTTTTACAAAATGGTTGTCCGAAGACCAAAATATAAAAAATGGAAGCTTATGGCTTCTACAAAATGGCATCACTAATGATGTTCACGATAACAGACTAAGGTCCTAGAAACTCTGTGGAGCAAGTGACCCATAGATGCAGAGACACCCACAGTGTGACGCTAATCGCGTCGGGGAATGTCCTCTAGGGGCATATCTGTAACATCGGCCATAAGGCCCTCTAAATTCTGCTCCACTGTCAGATAGTCCTCGGCGTACTGTGGAACTGCCACTGTTGCCTCTCCTCGACGCTGGACAGGAGAGCTACCAGCGGGTCTATATGCTCCAACATCTGTGTTATCAACAAAACTTGGTGTTAGTCTTCAGATAAATCTATAAAACACAAAAACATTTAAATATATCAAAAATACAAAAACATTACAAAATATTAAAATTGGTACACTTCTTACCGAGGTTTCCCCACTGCGCATCCTCAGGTAGAGCAAGGTATGGATCACCACGGAAATCTAGGCCAGCATATGCGTAGTCCTCTATCATCAGCACCTGGTCTTGAAGAGAGTTGAAGAAACGATCATCATACCTAACAATAGGCCCTGCCACATGTCGGGCCATAAGCTGGCACCATCGTAACATCCTTGGGTCCCTGGGACCCGAAAAATGCCAATCTGCCTGAAGCCTAAATACCGGAACCCTCCCGCAAAAGAAGGATACCAAAAGAGATCCATACCCAAATTGTTTTAAATCTCCATGCCTGCATTTGGTCAGTTGTTTCTTAAGACTACGTAGAACTGCATCGGCCCAGTTGAAGACCCGGGGCTCAGTACACTCGATGGCATACTGAAAGTAGCTCTGCAGAGCCATGTGTGGGGCAACACTTCCTGCCATCCAAGTGATAGTGAAGAGAATGGTACGGAGAGTTATATCAGTCGCTCCCCAAATGGCTACCTTCCCTTTTTGACGTTCAGCCTCAGGCACACAATACTGCCTGCAATACTCGCTCATTTTCAAACCCCCTCTTTGGTTGCCAGTCAAACTAACATAGGATCCCCGTCTTGACAACCCAGTCAAGAAATAGATGTCCTCGATGTCTATACTCAAGGTGTGAGCTCCCACGTTGAATACTTGTTGATCCGGGTCCCACATTCGGATCAGGTATTCTAACAATCGCACTTGGGCTCTCATGCCCGGGATTCGAAAATACTTCAGGAGACCGCAATCTCTTAAAGCGGCAATGGTTTGCGGGTGATTTTTGGCATTGGTGTTGTCTTCCTCGTGTTCACGTTCTCTCCATTCAAGCACCATAATGATAGTTTTTAACCTGCATGGCAACCATATGAAACTAGTTAATAATCTTAAATATGGGAAAAATTGATTTTATTGGCCAAACATTTAAAAAAAAATTGGGCGCTGCACTATTCGCAGGTGGCTTATAACACACAGTGTGGATTTCTCGCACTCTACCTCAAGCCCACCTATGAGAATGAGGGTTTCTCGCAGGCCCCATATGGGAAGCCTGGGAGAATCCTCCTTCACACATAGGGTTCCAAAAATTTGCCTAAAACTTAATTTTTAACCAACAAAATCATGAATTTAAACCATGAAAAGCAAGGGAATGGAGTACTTACCAATCTGATCCAGACGGCTCATGGAATGATGCCCCGAAGCTCCCGAAAATCGACGATGAAGGTAGAGGGTAAAATGGAAGTTTTTGCACCCAAATGGTAAAATGGTAAATGGCATGGTAAAAATATGTTATAAAATCATTTTATTACTTTTACTATGTCAAAAAAGTGGGTTTTTCTTATTTATTCATTGTTTAACCCTAATAGCTAATGAAGAAATGAGTAAAATTCTTTGCAGGTATGGAACATGAAGGGTCATGGACGATTTTTTATATGGTGTGATATCTTTTTGATTGTTTTCTATGGTTTTGATATAAAACCTCGAGCACCTTTTATTCGTTCTTGCGCTTGTCAAAAGCATAAGAACGTGATCAAGCGTTGTTTTATCCCTTTTCCGAGCTTGCTGCGGTCACACGAAAAAGGAACCCCCTTGGAGTTATCTTTAAGCTCTTTTCAGACTCTCTAAATAGGAAAAGATTTCCGAGCGACCTTGTTATTTTCACGCTCGATAAAGTATTTGAAGTATGCATCCTTCGAGCGATAGTTTAACCCTTTTTCGGTCTCGTTGGACTATTGTACGAAAAAGGCACTGAGAGAGTTCTCTTTTGAGTGTTTTTCCAAACTCTATAATCTTGAAAAACCTTTGAGTTTTCTTTCTTTGGACTCATAAAACAAACATCGAAAGACCCATATGAGACATGAGTTTTCTTTAAGCGTTTTTCAGACTCTCGAAACATGAAAAACCCCCGAGTTTACTATCTCTGGACTCGTTAAATAAACATTGGCAGACCCGTAATGGGACCGAACCACTCCTTCCTAGGGTTCGTTAAAAGTACTCCGAGGGACTCATTCGAAGGATGAGCTTATATCAACAAGCATATGTGATCCTCTTCAATCTTGCGTAAAAATAAAGAGGTACTTTCCAGAAATGGTGGGGGAAAATTTGGGAAAGGGATATGTTTCATCTTTGTGTTAATTGGCAGTAAGAGTCACTCTTGAACATGACACCCCCTATTCGTCATCTGAAGCCGGTTTGGGTAATCCATTTGTCTCTCATTCGATTTGATAACAAGATCATTTCATGTGTCATCTTTGAGTCAATTCTACCAAATCATTGGTCGTGTCATTCATATGTTCAAGAGAAGTCTGTCTGAAACCTACATTGAGTCGGTCATCTGCAGTTGTCCATTCCTTCCGTGTCAGCCTTCCCTGTGTCCAAAGTCCAATTGCCACATACTCTGTTTCACTTTCAAACTCAGTTACTCATTTTGTGTCACTGATGGGGGATACATCAAGGCCCTCCTGTGACGAGTCTTGTTCTGTCAACATCAACACATTATCCGGGATTAAGACTTAGAAATCATTCAGTACCTTGGAGCTTGCATGCCTCAATGGCAAGTTTCCTCGCTTTCGACAGTGGGTTTACATCATTGACCCCTGATCGAAAGGTTCTGTCGAATGTTCGACGTCAACTCATTTATTCATAGTCGATGGATTGTACTTTAGTACCTTGGGAGTCATTGACATTAATGGTGATTTCCCTTGCACTTTTTAACGGTTGCATCAATGATCGGTAATCAAGTGGTTTCTGCCATGTTCGACTTCGACACTTGTAATCACATGGTTAGATTCGTACTTTGGGCGATGAGGTTGAATACCCTGTATATTATC
Organism: Picea engelmannii; assembly: GCA_009831015.1. Taxonomy (NCBI): domain Eukaryota; kingdom Viridiplantae; phylum Streptophyta; class Pinopsida; order Pinales; family Pinaceae; genus Picea; species Picea engelmannii. Next base: position 654,966 of record ML784947.1, read on the forward strand.
TTTGTGATCCAGGTTGCGATGGAGTATGTATAATTTGTGACACATAGATCCACTGTGTATGTTTTGTGGCTATGTCGTCTTGATTGAAAATTTGTCGCATAGATCCATAGTGTATTCAAGTGGCTATGCTATGTTATGACTACATGGATCCACAGTGTATGATTAGTGGCCATGATCTTTGTTTATGATGTCATCAGTCTATGATCTGAGTATGGGAATGCCTACCTCAGAAGGGATATATATGATATTCTGCCGATGCTTGGGTGTTTGCAGGTTTCCGATTAGATGTGCTTTTGGTTCTTGACACACACATGCAGCTTACAAAGTCCGTCGACTGTCACTGATTCCACTCTCAGACTTTGGGGGGCATTCTGTTATCCACAATTTTAGTCATCGTGATAATGTTATGGTGATGTCATGATGATGGAAAATCAAGCTCTTCAATAGGGACACTTCCCTGAGAAAAGTTACACTTGTCTGATACCAGAAATCATATTTTTCAAAGATGTTCGCAGGTGACCTATATAGCTGCCTGCGATAATCCCTGATTCTCACAGGCTGCATTAAGCTAGGGTGCAGATAATTCGCACTGTAATCATGGACAGGGTGCGAACATGTTTTTAAAGAGGAAAAAGATGAAGTTCTCGAACCTTCTAGAAGAGAATCTTCGATAAGAATGAGTTGGCTAATGAATGGTTGTTCAAGTGCTGGCATTCCAGATATCTTGGGATCATTTTCTATCCAAGTAACCAAATTATCTTCTCCTATATATTGAGGAGATAGCTCATGGAAAAGGTTAATTAGAGGCAAGCTAGCTAGAGATTGATTGGAGAATTGTTGAATGTCTGTATGAAGGATTGATACTACAACAACAAAACACTACAACAAGGTCATCACAAGTGGTTGATTTTCTTCATGCATGAGAAAGTGTGTGTGTCAGAACTAGGAGCCATCGAAAGGAGACCTACGACATCAAGGCTCAGGTTGTAAGTTTCACTTTCAATTAATTCAATACAATAATATGTCCCTTTCCCATAAAGATGATGTCACTTTATTACATGATTCCTTGATCACATGTATAGACTAGCTATTGAATATATTAATCTGCCTTTACTTCGATTGGTTTGTTCTGTTGTGATCTGAACAGAGGAAGAGCATTGGAGCGAAGCTTGGAACAACAGAGACCTAGGAAAGCGTTTATATTCTGTCATGTTTTGTTCTAGATCCAGGTGGATCTAGGGAGATCGGTTCGTGTCCACACTTACGGATTAATCCTGAAACAGTATAAGCATGAATTTTATCATGACTAAGTGTTGCCATCAATGCCAAAAGGGGAGATTGTTAGAAAATTGACTTAGGTTGATGGATAGTTAGTATGGATTGTTGGTTGTCATTGATTTCAACCTTTGGAGAGTGATATTGTAGATTGATGTCAACCCTTAGTGATTGATGTTAACCCTTGGAGAAATTCCGGTAGCAAATTCCGATAGCACAAAGGTTTGGGTAATGGGCCCAAGTTTGTTTGATGTATAATGGTATGAGTTTTAATATATTTTAAGGTAAGACTATTCTATATGGATAGTACATGTCATTCCATTTCTGGTGGTATGTGGAACGTCACATAACTCCTCACAGTTAGAGAGTTATGGCCATGTGAAGTTGGAGAACCCAGGTTTGGGTAATGGACCCAAGATTGTTTGATGGATAATGGTATGAGTTTTGATATATTTGCAGGCAAGAATATTCTATATGGATAGTACATGTCATTCCATTTCCATTGGTATGTGGAACATCACATAACTCCTCATGGTTAGAGAGTTATGGCCATGTGAAGTTGGGGAACCCTCATGAGTCATCTAGAAGACCCAAAAGGTCAAAGTAGTCAAAGTGGTTTAAGATATTTTAGAAGGTAAATAATAAAGTGAAGTGATGAGTGTAATATAAGTAAAAGTGAATACAAAATAAATTATTTAAATAATACAATTAATGGATAAATTACTAAGTGGATAAGTGGTTAGAAGTGAGTTAACCCTAAAATAAGGAAAGTGGGTTAAGATCGTTAAAAGGTAACCGCTTGAGGAAGCTACATGAAAGTATAAATAAGAGGCAAGGTGTTATGAACATAAATATACACATAAATAGATATTCATAACATAATAATTAATTAATAAATAATAATTATTAATAACGAAAGGACATGACTATTGGTTAAGGGCACCCCTGCGTGGGTATATAAACGAGCCCTCATTCTCAATTGTATATCATCTTATTATCTTATCATCTTATCTATTCATATTTTATACATTATTCCTACACGAATTATTATGTTATATTCCAAGCATTTTGGATAGTTCTTGTGTGAGCGAACTTTGTTCATCTCATTTAGTATCAGAGCTTCGTTTTTCTGATCCCGGCCTTTGGCCAGTCTCTTTATCAGACCTTTTCTAAACTAGCTTTTGGCCAACCTCCATTTCTCATAGTTTCGTTGATCTGGTCATTGACTGTAATCAGGCCTTTGGCCACTAGACTTTTGGTCATATTTCGTTGCCCTTGGCAGCAAAAATGTTATCTTTTTAGCCACCACACTAATTGGGAAGAGTTTCTCAGCCTCAGGCCCTTGGCCATTTTATAGACCAAAAATATAGCCTTTGGTCATTCACTATTCATCTATTAACAATCATTTTGCTGCCATATTGTTTAAAAAAAATATAAAAATAAAAATCTGTTGCTTAAAAACACTATATTATCAAGTCACATTCAAATCCCGTTGAAGGAAAAAGTAATTCGCTAAAAATTTTAAAAGCCCAAAATTCATGTTGAAGAAAATATCAGTCTGCTACACATTCAAAGAACATCTAAACCAGATTAGGTTTTTCATTCCACCGCCAGAACATTAAAAATACAGAGATGAATTCTCTGCCATCCCTGCATTTACTAGCAGTCCGTACATACTTGAATTAATTGCAAAATTTAGAAATAATAATAATAATAATAATAAAATTATTCAAAAGAAAAGTAGAAATTATGTTCCACATCCACCATACAGCCGCCAATTATGACTATTGTGTTGGATTACTGAGAGGGGGGGTGAATCAGTAATAGAGCAATTTAATCCCTTTTAACCATATAATCCAAGTGTTATATCAATGAAGCATTATTATCCAATAACTGCAGAGTAAATAAGCAATGAACAAATGAACAATCATACACCTACACAGTACACCAGAGTTTTACGTGGAAACCCAAATCGGTAGAAAACCATAGAATTCTTTTTCTTATATGTCTTGAAGAATTACATTCATTGGAAGCACCAACTTCCTTTGTTTTCCAGCTCCAACTGGAAGGAGGCTCCAACCCCCTAGTTTCTCAGGCTACAACCTGAGGGAAGCTTCAACTCCCCAATTTTCTGGCTACAACCAGAAGGAGGCTACAACCCCCTATGTTCTCTGGCTACAACCAAAAGGTGGTTACAACCACTTGTCCTTGCCTCGTCCTGCCACCCTGAAGTAGAAGTAGAATGATGGAACCACTGTCACACTATCACTGTGAGATATACCACTATAAACCTGTACCAATAAATCTGAACCATGCATCAACCATGCATCAACCTATACCTCAATCTGTAATCAATCTGTACCATAAACAAGTGCATCAACCATGCACCAACCTATAATAAACCTGTACCATAAAGAAGTGAATCAACCATGCACCAACCTATAATCAACCTTTACCATAAACAAGTGCATGGCAACCTTACCATAAACAAGTGCATCAACCATGCACCAACCTGTAATCAACCTGTATCATAAACAAGTGCATCAACCATGCACCAACCTGTAATCAACCTGTACCATAAACAAGTGCATCAACCATGCACCAACCTGTAATCAACCTGTA
>ML784947.1:676332-689435 GCA_009831015.1 Picea engelmannii
CATAAACAAGTGCATCAACCATGCACCAACCTGTAATCAACCTGTACCATAAACAAGTGCATCAACCATGCACCAACCTGTAATCAACCTGTACCATAAACAAGTGCATCCAACCATGTACCGAGTATGTACCAATCATGTGTTAACTACTCATCAACTATGACTCATCAATATGTACCAACATCATCAACTATACACCTCATGTATGTACACCAACTCATCAACTACTTGTCTCAACCATGTAACCAAAATCCCTCATCAATTTCATCATCCAAATCTTATTTGTACCTCTATAATAGAACTAGTGTATATGATCACATTCCTACAAAACTTCCTTAAATTTAAAAACAAGAGACTAGCATTTTCATCAAACTTTTCTTTAGTCTCACATGCCTAGTTTTGGATTAGTCAACAACCCTAAATTGAAGTAATCATAACTTTGAATATGTAATGTATAAAGATCTAAAAATGATATACAATGTTCTTCAATGTGTTTAATGCAATTCCTCCAAGTTTCGCTACTTGGAACCTCTCAGAAAAGGAGTTATAGTAAAAATGGCATACCTTACTGAATTCTGGCTTATTCTAGAGAGAGACCTTGTAGAGTGTGCCCCGCACAAAATATTTGATGAAATGATATGAAACTATTACAAAATATACTAAAGACTATACCCTAACCAACGCATTTTGTCTCACTAAATTGGGATTTGTTATGAAGAATTTATGACGTTTTTACCTGAAACACCTGATTTTGACTAGTTTCAGGACTGGCCACAAACCCTAGTTGCCACGGAGTGTAACTCCAAAAATACAACGACCCACAAGCTGAATTTTTAACCACAGATACTTGGATATGTTTTCTCACTTTCATAGCAATTTCAGGATCTGAATAATTATATAAAAAATGTTATAGCGAAAATGGTGAGATGCCCTGTAAATAACATACCTTAGAAAGCACCATCAAAAGAATTTATCCTTCCTTGAATTTCGGCCTTCTTTTCTTCACTTTCCTCAGAATTTCGGCTTAGATATCATATTTTTACCTCAGATACCTATAGATATTCAATATTCTCAAGTGTGATTCAAATGAGAGAGCCTTGCCTCTTATTTATACTCTCCAAGTAGCTTCCTTAAAAACATCTTCTAGGTCACTTGGCCCACTTTCTTTATTTTAGGGTTGGGTCCACTTCTAATTTCTCCATTAAATTTAGTATTGAATAATTTATTTTGTATTCACTTTGAATTATAGTACACACATCACTTCACTTTATTATTTACCTTTTAAAATCTCTTAAACCACTTTGAGGAGTAAGGCCATAACTCTCAAACCGTGAGGAGTTATGTGATGTTCTACATACCACTAGAAATGGCATGACATGTACTATAAATATATAATAGTATTATCTAAAAATATATCATAACTCATATTGTTACCCATCAAACAAACTTGGGTCCATTACCCAAACCTGGGGTCTCCAACTTCTCATGGCCATAACTCTCTAACCGTGAGGAATTATGTGACGTTCCACATACCACCAGAAATGACAGGACAAACACTATCCATCTAGGATATTTTCCCTGACAAATTCACTTTCCTTCATATCATTATTATACAATTACGCATGGGTTCTCTTACTCCACAAAGCATCTTCCCGTGAGGGATTTCACCATAAGGGGACCACTTTGGAGTTCATCCATATTTACTTATTATCAACCATGACAAAAAAATAATGAGTCATATTTAAATCAAACAATATTGGGCATATTACCTAAACCTTTGTGCTATGGGGATTTCTTCAACGGTTGACATCAATGACAACCAACCTTAATCAACATGCTATAATCCGTACATGTTCATCTCATTCCATACAAATTCTACCTGCTGCTATCATTCCGTACAGTCACCGGTTAAAATTGATTGATCCAGTGCCGTTGCCACTCCATACATATCCGCAATTGGTCCATACAGGTTGCTCGATCTGCCATCGTACGATTTAATAAAACTGAATGACTAGATAATTAAATCGTACATTGTTATTGCATCCGTACCATTCGCCAATTTAAAAAATCGTTGCCATATGGTACAATTTTGATAGCCAATTAACCTATATGATTCACTATTGCAATTCTGTACATTTAATCATTGCCTTACCAGCCAGACATAGCCATATATCAAGGGTCATGACTATTCCCTTAGTCTCTGTTATAATAATTAAAAGTGGATCATTAAAAATTCAAGGAAATATAGCATTCAGGAGGTCAATTCCAATTAAGGCAATTGTTAATATAAGTTATAAAATTACTTCAAAAGTTTAGAGAATAGGTGCCAAAGTTCCAAATTGAAATTTTTAAAGAGACATACAAAAGAATAATTAATATTAAGTGGACACTTTTAAAAAATAAAAAATAAAAAATAAAAAAAGTGGGGACAAGAAATTATTAAAATTGAAGCAAAGGAAGTGGAAGTATATTAACTCTTTTATTTCCATTCCTAAGTTCAATTTTATGAAAATATTATTAAAAGAGTTATATTGGAAAGTTGCAAGGTAAGCTTCATTTGTTTATTTAAATTGTGGAATTAGAGATATCCACAAAAAGGGAGGAAAAGCTCAGAGCTGATGAGCACAGCCGAAAGGGGGAAAGAACTTGTCGACATCAGGGCAAGAATGGAAGAGCTTGAATTGTGGATGCAGCAGAAAGAAAAGATGAGATGGGTGTATGAATGGCCCATGAGGAAGGCAAAAGCAAAATGGCCAGTCAAGGAGTTGATGGCTAGAAGATAGTGTAGGTTGTTAAGAGAATGGTTGAGGTGTGCTGAAAACCACAAGACGATAGAGGAAGAGATGGTTCATATATGTGAACCAGAGACTGGGAGAATTCTCGGTGAAGAGAATGAAATGAGATCAGCTGAAGATCTCAAGAAATGCCAGGAGGGCAGAGAGGAAATTCCAGTTTTCCAGGTGGGAAATGAGCTGAGATCGTTGCAAGAACTCACGGACTGTCAGGAGGACAGCCAAGGAATTTCACATTGCCAGCTGGGCAATGAAATGAGGTCACTGCGGGATCTCAAAGACTGCTAGGAGGGAAATGGAAGCATCTCAAATTGCCAGGTGTGAAGAGATGAGCATTCAAGACTATCTGAAAGTCTCATGGACTTAGAGGTGAGTTCAATTCAGTAAGGGGTGCTGATGAAGATGGGATTAGTTGATCTCATAATCTGCCAGGAGGGCAGTGAACAGATCCCATATTTCCAGGTGGGTAGGGATGAGCAGATGAGATGGAATCATCCAGAAGAGCTGACAGAGCAGGTGAACTCAGAGGTGAGTTTGGATCAGCAGGTGCAACTGACAAAGGAGGAAGGTCAGACGAGTCTTCTAATGATTGGGGGAATTGAAGTATTCCTGCCACTTGCCCAAGAGGAGGCAGAAGTCTATGTTGCAGATGAAGCAGCAACAACAGAAGGACAACCAACTGAGACTGTCAAAGAAGAATTGGAGCAGATATTTGAGACTGCCCAAGCAGAAGCAGAAGATGAGGATGAGCATTCCAAGGAATGTCTCAATGCTTTCATCCAGGAAGCTGAGGAAGCTATAGCACTGAAACTCACAGCAGAAGAAGCAGAAGAGGATGATGAGCATTCTAAGGAATGGCTCAATATTTTCAGCCAGGAAGCTGAAGGGACTGCAACATGGGAGTTTGCAGAAGCTGAAAAAGAAGAAGAGGCAGATAGCATTATTTTGGATGATCTGTGGGAACAAATTGAAGCCCTGGAGAGAAGGGTGAAAGTGCATGGCATGCACATCCAACAGGTGAAGTTGGAAGCTGATGATGAAGGCATGAGAGATCACAGTTATCTGCCCATGTGCCAAAAACTTTTGCAGCTAAGGAGACTGCATGAATAGAGCCAACCATTGGAGCAACTAGATGAAGTGATCGACATGATCAGAGACCTGATGATTAGTTCAGTAGAAACTGTCAGTAAGGAGAGGCTAAGAATAAATAAGGAAGTAGTAGCAGCAGCGCAGAAGCAGCAGAATGGGGAAGATGAACAACTCCAAAGGATGATTTGGGATCGAGGAGGATTTCCACAGCTGAGATGGGAAGCTCATGAGAAGGAGCTCATGAATTTTGTAGCTGAGGAGTATGATGCAGGAGCATCTCTCCACATCATTCAGCCAACCAGCTAGCCATGTCAAGCGCACGCATTCAAAGCTGAAGAGAGGCGCAACCCTCGTTTTCAACTTTGTAATTTGAATGTAATTAAATGTTTAGGCTGTTGAGCCATAGATTCATGCCTTTGTGCATGCATTAGAGTAGAAGGCATTTAATGTTTGTAAGGCTGAGATCTAGATCCAGATGCTGGACTAGATAGCCCATTTAATGTAATTGAATAGGGTAGGTAGATTGGAGGGAAGAGCTCGAAGAGCCCCCTCAGGTAAAAGAGATTTAGTATCTCATTTTGTAAGAGTAGGAAGAGAGCTAGCATAGAGAGTGAGTTAGGAGTTGAGAGAGAAGAGAATATGTGAGTAGAGAGTAGAAGAGAAGGAGCCGAGACCTTGTCACAGGCCGTGCTTAGGAACACCTTGTAAAAAAATAGGCATTTTCCATTTTAATATAAACAGAAGCAGTTTTTCCTGCATGTATTCTTTGTTGAATGAATGTCTGTGAGTGTTCTTTTATGCTATGAGTGTATGTTGTTATCATGCATTTGTAGGAGTGTGTTTGATTTTTAGGCTTGAGGTTCTTTGTGTTTTCATGTCAAGAGGGCATGACAGAGTATTGCGGTCTCTGAATACCAGTGCACTGAGGCACTTATGAATTCTGCAGGTTCAGACAAAGACGTGCTGCGGCACAAGAACTGGAGTCAACAACTCAGAGGAAGACCTCAAAGTTACTGAATACCTTGAAGGCAAGGCTATGGAGGAGGACATAGTTGCAGACAAAATCTCTAAGGAGTTCTGTGAAGCTCTGCCAGGTGGGCATTGAGCCAGTGGAAGGAGTGCACAGAGGAACAACTCTGCTGTGAGTTCTTAAGAAGTACCAAAATCATTGAGGATTCTGAGAGCTCTACCAAGTGGGCATTGAGCAGGTGCATAGGTGCACAGAAGAGTATAGAAATGTTGGAAGTTCTGGGAGAGGATACTCTGCCAGGTGGGCATTGAGACATTGTGCAGACAGGCACAGGAGAAGAGAGCTCTTTGAGTTCTATAATTGAAGGAAGAGTCCATTGAGGGATCTTCACAGGGCTGCTTAACACCCTGAAAGACTCAGCAATCAAGTTGCTTGAGTAGAAAGATAGCCAGGAAGGCATCCAAATTCTCCATCTGTAGGAGAAAGGAAGAAGGATTTATTTCCTTGGAGATCTGAATGTTTGAGAAACTTAGGAGAGATAGCACTTTGTGTGCGTGAAGACTCTGGAGAGGTGCAAAAGTCAAAGAATCCCTTGAGGATTCAAAGGAAAATCTTAGGAGGGCCAGCATTTTCATATATGTGCAGGAGGACTCGAATTCGTGGAGCTCGTAGAGAAAAGGCAAAGGTTGAGGCCTTTGAGAACTTGGAATTCTTCCAAGTGCAGGAAGAAAGAACTAAAGCTTAGGAGGAGCAACACGAGCCATTGTATCAGCTGAAGAGATCTGGACCGTTGAAGATTTCACGTCCAGGGAGCATCAGAGCGAGCGAATAGAAGAGAAGATCGTCAGTCGTCGGATCTCACTCAGATACCTGTCAGTCGTTGGATCGGGTGAAGACGTGCGGAGTTTAGTCTCTGGAGTGTGCGTAGAAGGACAGATCTAGGCCGTGGGATCTTGATCCAAATACCCAAAAACCGTCAGATCTGTTGAGAGTTGCATGAGGGTTAAGCTTCGTGAACGGGTGGATAAAAGTCCCGATGAGAAGCGTGGCCATCAGGATATCAATCATCGTGAAATCGGGAGTTATGATGACAGGATATCTGGAATCTCCATGGTGAAAATCCCAGAATCAATATAGGTCGTCCATCTGTTGAGACACGTGGTGAAAATAGAGAACCCGTCGGCCATCGGGGTTTTGAGTTGACAAAGAAATATTGTCATCAGGGCATTGCAAGTCGCGAAATCCCGAGAGTTAATCAGGACCATCCATCTTGAGGGGACGCATGGAAAAGATCTAAGATCTCGAGAAAAAGTCCCAAAAGGGAAGACTCCATCAAAGTTTTGGGACTCGACAAATCAGAAGTTCTGTGGGCAAGAGGTCGGGTAAATCCATGCTGGAAACCCCGTAACCGATCGGAGCCGTCCATCAGTTGGGACACGTGGGCGAGATCGGGAGCCCATCGGCATTTCGAAGATCGAAGGGACAAGATGCCAGAACATTTTAGAAGTGAAAACTTCGAAATCATGAGAAGCGATCAGGACCGTCCATCATAGGAGGACACGTGGCGGAGATCGAAGAAATCAGGAAATCGAAATTCGAGAGATCGGGGATTCCATGGACAAGAGGTCCAATATATTTCAACATTCAAAACCTTGAATCCCGATAAGAGGTATGACTGCAGTCATATAAGGGGAGGTCGTGTGGACCAAAAGTCTAGCCCGGAGGGCTAACTGAAGTTAGAGCACATCAGGATTTCGAAGCCCAAAACCCCGAAAGGAGATAAGGTTGTGGTCTTATGAGAGCTGGTCACATGGAATAGGGTGTAGTCATACGGGGGCTCAGGCGAAAAGGGGCACATCAGAAAATTGGAGATTGGGAGTTCGAGAGGATAGGGGACTCTTGACATCGGGGATCAGAAAACCCCAAAACCCGAAAGTATATGCATTTCCTGTTGTGAAAAGAGCAACAGTCATATGCAAAGACCGTGACAGGGAAAGAAGGACATGTGGATCGGATTTTTCTCAGCGATTCCAGCAAGGGATCGAAAGAGCCACTCCAGCTCGAAGGTGAAGTTAGAACGATCCTTTTGACCGGGAGGTCAGGCGCAGGGACCGTGCTGGGTATGCGGCTGCGCCATCAAGTGGTATCAGAGCAAGAAATCTGTTTGTATATTTCAAGCAGAGTGGGAAGGCAAGAGAAGCAAGAGAAAACAAGAGCACTCTGATACACTGCGTTAATTTAATGTATCAGAGCGCAGATTATGTCTATACATTGCAGGGACAGAAGGAGAAGGAAGAAGATAGAGTACTGAAACTCTGTAAGGATTTGTTTGCAGGTAGGCAACAGTCCAGAAGACAGTCAGGAGGACTATAGTAAAAGGCTGAATCACTCAGGTTTGCAGGAGTGAGCAACAGGTTTGCCAAGAGAGCAGACAAAGACAACAACATGGCTACTGAAGGCCATAGGTATGCTGGGAGGAAAAGCTCAAAGCTGATGAGCACAGCCGAAAGGGGGAAAGAACTTGTGGACATCAGGGAAAGAATGGAAGATCTTGAATTGCGGATGCAGCAGAAAGAAAAGCTGAGATGGGTGTATGAATGGCCCATGAGGAAGGCAAAAGCAAAATGTCCAGTCATGGAGTTGATGGATAGAAGATAGTGTAGGCTATTAAGAGGATGGTTGAGGTGTGCTGAAAACCTCAAGACCATAGAGGAAGAGATGGTTCATATCTGTGAACCAGAGACTGGGAGAATTCTCGGTGAAGAGAATGAAATGAGATCAGCTGAAGATCTCAAGAACTGCTAGGAGGGCAGAGAGGAAATTCCAGTTTTCCAGGTGGGAAACAAGCTGAGATCACTGCAGGATCTCACGGACTGTCAGGAGGATAGCCAAGGAATTTCACATTGCCAGCTGGGCAATGAAATGAGGTCGTTGTGGGTTCTCGAAGACTGCCAGGAGGGCAGTGGAAGCATCTCAAATTGCTAGGTGTGCAGAGATGAGCATTCAAGACTATCTGAAAGTCTCATGGACTTAGAGGTGAGTTCAATTCAGTAAGGGGTGCTGATGAAGATGGGATTAGTTGATCTCATAATCTGCCAGGAGGGCAGTGGATAGATCCCATATTGCCAAGTGGGCAGGGATGAGCAGATGAGTTGGAATCATCCAGAAGAGTTGATAGAGCAGGTGAACTCAGAGGTGAGTTTGGATCAGTAGGTGCAACTGACAAAGGAGGAAGGTCAGACGAGTCTTCTAATGATTGGGGGAATTGAAGTATTCCTGCCACTTGCCCAAGAGGAGGCAGAAGTCTGTGTTGCATATGAAGCAACAACAATAGAAGGACAACCAACTGAGACTGTCAAAGAAGAATTGGAGTAGATATTTGAGACTGCCCAAGCAGAAGCAGAAGATAAGGATGAGCATTCTGAGGAATGTCTCAATGCTTTCAGCCAGGAAGCTGAGGAATCTGTAGAACTGAAGCTGACAGCAGAAGAAGCAGAAGAGGATGATGAGCATTCTGAGGAATGGCTCAATATTTTCAGCCAGGAAGCTGAAGGGACTGCAACATGGGAGTTTGCAGAAGCTGAAAAAGAAGAAGAGGCAGATAGCATTAGTTTGGATGATCTGTGGGAACAAATTGAAGCCTTGGAGAGAAGGGTGAAAGTGCAGGGCATGCACATCCAACAGGTGAAGTTGGAAGCTGATGATGAAGGCATGGGAGATCACAGTGATCTGCCCATGTGCCAAAAACTTTTGCAGCTGAGGAGACTGCATGAATAGAGCCAACCATTGGAGAAACTGGACGAAGTGATCGACATTATCAGAGAGCTGATGATTAGTTTAGAAAAAACTGTCTGTAAGGAGAGGCTAAGAAAAAGGAAGGAAGTAGCAGCAGTAGCGCAGAAGCAGCAGTAGCAGCAGTAGAATGGGGCAGATGAACAACTCCAGAGGATGATTTGGGATCGAGGAGGATTTCCACAGCTGAGATGGGAAGCTCATGAGCAGGAGCTCATGAATTTTGTAGCTTAGGAGTATGATGCAGGAGCATCTCTCCACATCATTCAGCCAGCCAGCCAGCCATGTCAAGCACATGCATTCAAAGCTGAAGAGAGGCGCAACCCTCGTTTTCAATTTTGTAATTTGAATGTAATTAAATGTTTAGGCTGTTGAGCCATAGAGTCATGCCTTTGTGCATGCATTAGAGTAGAAGGCCTTTAATGTTTGTAAGGATGAGATCTAGATCCAGATGCTGGACTAGACAACCCATTTAATGTAATTGAATGGGGTAGGTAGATTGGAGGGAAGAGCTCGAAGAGCCCCCTCAGGTAAAAGAGATTTAGTATCTCATTTTGTAAGAGTAGGAAGAGAGCTAGCATAGAGAGTGAGCTAGGAGTTGAGAGAGAAGAGAATCTATGAGTAGAGAGTAGAAGAGAAGGAGCCGAGACCTTGTCACAAGCCATGCTTAGGAACACCTTGTAAAAAAACAGGCATTTTCCATTTTAATATAAACAGAAGCAGTTTTTCCTGCATGTATTCTTTGTTGAATGAATGTCTGTGAGTGTTCTTTTATGCTATGAGTGTATGCTGTTATCATGCATTTGTAGGAGTGTGTTTGATTTTCAGGCTTGAGGTTCTTTGTGGTTTCATGTCAAGAGGGCATGACAGAGTACTGCGGTCTCTGAATACCAGTGCACTGAGGCACTTATGAATTCTGCGGGTTCAGACAAAGACGTGCTATGGCACAAGAACTGGAGTCAACAACTCAGAGGAAGACCTCAAGGTTACTGAATACCTTGGAGGCAAGGCTGTGGAGGACGACATAGTTGTAGATAGAATCTCTGAGGAGTTCTGTGAAGCTCTGCCAGGTGGGCATTGAGCCAGTACAAAGAGTGCACAGAGGAAGAACTCTGTTGTGAGTTCTTAAGAAGTACCAGAATCATTGAGGATTTTGAGAGCTCTGCCAAGTGGGCATTGAGCAGGTGCATAGGTGCACAGAAGAGTACCGAAATGTTGAATGTTCTGGGAGAGGATACTCTGCCAGGTGGGCATTGAGACATTGTGCAGACAAGCACAGGAGAAGAGAGCTCTTTGAGTTCTATAATTGAAGAAAGAGTCCACTGAGGGATCTTCACAGGGCTTCTTAACACCCTTAAAGACTCAGCAATCAAGTTGCTTGAGTAGAAAGATATCCAGGAAGGCATCCAAATTCTCCATCTGCAGGAGAAAGGAAGAAGGATTTATTTCCTTAGAGATCTGAATGTTTGAGAAACTCAGGAGAGATAGCACTTTGTGTGCATGAAGACTCTGTAGAGGTGCAGAAGTCAAAGAATCCCTTGAGGATTGAAAGGAAAATCTTAGGAGGGCCAGCGTTTTCATATACGCACAGGAGGACTCGAATTCGTGGAGCTCGTAGAGAAAAGGCAAAGGTTGAGGCCTTTGAGAACTTGGAATTCTTCCAAGTGCAGGAAGAAAGAACTAAAGCTTAGGAGGAGCAACGCGAGCCATTGTATCATCCGAAGAGATCTGGACCGTTGAATATTTCACGTCCAGGGAGCATCAGAGCGAGCAAACAGAAGAGAAGATCGTCAGTCGTCGGATCTCACTCAGATACCTATCAGTCGTTGGATCGAGTGAAGACGCGCGGAGTTTAGTCTCCGGAGTGTGCATAGAAGAAAAGATCTAGGCCGTGGGATCTTGATCCAAATACCTGAAAATCGTCAGATCTGTTGAGAGTTGCACGAGGGTTAAGCTTTGTGAACGGGTGGATAAAAGTCTCGATGAGAAGCGTGGCCATCAGGATATCAGTCATCGCGAAATCGGGAGTTATGATGACAGGATATTGGGAATCTCCATGGTGAAAATCCCAGAATCAATCTAGGTTGTCCATCTATTGAGACACTTGGCGGAAATCGAGAACCCATCGGCCACTAGGGTTTTGAGTTGACAGAGAAATATTTTCATCGGGGCATTGCAAGTCGCGAAATCCCGAGAGTTAATCAGGACCGTCCATCTTGAGGGGACGCGTGGCTAAGATCTAAGATCTCGGGAAAAAGTCCCGAAAGGGAAGACTCCATCGGAGTTTTGGGACTCAACAAATATGAAGTTCTGTGGGCAAGAGATCGGGTAAATCCATGTTGGAAACCCCATAACCGATCAGAGCTGTCCATCATTTGGGACACGTGGGTGAGATCGGGAGCCCATCGGCATTTCAGAGATCGAAGGGACAAGATGCCAGAACATTTCAACGATCAGGACCGTCCATCATAGGAGGACACATGGCGGAGATCGAAGAAATCGGGAAATCAGAATTCGAGAGATCGGGGATTCCGTGGACAAGAGGTCCAATACATTTCAAAATTTGAAACCACGAATCCCAATAAGAGGTATGACTGTGGCCATATAAGGGGAGGTCGTGTGGACCAAAAGTCTAGCCCGGAGGGCTAACTTAAGTTAGAGCACATCGGGATTTCGAAGCCCAAAACCTCGAAAGGAGATAAGGATGTGGTCTTATGAGAGATGGTCACATAGACTAGGGTGTAGTCATACGGGGGCTAAGGAAAAAAGGGGCACATCGGCAAATCAGAGATCGGGAGTTCGAGAGGACAGGGGACTCTTGACATCGGGGATCAAAAAACACCGAAACCCGAAAGTATATGCATTTCCTATTGTGAAAAGAGCAGCGGTCGTATGCAAAGGCTGTGACAGGGAAAGAAGGACCTGTGGATCGGATTTTTCTCAGCGATTCCAGCAGGGGATCGAAAAAGCCGCTCCAGCTCGAAGGTGAAGTTAGAACGATCCTTAAGACCGGGAGGTCTTGCGCGGGACCTGTTGAGGTAGGTGCCTGGGTGGAATCCATCAAGTGAGAATAATATCAAAGCCATAAATGCACTTTTGAATGGTCTCAGTGATATGGTATTCACTAAAGTTGCACATTGTAAATCTGCTAAAGAGATTTGGGACAAGCTTCGAAATATTTATGAAGGAGATTCAAAAGTCAAAGAAGCAAAGATTCAAACTTACAGAGGTTAGTTCGAACAAATAAAAATGAAGGAAGATGAAGATATCGCAACCTACTTCTTACGAGTCGATGAAATAGTGAATGCAATCATAGGATTGGGAGAAGAAATCGAAGAATCTATAATTGTTCAAAAGGTACTAGAAGAGAGATTGGATCTAAACTCAATAAGCATGGATGAACTGCATTGAATCTTCACAGCATATGAGATGAGAACTGAATAGGAAAATCTAGATGTAAAAGAAGCCTCAAAGCATCCAAAAGATCAAAGAAAAAGAAAAATGAACAAGAAGAATATAGCAACAACAACGACGTCTCAGAAGATGATGAAGAAGTGGCCAACTTCGTCAAAAGACTGAACAAGGGAACTGTCGATACATACAGAGGTAAGCTTCCTTTAATTTGTTTTAATTTTGATGGTATTGGTCATTTTACTAACAAATGTCCTCATAAGAAAAAGAGAAATGATGAAGTTTACTCAAAAGGCAGACAAACATATAAAGGTAAAAGAACTACAAAGAAAGTTTTCAAGAAAATGTTTGCACCAAAGAAGACATCTCATCATCAGATGAAGATGAAGTCAGTGATAGTGAAACAGGGAGAGTTCTATTCATGGCAGTAGAAGACTCTGATAAAGAAGACTACGAAGAAGAATACGAAGAAGCATATGAAGAAGAAATTGAAGAGGCGGAAGTTGACTTCCGAGAAGAATTAATGAGTGCCATAGAAGTTATCAGAAGAGAAAATAAGAAAAGCAAGAAACTACAAGCAGAACTAGATAAAAAAAAAGACACTCAAGAACTAGAACAAATGATCACAAAATTGAAGGTTCAAATAGAAGAAGATAAAATAATTGAAGAAGCACTCAAAGAACAACTAGAAGGAAAGGACAGGATCATTGGAAACCTGGAAGCAGAGATTGTCACACTAAGAAAGGATATTCAAAAGAAAAATATGTAGAATAGCTCAAAAGTTCTGGATGACATTATCAGTGGTCAAAAATCTTATCTTGACAAGTCTGGACTTGGATACAATCAGACAGAATAGAGATCAAGCTCCAAAACAACAGAGCAAGAAACAAATCCAAAAAGTTATGTAGAAACAATCAAAGGGGATAAAAAGATATACAAGGAAGATTACAGGGACACTCCTCCACCGAGAAGATTCAGATTTCATAATCAACAACAAATAGACAAGCCTCAAGAAGAAGAAGGATTCATAAGAGCACCTCCTTTCATAA
>ML784947.1:695029-711533 GCA_009831015.1 Picea engelmannii
GTGTATAGTTGATGATGTTGGTACATATTGATGATTCATAGTTGACGAGTAGTTGAAAAATGATTGGAACATACTTGGTACATGGTTGGATGCACTTTTTTATTCTACAGATTGATTACAGGTTGGTGCATGGTTGATGCACTTGTTTATGGTACAGGTTGATTATAGGTTGAGGTACAGGTTGATGCATGGTTGTTGCATGGTTCAGATTTATTGGTACAGGTTTACAGTGGTATATCTCACAGTGATAGTGTGACAGTGGTTCCATCATTCTACTTCTACTTTAGGGTGGCAGGATGGGGCAAGGACAGGTGGTTGTAGCCACCTTCCGGTTGTAGTCAGAGAACATTGGGGGTTGAAGCCTCCTTCTGGTTGTAGCCAAAGAATTGGGGAGTTGGAGCTTCCCTCAGGTTGTAGCCTGAGAAACTAGGGGGTTGGAGCCTCCTTCCAGTTGTAGCTGGAAAACAAAGGAAGTTGTTGCTTCCAATGAATTTAATTCTTCAAGACATATAAGAAAAAGCATTCCCTGGTTTTCTCCTGATTTGGGTTTCCACGTAAAACACTAGTGTACTGTGTACGTGTGTGCTTGTTTATTTCTTACTGCTCATTATTCAATAATAACTCTACATTGATATAGCATTTGAAGAAAAAGGATTATAATTACGCTATTACTGATTCACCCCCCCTCTCAGTAATCCAACAAAAGGAACAATTGTTATTCCTTCTGCATTTTTTTTCCTTATTGGTGTTCCTTTCCTTCTATTGTTAAAATGTTAACCACTCTGTTGGGGTACGACTTTCACTAATTTTCACTAGCATTACTTCTAATTATCATCGCAACGATATGCCATTTTTTTGGACTATCTAGCACACCTTATCGAATTGTTTTTGGATTAATTTCTTCGGAATATCTTAAATCTCGTTCATAATCAATAACCACCATAATTCGTTTCTTTTCCCTATATATATATATATAGAGAGAGAGAGATATAGATATAGATATACTTGAATGATAATTTTCCTTCATATCATAATAAGGAGTCTTAAGAAAACTTTTACTTGCCATCCTTACACTTCTTTACGCCATCCCTTACTCTTAAGGAGTAGATGAGCCTCCCTTAATAGAGCCTAAAAAAAATGAAATGAACGAAAAAATGAAAACAAATAAATATAAGTAATAAACTTCTCCCACAAGGAATAGGGGGTCTCATCACGAGCCGACCTACCACGATCATAGGATAATAACGTAAGGGACATTCCCACTATGGCTACCACACCAAGGCAATGGCCTTTGACATTTTCTTTGTCAAAGGAGAAGAGGTCTCATCACAAGCTGACTTGTTCACTTAAGTTACAATATAGTGAGTGGCATTATCATTATCTAGCTACCAAACCAGGATAGTGGTCTTTTTGGGAAAAAATGATTCAAAATATTTCTTAAGGATACAGGCTCATCTATGGGTTAAAAGGCAACCCTGGTGAGGCTATGGATGCCTGCTAGCAGTAGTGGCTCTGCCTATGGTATGGAAGTTTACCTTAAAAGCGTCAAGTTTCTCTGTGTTCCCAGATTTCCTTTACTAAATAATGAGGCTATCATTTAAGTTATATTCAATAACACGGGGAAGTAACAACATTATGATATGTGGAATATTTTTAAATAAATGAACAGGTTTAATTTATTCGGACTATTTTTCCTTAAACATTTTGAGCATAGGGATAAAAATTTGAATTTCCCACGAAAAATGACTATTGTTCATGATTGCCATTGAATATGATTTTTGGAAATTATACATGATTGTTCCCCAACGGCGGCGACAGCGTAATCATTACCTCTCACCTGAACTACCTACCATAATTATCATTACATTCACATATGTTGACAGTTGAGGTTGAACTCTACATTAATGAGGGGGTGGATGCTTGACACATTTTTTGATAGATCGTAGTGATTTTAATAAATGGGAAAACCCGCATTTTTATACACTTGCTATTCTATGATATTTTCTATTTTTGGTAATATTTCCTCCAAGTTGGTCTAACCAAGTTGCAGCAGGAACGATAGTCATTCTGATTTTCTCATAGAAATATGGGTGGCCGAAGTGTGCACTGGGGGCCAACATTACTACAGGTAACTGAGCAGGCAAGAGCAATCCTACACATTCTGGGGTGGATGAAGTACTTCAACCGGTTGCAAGGATATGATACGAACATCACACTCAAATTCTTCCAGAACTTGTAGGGAGGAATCTCCATGGTTCGAGATATATGAATTCCAATCACTCAGGAAATCATAGAAAAGGTTAAAGGCCTCCCTAACACAGACATACAATGGACTAGAAGATATACAATGCTCAAAGAAGATGTAGAATATTTCATAGACCCTGGAGAGGAAATTGATAAAAAGGGAAAGGGACTTAACCCTAGCACTCTCAGCGAGCCATGGAAAGAACTGGTAGGATTAATTCAGAGGTACATCATCTATGATGGATGATATAATGTGATTCGGCCACGCCACCTCAAACTGCTAGCAGTACTCAAACAACTGTTAGTAATAAATCTACCATTTTTTCTAAATTCCATGTTACATGAGATTTCTATAAGAACATAGAAGGCCAAAGATTCTATTACTATCATTAGCCAACATGGATTATTTAAACCGATGATAAATAAGGCCCTTAGTCAAACTCAAATAACCTGGGGTGAAATTATCGAGGCCAATAGGCCTCTACAACTGGAACAACCTGAATTACATCATGAAGAACCACCATAGGGAACTAAAGTAGCACAGGAAGGGGAAGGTACTGCCCAAATGGAAGTTCCATTTCCTCAACCTGAAATTGAGGCAGACCGCATCTAATTGGTAGAGACTCAGACATCACAGGAAGAGGCATCAACAAAAAAGAGGAAAAGGACAATTGTTTCCCCTAAAAACCCCACTGAGAAGAAAAGAAGAAGCAAACATACAAAACAACCTGAAGAAACCCAGGAAATAATGCAGACAGAGAAACCCTCATAGGAAGATATTCATGGAATTGAACAAATAGAACAAACCCCACAAGAAAACACTCAAGAAGATATCCAAGAATCACTAGAATGCCGCACAGAACAGTTTTTCAAAAGCTATGAGGTAGAAATGGCTCAATTCCTAGGGAATTTATAGAACTCAATTGACAGAGACAAAAATAGTCCAGAAGGATACCATGAAACATCTTCTTCTTAAACACCTGTTGTGGACTTCCCTGACATAGAAATGTCACTCCCAGAAAATACAACACAGGAAGAACCTCATCTTAAGGTAAGTAGCCCTGTAGTGCAGGTAGAACACTTGAAAGAAATACGGGAGCAACCACTTGCTGATCAGAATGAATAAGACCTTGATACCCCTCACAAACAGGAATGAGGAAAAATCCATAGGAGGATCATAAAGCTAAAACAGGAAAACAAGTTGTTGAAGAGAAGGGTTAAAAGGGTTAAAGTATTAAAGAAGAAAGTTGGCAAACTCAAGGAAATTATTAAAGAATTAAGAAAACAATTAGAGAAAGATGACAAGGCCCATGAAAGAAAGAAAACCAAAAGGCCCAGAATACAAGGAATAAATCCTCTTCCCAAAAGAGTAGTAATTACAAATTCTGTGTGGACACAGACAGACCCTGTAGAAACAACATCAGAGGATGAAGTTGCTCAGAATGAGGAAGTAATTCCTTTAGAAAAAAGAGAAATGGAAAACCAAACAATGATAGTAGAATAAGTGCTTCCTATGGAAAAAATTGATGCAGAAGCCCAGACAGATGCCCCAGCCACAGAGGAAACAACTTCTCAAACTGAGGAACCATTTCATTCCCTTGAGGAGGATGCTACCATTATGAGATTGGAGGAATAATTGATGCAATCCAAACATGCCCTGATTCAAAACATAAATGAAATGGTGACCATGGCAGAGCATCAAATATTTGTTAAGCAACTTAAATCCATGGAAGAAATAGAGCACGAGACTTATGTTGAGCTAACTAGGGATCAAGGGAAGACAAAGAAAATACAAAACCAATTTGAAAAAGCTTTGGAGAAAATCAAAGAGATTCGTGATGTCTACACTGATGCAATAAATTGTAGAGCTCCTGCTACCAATTATACCTTGTTTTTGTTAGAACATTACTTGGTGTTGAGGGTGAAAGCCATTAGAGAAGGTAAATCAATTAAATTTACCATTGTCCCTGAGTTTATTTCATGTTTAAGAGAACAGGAGGAGAAGGTGCAATACTTTCTGTGCGAGCTATACTTCCACAACTTTATTTTGGAAGACGACAGGAAAGATAACTCGGGTCCATTTATTGGGGACATACAGATTCAATCATTCCTGTCCTTTACTAAAAACCAAATCAAGTGGGCTAAATCTCACAAGACCTTCATGAAGAGGGAAACTGGGTTAGATCTCTGTATCAGAGGGGAACCTCCAAAATCTTTTCCAACCATTGTGCGACACAAAACATTCATGAAAAGGGAAAAGGTTGTGGACTCTTTATCCCCTATCCAGCGAAAGGTCATACGTTCAGTCATAACACATTTTAGGGAACTTAAGGAAGAATATCTTGTTGCTTCCAAGTTAAGATGGGATGCATCCTCAAATGAATTCAAAAGTAGGGAACCCTTTGGTTTCAAGAAATTTTTTGCAGCTACCTTCAGAGTGGAAAGGTATACCAGAATGATCCAGGAGGAAGGACCTACCTGGATTGGGTGCAGATATAGTCCCCCTATGATTTGGTTCCCTCCAGAGGACTACCAAAGAGATTATCAAATTAATAGGAAGAGGGAAGACAATTCTTTTGGAGAGCTCAAATGAAAGAATGGGTTCAGGGGACCTGGTGAACCAACCTTTCCTCCTTACAGCATCACTTCTTTACATGTAAGATCTCAGCTTGCATGAGGACATGCAAGAAGCTAAGCTGGGGGGTATGTTGGGTTATGAAAAAGGTACAAATATCCTCCTTATTCCCATGATTTATGATATAATCTTGATTGACTTTTGTGTTAATTAGGAATAAGTAGGATAGAAAATGATTGAAATATCTTCTAGAAATATTATTGAGTTATATTCAATAAATTCTAAAATACGGTTGGAATTGTTTAATGTTATTATAGGAATGGATCAATGTTGTTAAAATCAATATTTCTAAGGATATTTTGAAGATACACGGGCTATTGGAGGTTGAAGACATTGGGCGCAAAGCCGTTTTTAGGGAGATTAATTCTCTATCTTGTAAACTTTATAAAGAGTAAAGCGATCCTGAGGATCTCTCGATCCTTAGGATAGCTTAATTTACCCATATCATTGTAATATATAGAGGTTAATGGATCTTGAAAAAGGGGAATCGAATATTTTTATCTAAGCATTCAGAACTTAGAATTGCTCTGCGCAAGCAGTTTTTGTAAATGTTGTACCAGTTATGGAATTAATAAAATCTTTGAACGTTTTCATCATTTCTGCATACTGATTTTCTAGCAGCAGTGCTTCTGAGGACCAAGGGCCTAGTCTAAAGGAGTCACTGTCTCAATTTGTAATTATAGCAGTTTGATTTTTGTTCTGTGATTTAAGTCTCTTTTACAATCATTAAGATAAATGCATAAGTGTGTTAATGACTTTATGTTGTTTTCTTACAAAAGATAGATGCTTCATTTGAATATTATCGATTGTTGTTCCAATTTCCATTGTTGTAGTTTACTTCTTGATAGTTCCTCACATTTTCATACGCACTGTCCATGTTGCTTTAGATTAAGTTACATTTGTTGTTCCTTTCAGTTAAGTTACAATTAATGTTCCTTTCATTTAAGTTACAATTGTTGTTCCTTTCCAAAGATAGAGTAATTTTTTGTTTCCTTTCCAGTAAATTGATTAATAGTTGATAGTTTGATTCTGCAAGTATTTACCTAGATTTGACTACTTATTCTTAGTTAAATGAGTTCAACAGATTAGTTATTTCCTTTCATTCGTAGCATGTTATTAATCAGATTTGAATTTTGTTAAGTAGGATCTTAGTTTCAAAATATTTAATGAACATTTGAGGAACTTGATTGTTGATAAACTCAAATTTGCTTTAACTACACAATTTTTATCCTCTACAGCTATCTGCATAGACTTTGCTGATATTCTTGAGATAAAATACGAATCCTCGGGTTGATAAATTAATGTTAAACTAAGGTTGTTTTAGGACATCTTTAGAACCCAACAACATGTTTACATTATCCCTTTCCTACACCATTTACTGATGAAGTTTTGGATAATGTTGGAGGACAAGAAGTTTACTCCTTCACAGATGGCTTTTCAGGGTATCACCAGATAAAGATTGCTAAGGAAGACAGACACAAGACGACATTTGCAACAGAATGGGGATCCTTCTAGTACAATGTGATTCCCTTCGGACTGAAGAATGCACCAACCATATTTTCTAGGGTGGTGGTCAAAGCATTCAAGGAATTTTTACATAATTTTTTAGAAGCATATTTTGATGATTGGGTTGTTTTTAGCCTATTGAAAAACCATATGGAGTGTTTAAGACTAATGTTGGATAAGTGCAGGAAATGTCAGATTGTCCTGAACCTGAAAAAGTGCATTTTATTGTCACCTTTTGGAGTATTTCCAGGACACATTGTATGTAAGCAGGGGTTGTTGGTAGATCCTTCCAAGATTTCCATCATTGTTGATCTATCTCCTCCTACTTCGATTAGACAGTTGCGCACTACGTTGGGACATACTGGATACTACAGGAAGTTTATCAAGGGATATGCACAGATAAAAACACCCATGGAGAAGTTGTTAAAGAAATATCATCAGTTTCAATGGATAGAAGAATGTCAGCAGAGCTTCGACACACTAAAACAGAAAATGGTTACTACGCCTATCTTGGTATTCCCATATTGGAGTAAGGAATTCCATGTTCACGTCTACGCTTCATCCATTGCATTAGGAGCAGTGTTAGCACAACCAGGAGTAGGAGATATTGACCACCCACTAGCCTTTGCTAGAAGGAAGCTATCTACAGCTGAGATAAATTACACTACTACTAAAAGAAAAGGTTTAGCTATGGTGCATGCACTGCACAAGTTTCAACACTATTTGTTGGGAGGACATTTCAAAATTTTCACCGATCACTCTGCATTGAAATACTTAGTCAACAAGCTAGTGTTGAGGGGACGAATATGCATATGGTTGTTGTTATTCCAGGAATATGATTTTGAAATTGTGGTCAAGCCAGGGAGAATTAATAAGGGACCTGACCACTTGTCTAGGTTAGAGCATGCAAAGGAACATACTAGCTTGGAGGATACACTACTAGATGCATAGTTGTTGGCCATCAGAAAATTTGATGATCACTTCACCAATATAGTGTTGTGAGTGGGAAATCCCTCTACGGACTATCACTTAGGGTTAGATTATGCATGCAGAAAAGACCTAAAGATCTCTACTTTCTACTGTCATCCCAGACCTAATCCCCATTATTCTTAAGCAAATACACAGTTAAGTGAGCATACCTTATTACGGGTGTTTGATGTAGATCCTTCCTTACGCTTGATCATTTTTTGATTGCATATCTCCTCCCAAGGCTGACATGCATTCACACAAAACAAACAACAAACTCCGCATGCATTTGATATATAGATTAATGGGTTAGAGATTCGATAAAAAAGTATACAATAAATCATAAAAACCTCATATGGCGGGACCGGAAAAGTATCTCTTCATTATTAACTTCAACAAATCAACTTACAATGATGAAGCCACCCACTGCTCCATGGACCTGGTCCTAGGCTCCTCTTCAACTGTCCTCCAACTTCTTTGCTTTATCTCTCTCTTTGCACAAGGAAAGCTAAAGGGTTGGGACAAAGGGAATATGCAATTGGGTATAGTTTCTTTACTATGATTCTCCTCTTCCAAATGGGACCCCTAACCCTTCTTTTATAGGCTAGAAGAAGGTAGGTATTTGGACGAACCCTCGGCCATGCATGGCCGGAAGGTTCAGTTAACTCACCCAAAGCTGTGTGTTTCGTTGGAAACTTTCCCTTTTTCCTGCTTTTGTAGGTACATGCAGGTTGTTTTGGGTCAGAGAGCATGTACACGCGTTTAGTAATAGAGCAGGGCACATGGGCCTTTATAAAAAGTGTTTTTAAGAAGAGTTTTTCAACAGTGTTTTGGAAAAGAAGGAATCTGAGATGGCCTGATGCAGGTAAGCTTGTATGGTGCAAATTAGGGTTATAACAGATGCCCCCTAATGTGTGAGGTCAGAAGAGCATCTGATAGCTGAAATACATTACCAATCTTTACTGATGTGCTGAACAAGTGATCCCAGGAACCAGAAATCAGGAGGCGTCGTCTACAAAAATAACAATTGTCTCACCGAGGTGGGCATACCCATTCTTGGGATAGAATAAATGCATGGCTACCAATCAAATACACTGTAGATCCATGTCATATAACTATATAAAGTGTAGCTGCGAACAATACACATCATAGCTACATCTCGAAATCAAAAAGATATACATGTAGAGTATCCATCTTCTTAGAAGTTGATAAGGCCTGATGGTTGGAGATGAGGTCTTCAGAGCTCGAGCAACAACTTCAAAATCTTCAAAACTTGGATAGGAGTGTAATATGAGTGTACAACTTCACTACCCAGAGTTCTTTGACAGCTCGTCAATCATGGACTAGAGAATCTTGATGATCAAACTGAAGGCTTCATTGATTTCGAACAAAGATTTGATTAGACGTTCAGGATGGCCGGGTATGAGGGAAAGAGGCAAACTGCAGAGGGGCCGACTCAGGCTTGGTAAAAACTTCCTTTGGACAATAGCACGACAAATGATGAGACTTAGGCAGCATGGTATTAATCATAAGTTTACGAAGCAGGAAGCAACACAAAACTCTCCATATGTTTGGAAGAATAACCAAATGGAGGAGGACACAACTCTATGTAGCGAGAACAACTTCCTAAGGTTGTATTAAATCCCATAGTTTGATGAACAAACAGACAAATGTGCTTTATCCAAGGGTGACTTATTGTGTTGCCAATAAAGAAAATACTTTTACCTTCCTCTTTTTGGGGTATATTTGATTTTTTTTGTCTTTTTTCAATGATTTTGGAAAAAGAATAAAAGAATGTTATGTTACAATGGAGGAACGAGTGTGAAAAACATATAGGTTCAAGGCACAAGGACAAGACTGATGTTCAGAGTAATGACACTCGGGAAAAATCATCCAGGGGCCAAAGGTGTCAAGACGCAAAGGTAAAGTGCTACAAGGCTTGCGTATAAGGCATACTTTAGATGGTTCAGTTGAGAGAAACATGGAGCTAACATTAGACCAAAGACGCAGGTATGAAAACGCGGTTAACAAAACACACAATGGTAACGTCCTTTGATGTGAGTTTAACGAGCCCAGAGAAGGTAAGATCAGTGGTTTTTCATATTTAGAGAGTCTGAAAAAACGTAAAAGGGGACTCCATTGGGGTACCTTTTTCGAAGGTAGTCTAGTTGGTTCGAAAAAGGGGTAAACTAGCACCGACAAGATGTCTATTCAAAACCATTTTAACAAGTGTGATAAAGACAAGATCACTCGGCCATTTTTTCATTTTTAAGGAGTCTGAAAAAAGCTTAACTATGGAATCTGTCAAGAATGTTCTTCTGGACCATTTTAACAAGTGTGAAAGAATAATGTCACTCGACGATCTTTTCAATTTTAGGGAGTCTGAAAAGAGCTTAACTATGGACTTCGTGGGGGTTCTCTTTTTCATAAATTTAGTCCCTCGGGCCCGAAAAAGGGTTAAAATGATACCTGAGAGTACTCTTATAGAGAACTGAAGTTCCATACAGTATACCTTTGTTCGTATAGTTGACCTTCTAGACCGAAAAAGGGATAAACTACCGTCGGACAAACGTGACTTCAAATTTCAGTTTAACGAGCATGAAGGCCACAAGATCGCTCGGTAATATTTTCATGTTTGGAGGGTTTGAAAAGGGCTTAAAAGAAGACCTGTTATATCTTTTGGGAGTCCTGAGGGTGAGGTCAAGAGTGAAAAGGGCGACTTATAAATGAGGCTCAAACTTGTAATCAGGAAAAACAACAAGGACTCCCGAGCCTACAGTGATTAGAGACAACATGGACACCATAATGCAACCAGGATCTACCTAGGGCATCCATGTTCTGGTAAGCTCTACCACCAACTTACGACACTTCTAAAGAAGCAATGATGGTTTTGTGTCGCAACCTGATGGGATTGATTCTATGGCAAAGGAAAAAAGACAACGAGATACAAAAGTCAGGGTATAAACCTAACCTATATGCTTAAGTTGATCATCGGAAATGTTTTCCACAGATCGTCGAAAGTTACCCAAAAATCCAAAAAAATGTCCCGATACCCGATCATACTCCCCCAATGCAACTCCTGAATCACTCTAAATGGTTTTTGGTTTGAAATACATGATAAAGGGGGCCAAAAAAGTGACAAAAAGAGGCCAAAAAGTCTATAAATAGACGCTGACAACTCATTATCACCATTGCTGATTTGGAAATTGACTCTGGAGCCAAAAAAAACCCTTTGATAAAAGCGGTGATTCCAGGAGCTACAATGGAGGAAACGACCATCTATCTGGACCAAGTAAGTACAAACTCTCTTATCTTGTTATTTAAATATTTATTTTTGCATTGGGTTCTATTTTTTAGGGGGGCATCGACCTTTAAAAGGTCGGCCCTAGGTCCACGCGGGTTGTCCCAAGACATGTCGCATGTACATTTGGGCAGAGTAAACTCTGCACGCATGTACACGCGACTATCAGCGTTACAACCCGCATGGACCCCCTTATTGAATGAAAAAATCTTAAAAGCAAGGATTAACCTTCCTAAAAATTGATGGTTTGCAGGATGTATGTCTACTGGAGAGAAAGAGAGCATGAGGAGGTAAGTGAGTTGGTCGGGGAAGACCCCAATACTATGGCTTCCTTTATGCAACGTGGGTTGCTCAAGTTCTGCTTATGTCCTTTTATGCGGGCACAACGTAGGCTACTCAATGACTTGGTTGACTATTGGTATTCGGATGCAGAGGCATTCATGTTACAGGGGCAGTCACTAGTGCCCACAACCAAGGACATATATTTTTTGACTGGCCTCTCCAGGAGAGGGGAACCAGTCAACTTCCGGACTTTTCCTGCGGGGCTGCATAACATAGCGAAATTGATAGGTATTTACTGTGAGGCTGGTAAAGACCGCTCGAGCTCATAGGTGGCTATAAGCAAGATCATTGACTTATCGCTACAAGCGATAGTGTTTCTTATTGGGTGAATCACTGGTTCTGTGGCTCTACATCAGGCATCCCGTGCACAGATGAACTATGCAGTCCAGTGCTTAAATGCACAAATATTTGATTGGAGCACCACATTGTTAGAGTGTATGAAGAGGCAGTTGACAGATTGTCAATTACAGACATAGAGGAACTTCGGGTTCGGGACCGTTCTATGCTCTTTCTGCTTTGAGAGAGTTTCGAGCTTTAGTCCTCGAGTAGTGGTATGAGGCCATCAGGCCTCTCTTCCTGCTATGTGTAGATGGGCAGTGTTACTGCTGCGACAGGGTGGTGGAAGGAACAATGAGTCCTTCAACGATGATTTATTCGCGTGGTTGTCGCAACAGATCCCAGTCATCGAGGATTATCCTTATGTTGGGATTGATTTTTCGAGAGATCCTGAGATACCAGTACCTCCTAGTGAGGAGCGAGGAGAGATGGGTAAGTTTCCATCATTCATTGTTTTTGGTAAACATATCTAATTTTTATGTTGTTTTTGTTATATATCATTTTTTTATACCAGAGTATTTGATGGATATGCGTTTGTTGTGTGCAGATGTGGGACCGATGCGACTTGCTGACTATGCAAGGAATAGGCATCGTCCTCGGCTAGGGGCCACACCTGCCACCGTAGGGAGACCAGCAGCAACAGGAGATCTTCTAGCCAGGGAGGCTGAGAGGGTGTTGAGATGAGTGGAGAGGAATTTTACGACGCTCACTCGCACGGTCCCTATGGCATAGATTGAGGACCTGCCACCATCTATGCAGCCTCGTGTAGTGGGGGCACCACGGATGTGGGTCCGATTGTTTCGACGTTTGGAAAACACTGTAGATCAGTACAACAGGGCCCACAGACCCTGACTTTAGTTAGAATTTTCATGTGTCGAGAGCACTACTTGTATATATTTTTTGAGGGCATAAGCCCCATGACTCGTTATTGGTCATATTTTGAGGCGCTTGCATCCATGTATGTACTCTGGTGACTATGATGTTATATATGGATTTTTATGTCTTTTTGTGGCTTATGGATCATTTTTGCAAAAAATGTATTTACATGTTTATGTGTATGTCTTTTCATATGTGTGCAAGATGCCAATCTAAAATTTGATTAGCTAGAGTATCTATAATCTGATTTAATCTCCTAGGAACATGAAAATATGTAATATAATCAAATCTTCGTTCTAAGAGACGTACCCTAAGGAATCGTCGGTGTAAGGTCAGATCATGAACACAGTAGATTCTATTTAACTGAGACACAACCAGCTGAGCGTCAAGATATACCCAGAGATGTGAGATACCAAATGACAGAGTGTCACGAAGCAACTCAATAACTGCATTGTACTCGGAGAAATTGTTTGTGGTGTCACCTAAGTATATACCTCCGGAAGATAATAACTGTCCTTGAGGTGTAAAAATTACCCAAGCTGCGGAGGCAAGCCTTTGAGTGTGCCAGCTAGCACCTTTTGCATACCCAATGAACACCTCAGGTTCACTTGACATCTACCACAGTGATGAAAGATACATCAAAACAACACGTCCATAACACTAAAAAAATTTTAGAAAGAAATAGTACAAAGACTATACATATGTTACAAAAAGTTACCCATGGTGACCTGCCTATGAGTAATACTTCTTGAGCTAGAGTCCATTTCTAGGCTCTGCCAAAGCATTCCCTTCAAAATCAACCAGACGATAAGCGCTCTTTTTTAGAACCTCCTTTATGATGAAAGGTCTGAACCACATGGGTTTGAATTTTCCTACTCCCAGGGGGTCCTTATCTTGGTTGTAGACCAGCACAAGGTCACCTTCAATGAAAATACGAGGATGAACGGACCTATCATACTGACACTTGACTTTATGTTTGTGAGCCTCATTGGCCAGGGCCACATCATGACACTGCTCATTGAGCTGCTCCAGGTATAATAACCACTCTTCAAGTGGAGAAGTGTCTAGCAATAATTGTACTGCCAACTTTAGGGACGGGATCTGGCATTCGATAGGCAAGACTGCTTCCAGCCCATAAATGAGTTGAAAAGGTGAGAAACTGGTTGCAGTCTTAACATATGTTTGGTAAGCCCATAACACTGAGTATAACATCAAATGCCAATTTGACTTGGCTGAGTTGATCGTTCATTGTAGGATGGTCTTGAGAGATTTATTTACAGCTTCCACCTGACCATTTTCTTGGGGGTAGTAGGGTGATGAATGTTCTTGTCGTAACCCAAGCTTTGATGTTAACTCGGTCATCATCTGGTTTTGAAAGTGACTGCCATGGTCAGTGACAATCTCCCTTGGGACGTCAAACCTTGCTATTATCTAGTTGAATAAAAAGAGAGAAGAGTTGAAGGACTGCTATTGTAGGAAAGTGCACAGAGTCGAGAGAATCAAATACCTGGAAGTATAGGAGGGTTGTCGCAAGGAGTGCACCCAGAAGTATTCTTGAAGACTCAAGTTTGCAAGAAAATATCAGAAGGGTTAACGCCTTTGAAGTGTTCAAAGTAGGGAGTCGAATCCATTTCACAGGATTAAGTTCCAGGTGAAGGAACCTTAGTTTATTTCGCAGGAGTTATCAGGGAGCAACGAGTGGTTGAAATTCTCTGTGGAGAATTCCCGAAATCACGAGAACCGTAGGATCTAGAGAAGTTGTAGGGTGGTTAAAGGTGAGCAAGCTTCCCACTCTAGGATCCAGAATCAACGTGGACCATTGATCATGATTTGCACCAGTCGTCAGATCATTTCGGCATTTCAGGGATCCTAATGCCAAGGAGTTGAGCATAGTGAACTGAAAGTCCCGAAGTCACGAGTTGCGACAAGATTTGGATTAGAGTTTTGGGATTTCGTCATTTCGGGTGTCGCGAAATGGAGGAGACAACACTTTGGGAGCGAAAGTCCTAAAAACCTGAAAGAGTGACAAGTGGCAGGAGTCTACTTTAGAGACATGAAGTGGTTGAGTGGAAAGGTGGCGTGTCCTCATCAAAAAGGTAGAGTCAATCCTTGTTGACTATTTCGGGGTTCGAAAGTTAGAGAGTTAGGAGCTTTGCATCTGGATTTGCGAAATCACGAAGTTTGAAATCTCGATGAAGTGAGAAGTCCATTGTGGGGCTAGCCTTTGCTAAACATGTCGAGATTCAGTATCTAGGCATTTTCAAGGACAAGGGATCGGGGTTCTTTGTTTCGAGATTCCCGAAATCGTGAAACGCGATAACAATTTCGGCGAATTAGTATTTTGGGTTTCGACAGTTAAAGGGTTGAGAAAATCGGAAGGAGAAGTCACGAAGTTGCAAAATCTGAAGTTCCAAAATCACGAAAGGTGTGATCATATTGTTTGATCAAAAGATTTGAGTTTCTACCTAGTTCTTGTTCAAGCGGGCTCAACCCATAAGGACCTATTGTTATCACTGAAATTTCGTCCGCACAGGGCGACAAGAACTCCACATCGTCAACACAGGACTGGAGTCATTCATGGCACAAGATTAATTCCACAAGCATTGCAAAAAGGGTCAAAAACTATACAAAATGACCAAAAATTTGAAGGGTGCTTTACAAAACCCGGGTGCGCGCGCATATGCGCGTAATAGCAACGTACAATGCGCGCTTCAGTGCACGATGCGCGGTTGTTAGGCCAAAAACCCCCGCGCCTGCTAAACGTCGCATTTATTAAACTGGTCAGCCTCCCAACCACTAATGGATCGGCTCCTAAGTCAATTTGACACCAAATCCGAGCTCAATCCGCGTGGGGAGGCTGGTCAAAGACCTAATTGTGCCCTAAAGAGCCCCTCTTCACATTCAAAAGAGGTTGCATAATAACCCAATGCTTGGTTATAAAAAGCCATGAATAACCACCATTTATTCAAGGAATTCTTTGTATTGTTATGCTGTTGAGATTGCTAGAGACTCATTCTTTGGCAATAGACATAGTCAACACCATTTCATAGGCTTTCCACCTCTCACTAGAGTGGACAAGCTTGGAGTTCTTTCACCCACATTCTTCATCTTTCATTGTAAGGAGAGCAATCAGTTGAGGGCCTCAAGAGCCTTCCATTGGAGAGGGAAGGGATCCAAGTCCTCTTTCTCCATTGTGTATCTTTGGATTTCATCAATCAGATCAGCTTATATATTGGTGATATTGGTCCATGTCTATTTGTTTTTCATTTCTTTTATATGCTCATAGTTTCATTTAGTTTTTGTTTAATTCTTGTTAATAACTTTGTTGTTTTCTTTCTAACCTTTTACCTTACAGCTGTCATGCCTAGCAGAGCCCAACTGGGCATGTAAGTACTCTCATTTTGCTCATCAAGTGACGAATAGAGTGCAAACAGATTGGCGACCGTACTGGGGATTTTGGTATAAATTCCTCCCTCATTTGGGCTTTATTTGCTTTCCTTTTGATTTCATTAACTTGCAGGTTCAAAAACCGGCCTCTGCCGATCTGCTTACCAATCAATTCATCAGAAATTGGAGAGAAATCCATCCGGATTTTTCTTCTCAGACTTTTGACATAGGCGCGCGGGTATTCCACCCCACAGGCACGCATCGGGCGCGTATGCGCTTTTCTTTTCAGTTCTGTCTGCGCACAGGCACCATAGGCACATCTGTCCACACAGGAAGCCGCGCATTTGACTTAAAATTTGCATTGTAAGCTCTTGGATGTGGGGAAAGTCATTTTTCCTGCTTAATAATGATGATATGCATGCTCTAAACACTGCACCACTTAGACCCATCAACTTATAAAGGGGATAATCAAGCAAACATAGGCACTTAGGTGGATAAAATTCATTTTCCCTTATTTTGATTTTTGCCACATGGATGGCTTGCTTTGGTTTATTAATCTAAGTTGAACATCAATTCTAATCACATCTAAACTCACATTTTGGGACTAGAAGTTGCAAGTAACAATCTTGAGTATGCTCTTCTCTTGGGCCATCAGGCGATCTTGAGAACCAGAAAAGGATTGCGAAAACGATCTCACCTCCCTTAAACAAAAATTCAAAACTTTTAGGAGAGGACAAAGGCTCTTTTTGAGACCCCTCTTAGTTTCATTTTTGTCAAACACATTCTTGTAATGGGCCCATACATGCCCACATGTCAACAAATCTAGAATAGTGTTTGAATTTTGCTTTCTTAGATCAGAAAACTAGGAGAGTTAAAAGTTTGTAACGGGCCCACACATGCCCACATGTTCA
>ML784947.1:719509-736625 GCA_009831015.1 Picea engelmannii
CCGATCATGGGAAACATTTTGAGAATGAGATCTTCGTCGAACTCTCATCTTGGTTAGGCTTCTCTCACGAGTTTGTCTCACCCTACTACCCTCAGTCAAACGAACAGGTCGAGGCAGTTAACAAAGTCCTCAAGACCATGTTACAACGCACGGTTAATAAACATAAAACCAATTGGCATCATATGTTATTTTCCGCGCTATGGGATTATCGAACGGCAGTGAAGACCGCAACGGGTTTCACACCATTTCACTTAGTCCATGGGGTCAAGGCAACTCTTCCCATCGAGTGCGAAATTCCCACCCTTCACACCGCAATCGAGCTTTTACCCGACACTGCTCCAATGGAGCAGCGCTTGCTGAACTTGGAGTCTCTGGATGAGGATCGTCAATCCTCATTACAGAACAACGAGGCAGCTAAAAAACGATCCAAGGCTACCTTCGATCGCCATGTCAACCTTCGCTCATTTCGCGAAGGCGACCTTGTCCTAGCCTATGATATCGCTCATGATACCCTTGGCCACGGAAAATTCGAATCATTGTGTCATGGCCCTTACATCATACAACATTGCCTCACTAAAGGTGCCTACATCCTGGCCTCCCCCGAAGGCCTCACACTCAAAGAACTCGTCAATGGGTTATACCTCAAGAAATTTTATGCTTAAACGTAGTCATACTACTTTAGGTTAGTTTTTCTTTTTTTAGCGTTTTTTAATCTTTTTGATCCCACATCTTAACTATCCTTTGTGCTATTGACAGATGACTCCTCCACTAGCTTACCATATTGGTTACGCCGATGGCGCCAGCCGTTGGACACAAAATCTCGCTTCGGCTGCTTGGGCTCTCTACACCCCTTCACATGAACTGCTACACTCTAGCAGCATCTGTTTAGGACCAACAACCAATAACCAAGCCGAATATACTACTGTCATTGGCCTCCTGACCGATGCCCAGCATCATCATATTAGTCACCTTAGCATTTTCCTCGACTCCCAACTCGTCGTTCTCCAGCTCAACAATGTGTACCACGTACGCGATCCGTGCCTCTTTCGCAAATACCTGCAGGTTAGATTATTATCTCGACATTTTGATTCCATTACATTTACACATATTCCAAGAGAATTGAATCAAATAACAGATGAAATAGCTAATACAGTGTTAGATTGGCATATATCACATCAAGCTACACATACATAAAACATCTCATACATCCTGTCACAACATATAGATAGAATCAACATCATCATCATCAAAAAACACATGTAAACCACATTTGGATCTCAAAAAACATGTATACTCATATATATATATACGTGGGCCTCTCAAGCCATCCAAATGTTTACATACACAAAAAATACATCGGCCCACCGGCTCGTGCCACATCATGGTACAAAAATCGGCTCACCAGCCTATCAAAACGATATACAAAATACATGCTGCCATCAGGGTGCCTCTAACGCACCCCCGGCTGCCCCTCCCTCAGGAGGAGGTGGTGGCCCACCCCCACCCACCCCAGGCGGTGGTGGTGGAGCACCTGCTGGACCCCCCTGCCTAGGCGGCAGGCGTCCGCTAGTCATGGCGGCGAGCACAGCTGCTCGTCGCATGATCGACCGCCATGCTGGCGGTAATCTGATGCACTGCTCCAGGAACTCCTCATCCTGGATATGGCTCCACATGCCCTCAAGAATGTCTCGAAACACCGTCTCAAAATGACAGAATATGTCATCCAACTCCCCTCCGGCTGCCGCCGACGGAGCATGTGATGGCCCTGCACCAGGGTCATCAAAGCGGTGCCTTTGCGCCGGTCTCTCGGGCCCTGCTGGTCGCCCAGCAGCCTCATCCCGCGGCTGCCTCTCTCCACGCGGAGGTCGTCCCTCTCGCTGCACGGGCGGCCTATATAACTCCACCTCGTTCCCACGAGGTGCCAAATCTGCACACGCACCAAACAAACAACAATATATGGTATCAGTGTCTATACATCAAACATGTACACTAGTATATCAAAATCATAGCGAAAATCAAAACATCTCAATACATAACATACCTCTCTGATCAAAAACCTCCCCAGGAGGTAATACCATCTCCGGGTCCCCCTGGAAGTCTACCCTGGCATATTAGCTTAGGCAATCATCCAATACATTCAAATAAGCTAATTTTACACCCAGAAACCTTGCCTTCAAGGCGCGGTTTTACCACCCACAGGCGCGCCTACATGCGCACCTGTTCACTGCACAGGTGCGCATGTGCGCGCGCATGTTTTTCCCACAGGAACGCATGTACGCGCGCCTGTTTTTCCCACAGGCGCACTCATGAGCACGCCTGTTCACAATACAGGCGCGCTCTAGGGCGCGCCTGTCATACCCACAGGCGCGCTCGAGAGCGTGCCTGTTCGCCCTACAGGCGCACTCTCATGCGCGCGTATTCATCAGAAAAGCGTGCACTCATGCATGCCTTCCACTGAGTCACCCGCGCATGTGGGCCCCCCTCTACCCCAAAACCCCCTAAAACTCCCATACGACCCCCCATACCTACCTTGCCCAAAAATTGGAAACCTATAGCTATGCAGGATGTTCAGACCACTAACCTGAACCTCGCCCGCTGGGAAACGGATGCCTCGTGCTCTCGAAATCACTCAATCTCCTTTCGATCTGCTCTCGAACTCACTGTAGCAACAGGTACAAATGAGGTGGCAATGTGGGCCCTATAGCTATATATAGGCTTTTTTTCCAAACTTCCACTCACCATTACGGGCGCCCAGGGCGTCCATTTTTCGAACCGTCTTCAGCCACGGGATCAGCGTCCCGCCACCTACGTCATGGCTGTCTCTAGGCCACTTTTCATCCTGAGCCCCCGGGGTGCCCTTTTTTTTCATATCATGGCCAGGTACGCACGCACACTGTCACATTTATCTAATACATGTCCATATTCGTTATTCTCTTCAGATATGGTTCACTTTGGGTATTTGGTTGTTTTGTGTGCAGGTACTTGATCAACATCTCTCCACATCATTCCTTCAGGTATATACTCAGCACTGGCATGTAGTCTCTCCCACTGTATTGCATTTACATTCCCAGTCATACCCTCTGATTTCGACCTTTAGGATACCCATTTCCGGCTCTGCAGTACTCACCCCTCCATTTGCATCATCAGTACTGTACCCCGGTAGCATTCTCACCCACATGAGTTGTCTCATTCATAGCACCCTTTTTGCACTTATGACACTCATGCTGTTCTTCATTCCCCTTTAGGGATGGGAGTCCCAATAGTCTTTCATCATGTTTCAGAACAACCACATACTTCTTCTCCTCATTTTTCTAGCTTTACCACATGGACTCCCAGATCATCGCTTTATGCTTCAGTTCTTTTTACCTGCACATCCGCAGGCTCATGAACCCTCCATTTCATCCACCATCAGTTTTCCCATCTGTGAACCTATCTCCACTTCACCTACCTCATACAAAAACTTGCCAATGGGGCCCCCACCCTTCATCCGTTTTCACCGACATTTCTGCCCTACCTGGGGCACT
This sequence comes from Picea engelmannii, assembly GCA_009831015.1. Taxonomy (NCBI): domain Eukaryota; kingdom Viridiplantae; phylum Streptophyta; class Pinopsida; order Pinales; family Pinaceae; genus Picea; species Picea engelmannii. Next base: position 723,034 of record ML784947.1, read on the forward strand.
CATTTTACACTGGGGCACCCGTTTCTGTATTTTGTACATCTTTCCCAAATTTATTCATTATTTCTTGTACAAACACCTTTATTTCCAGTCATTTCCAGTTATTTACTTTTGTCGTCACCGTTGGAGACCTTCTTTCCTTTTTGGCCACACGCAACCCATGTCACCCTTGGTTGGAGCATTACTTCTCATCTTCCCTCGCCGGCATCGTCTATATTTTCAGAGTACTACCCCGGTCACTTACCATTTATCCTCTGAATTTGTTCACCTTGTCCCGCCTCTGGCACAACTTATCCTCGGTCTTGGCGTCACCCTGACACTCAACCTTGTCACACAGTTGCGGCCATTGTTTATTTTCATATATCCTCCAACCAAGGGCAGTCTTGAATCTTCCCACTTCTTGACTTCGTCCATGTACCTCTGCCACCTCTTCACCTCAGTATATTCCATGAAGCCCTTTGCTTCCGGGAGTCGCGTCCCCCTTTTGTCGACATCATCACACTTTTCCAAAAGGGCGACAGTATCTTGATTCTCATTTCCCATTTAATGAGAGATCTCGGACGGCACAGGGGGAAACACCATTGCTCCCTACTGTCGTTGACCCCCATAACATTCGACGCCAACACTTTCTCATGTTGCGGTGGGTCTTACTTTGCGACTATTGCAGTTTTTATCATCCATTGCCGAAGACCTCTGAACTTGCTAGGGCCACCAATGCCCACATCACTGTCATTGTTTCCTTCCGTGACCATTACCACTGGTTCAGAGTATGTTTCTCTGCAGAATTGTCTTCTGCCTTTATTATTCTACCCCCGAGGGCGCTACAGTTGTCTACATCAACACTTCAGACATTTTTCCTTCAGAGTTACATCACACGAGCATGGGGCATGCCCACCTCGTTTGTACACACTTGAATATTGTTTCACACCTTGTGGAAGGTCAGATCTACAGGTTCCTTTCTTCTCCAATGGATTGCTCTACACGGTCTCACTCTTGCTCTCCCTTACAACACCATTCTCAGTAAAAGAAACATTGATGAATTTTGGCTATACGTTTTGCTCCTAACCTCATCCATCAGGGGGCATCTGTTATCACTGAAATTTCGTCCGCATAGGGCGACAAGAACTCCGCATCGTCAACACAGGACTGGAGTCATTCATGGAACAATATTAATTCCACAAGCATTGCAAAAAGGGTAAAAAACTATACAAAATGACCAAAAATTTGAAGGGTGCTTTACAAAACCCGGGTGCGCGCGCATATGCGCATAATAGCAACGTACAATGCGCACTTCAGCGCACGATGCGTGGTTGTTAGGCCAAAAACCCGCGCGCCTGCTAAACGGCGCATTTATTAAACTGGTTGGCCTCCCAACCACTAATGGATCGGCTCCCAAGTCGATTTGACACCAAATCTGAGCTCAATCCACGTGGGGAGGCTGGTCAAAGACCTAATTGTGCCCTAAATATCCCCTCTTCATATTCAAAAGAGGTTGCATAATAACCCAGTGCTTGGTTATAAAAAGCCATGAATAACCACCATTTCTTCAAGGAATTCTTTGTATTGTTATGCTGTTGAGATTGCTAGAGACTCATTCTTTGGCAATAGACATAGTCAACACCATTTCATAGGCTTTCCACCTCTCACTAGAGTGGACAAGCTTGGAGTTCTTTCACCCACATTCTTCATCTTTCATTGTAAGGAGAGCAATCAGTTGAGGGCCTCAAGAGCCTTCCATTGGAGAGGGAAGGGATCCAAGTCCTCTTTCTCCATTGTGTATCTTTGGATTTCATCAATCAGATCAGCTTATATATTGGTGATATTGGTCCATGTCTATTTGTTTTTCATTTCTTTTATATGCTCATAGTTTCATTTATTTTTTGTTTAATTCTTGTTAATAGCTTTGTTGTTTTCTTTCTAACCTTTTACCTTACAGCTGTCATGCCTCACAGAGCCCAACTGGGCATGTAAGTACTCTCATTTTGCTCATCAAGTGACGAATAGAGTGCAAACACCTGTGAATACACTATTGTGTGTGAAGGGTATTCCCGAGGGAAAACCAATGAGTCAATCATGCTCAAAGGGTAGATTAGAACGATCCTATGCGGACCTTGGACATGAGGGTTTGGGGGTCTGCAATCATTTGGTATCAGAGCTCATAAAAAGTTCTTTGTTTTCTATAGTAGAGGAAGGAAGAATATTTCTCAGCCATGTCGCTGAGAAGGAGAGACAGACCAATGCATGATCCAGTAGTGGAAAGGGAAATGCATGAACTACGTGCCAGGCTTGATGCCATGTAAACAACATAGAGGCGCACAGTCGACACTGGGGATATCAGTGAGGGTGATAGTGAGAATGAAGTTGGACATGGAGAAGAAGTCACAGTCGAAGATATTGTAGATGTATGCCTATTCAGGGTTGTCACAAGGATAGGTGCTAGAGCAAAAATGGAGATTCCCATGTATGAAGGAAACCTAGATGTTGAAGAGATTCTAGATTGGATTAGGGCTCTCGACAAATACTTTGACTATGAGGATGTCGAGGAAGACCGAAAGGTCAAACATGTTGTCACTAGACTTAAAGGGCATGCAGCATTATGGTGGGATGAACTGCAAGTTGACAGACACTACAAAGGCAAGCAAAAAATCAAGAGTTGGGATAGAATGGTTGCGAAGATGAAGGCAACATTCATACCCAAGGATTATCAAATTACTCTGTTTCAGAGAATGCAGAATTTGAGACAGAAGTTGATGTCAGTGAAGGAATACACTGAAGAGTTCTACAAATTAAACATCAGAGCAGGTCATCGGGAAAGTGATGATGAGAAGGTTTCCAGATATATGAATGGTCTAAGATATGACATTCAAGATGAGATGAGCATGATGATCAGTCAAAATGTAGAAGATGCTTATCAGATGGCTCTGCAAGCTGAAGAAACGCTGAGCTGGAAGAAAGGTCAAAGAGGTCGAGGCAAAAGTCAGGCCAAAGGCAAGACAATTGCCCAAGACAGAACTCAGAGACCTCAAGAAGAGGGAAAGAAACCTCAAACTCAAAATGAGAGAGGAGGAAGTTCACAGAGAGGGTAGTATGCCGATGGAAATACAGAATGTTGAGGCAGAAGATGCTGAGGGCAGAAGATCACTGATGATGAGAAAAGTTCTCTTAACGCTGGAGAAGGAGGCAGAGAACCCATCCCAAAGGAACAGACTTTTTCGGACTGCTTGCAAGACCAAAGATAGGGTATGCAAAGTCATCATGGACAGTGGTAGCATAGATAATCTCATTTCTATAGAGATGGTAGAAAAGATGGAGCTGGAGACTATCGTACATCCAAGCCCGTACAGAGTTTTGTGGCTACAAAAAGGACATTAGGTAAATGTCACTAAACAATGTTTAGTTGAATTTAAAATAGGAGGATATAAGGATGAAATACTATGTGATGTCATTCTCATGGATTTTTGTCATCTATTGTTGGGTAGACCATGGCAATATGACAGAAATGTGATTCATGATGGGAGAAAGAACACATACACCCTGGAGAAGAATGGGAGAACTCACATGTTGTTGTCGATTAAGGGTAAAGAAGTGAAACCTGAGGTGAACAACACTATACTTCCCATGAGTGGGAAGGAACTTCTTAAGGAGGTTAAGAAGAAGGAAGACACACAATTTATTGTGTTTAGGAAGCCTAGAATTGTGTTGACCAGTACAAGAGTGAATGATCTACTAGAGGAAATCCAGAAGTTGTTGGAAGAGTTTGTTGATATAGTAGTGGATGAACTACCTCACTCGTTGCCACCGATTAGAAGTATAAGTCATCACATCGATCTTATATCTAGGGCTAGTTTACCGAACAAAGCAGCGTACAGATTGATGCCACAGGAGAATGAAGAAGTCAAGAGACAGGTCCAGGACTTAATGGACAAAGGGTTGGTTAGAGAAAGATTGAGTCCATGCGCTGTTCCAATAGTGGTTAGCCCAAAGAAAGATGGAGGCTGGAGAATGTTTACAGACTCAAGGGAAATCAACAAGATTACCATCAGATACAGATTTCCATTGCCAAGGATGGATGATTTGATGGATTGCTTGAGTGGAGCAAGATTCTTTTCAAAGATTGATTTGAAAAGCGGATATCATCAAATTTGTATGAGAGAAGGTGATGAATGGAAGACAGCATTGAAGATGAATGAAGGGATGTATGAGTCACTTGTTATGCCATTTGGATTAAAAAAAATGCCTAGTACTTTCATGCGATTGATGAATGAAGTCCTGAAGGATTTCATAGGAAAATTCACCATTGTATATCTTGACGATATACTAATTTTCAATAGAAGAGAAATGGAGCACTTGAAGCATTTGGCTACAGTGATGATGAGATTACAGCAAGAGAAGTTGTTGATAAACGTGAAGAAATTGTCATTTATGAGGACATAACTCATTTATTTGGGTTTTGTTATCTCTGCAAATGAGCTAAAAATGGATCTGGATAAGGTAGAAGCGATTAAGAATTGGCCATCATCGAAGAGTATATTTGAAGTTAGAAGCTTCCATGGATTAGCTAGTTTCTACAGGAAATTTATCAGAAATTTCAGTGGAATTAGCACACCAATGATGGACACGGTGAAGAAAAGACACACATATTTTCACTAGATAGAGGAAGCAGAGAAAAGTTTCAATCTGTTGAAAATGAAGATTATTGAACAACCAATTCTGGTGTTGCCAGATTTCAATAAGACATTCTAGGTCAAGTGTGACGCAAGCGGATTTGCAATTGGAGTGGTCTTGAGCCAAGATGACAGACCGATTTCATACTTCAGTGAGAAATTGAATGAGGTGAAGATTAAGTACTCAACGTATGACAAGGAATTTTATGTTGTCATACAAGCGCTGAAAAAGTGGAGGCATTATTTGGTTCCTGAAGAGTTTGTTTTGTACATCGACAATCATGCTTTCCAATTCGTGACTCAATAGGACAAGTTGAACCAAAAGCATGAAAAATGGGTTGAATACATGTAGAATTTTACTTTTGTAATTAAACATATTTCTGGAACTGCTAACAAAGTTGTTGATGCTTTGAACAGGAAATGTTTGCTTATGCAGGAATTCAGAGTCAAAATATTGGGTATTGATAACCTAAGAGGTTAATGTACAGAGATGATCCAAATTTCAAAGAGGCATATGAGGCATCTGAGAATCCAATTCTCAAGGACAGAAGCCAATGGATTGAATATATGATCCAGGATGGATTATTATTTAGGGGAAATCAGTTATGTATTCCAAAATGCTCCATGAGGGAGAATCTACTGAAAGAAAAACACAGTGGAGGATTGGCAGGACATTTCAGTCATGATAAAACATTCTCAAAGTTAAATGGCTCATATTTTTGGCTAGGAATGAGGACAGATGTTAAAATATTTGTGGACAGATGTAGAATTTGTCATCACACAAAGGGAAAAAGGAAAAACACAGGGTTATACCAACCATTACCCATACTTGAGAGGCCGTGGGATGCAGTGAGGATGGATTTTATATTGGGGCTGCCAAGAACACAAAGAGGGTTTGATTCAATATTTGTAGTGGTAGACAGATTTTCAAAGATGGCACATTTCATACCATGCCAGAAAACTAGCGACGCAACTCACATTGCAAACCTGTTTTTCAAAGAAGTTGTCAGACTTCACAGCTTGCCAAGGAGTATAGTTTCATATCAAGACACCAAGTTCATGGGACATTTCTAGAGGAATTTATGGAAGAAGATGGGGACAAATTTGTCATTTATCTCAGCTTATCATCCTCAAACGGATGGGTAGAAATAATTTATAAATAGAAGCTTGGGAGATTTTCTAAAGAGCCTAGTGACTGAACACCACAGTCAGTGGGATCACATTCTGCCACAGCCGGAATTTGCTTACAATGATTCAATTAACAGAAGCATAGGGTAGAGTAAATTTCAGATTGTTTATGGAATGCAACCCAGGGGAGTGTTTGAATTGAAAGATTTAGAATAGACTGAATTCAGAAGTGCTAGTGTGGAGGATTTTGCAGAAGCAATGAAGGAACTTCACAGCCAAGTGAGGGAACGTTTGCAAAATTTGAATCAAGAGTACAAGCACAGAGCAGATCAACACAGGCGAGAACTTCAGTTTGAATTTGGTGATCTGATTCTTGCACACCTGAGGAATGAAAGGTTCCCAAGGGGAACATACAACAAGATGAATATGAGAAAGATCGGACCATGCAAGGTCTTGAAGAAATTTGGGGCAAATGCATATGAGATTGAACTACCCGATGGGATCAGAATTTCACCGATATTCAACATCCCAGATTTGTATCCATACAAAGCTAAAGAAGCAGGAGAAGGCAGTGAACAGACAGAGGTTCAGTGGACTAAACAAATTCCTATAACTAAAAAGCCACAGATGGAAAGTATACTTGACAAGAGGGTCAGCAGGAAGACCAAGAGGAAAGAGTATTTTGAATACTTGGTTAAATGGAAGGGACGTCCAGTTGAAGACGCCAACTGGGAAAATGAAGAAGAAATTCAGAAGCATGGACAAATCGTGCAAGAGATCATGAACATGAGTCCATGAAAATTTTCAAGCGACGGAGTATGATGCAGAAGCATCGCCAACAGTAAGCAAGCGCAGAAGCGGAAGATAGCTGGGATGAGCACCAACACATTTCAACACGTTACAAAAAGTGTTTTGGAATGTTTTTGAAATATTAATGTAATAAGGCGTACCTTGCAATTAAATTTTGGAGGATGTAAAAATATCATGAGAGGTTTGTTCTCATCTGTATTGGGTAGAGGCATTTATACATAGTTAATGAAAGTAGGTAGATTTAAATTTCAGATTAGATAGTTTAGGAGCATAAGAGGGAAAACCAACTATAGACATGCTCACCTTGGTATCATTGTAATAATTTAACAATCAGAATTAGAGATCACTGAGAATAGAGCAGAAGAGGAGAGCTGTAGTAGAAAGTTGTAGAGAAGAACCCATGTACAAAAGTTTGAATTAATGAAAAGAGCTTTGATTCAGATTCATGGTGTTATGATGCTTTCTGTGTACACATGTTGAATGGTATGCTTATGATTGTTTATTCTCTCTGTTGTGCATCTACTTTAATATTGTGTGAATGTATGATTTCATGTTGAATGTTTGAAGTCTGAGAGAGAGAGAGAATGAGTTTCAATTGTTTCTGAACCTGAGTGAGAAGTTCCTGCAAGGAGTGTAGTGAAATCGTCTATAAGGAGTGCATTGACGGAGGTTCAGAGTTTATCTCTAAAAGCTCGGGAGAGAAACCATTGTTCTCATTCCCGTAGAAGTGTAGGTGAGGCACACAAGCCATGCAAGGTGTGCGCAGGCTGGTTGAAAGCTTAGAACTGAGCAACCGAGAGAAAAGTTGAAGGATTGTTGTTGCAAGAAAGTGCACAGAGTCGAGAGAATCAAATACCTGGAAGTATTGGAGGGTTTCCGCAAGGAGTGTGTGCAGGAGTCTTCTTGAAGAATCGAGTTTGCAAGAAAATCTCAGAAGGGTTAATGCCTTTGAAGTGTTCAAAGGAGGGAGTTGAAGCCATTTCACAGGATTAAGTTCCAGGCGAGGAACCTTAGTTTATTTCGCAGGAGTTATTAGGGAGAAATGAGTGGTTGAAATTCTCTGTGGAGAATTCCCGAAATCACAAGAACCATAGGATCTAGAGAAGTTGCAAGGTGGTTAAAGGTGAGAAAGATTCCCACTCTAGGATCCAGAATCAACGTGGACCATTGATCATGATTTGCACCAGCCATCGGATCATTTCCACATTTCGGGGATCCTAATGCCAAGGAGTTGAGCACAGTGAAATGAAAGTCCTAAAGTCGCGAGTTGCGACAAGATTTGGATTAGAGTTTTGGGATTTCATCATTTCGGGTGTCGGGAAATGGAGGAGAAAACACTTTGGGAGTGAAAGTCCCGAAAACCTGAAAGAGTGACAAGTGGCAGAAGTCTATGTCAGAGACAGGAAGTGGTTGAGTGGACACGTGGCGTGTCCTCGTCAAAAAGGAAGAGTCAATCCTTGTTGACTATTTCGAGGTTCGGAGGTTAGAGAGTTAGGATCTTTGCATCTGGATTCACGAAATTGCGAAGTTTGAAATCCCGATGAAGTGAGAAGTCTGTTGTGGGGCTAGCCTTTGCTGAACATGTTGGGATTTGACATCTCGACATTTTCGAGGACAAGGGATTGGGGTTCTTTGTTCCGAGATTCCCAAAATCATGAAACACGATAACAATTTTGGCGAATCGGTATTTCGGGTTTCGGCAGTTAAAGGGTCGAGAAACTCAGAAGGAGAAGTCGCGAAGTCATGAAATCCGAAGTTTTGAAATCATGAAAGGTCTGATCATACTATTAGATCAGAATATTTGAGTTGGTTACTAGTGCTTGTTCAAGAGGGCTCAACTCATAAGGACCTGTGGATACACTGTTGTGTGTGAAGGGTATTCCCGAGGGAAAACCAATGAGTCAATCAGGCTCAAAGGGTAGATTAGAACGATCCTGCATGGACCCTGGACCTAAGGGTTTGGGGGTCTGCAATCATTTGGTATCAGAGCTCAAAAAAATTTCTTTATTTTCTGTAGCAGAGGAAGGAAGAATATTTCTCAGTCATGCTATCGAGAAGGAGAGACAGACCAATGCTTGATCTAGCAGTGGAAAGGGAAATGTGTGAACTACGTGCCAAGCTTGATGCCATGGAAACAACACAAAGGCACATAATTGACACTGGGGATATCAGTGAGGCTGACAGTGAGAATGAAGTTGGACATGGAGAAGAAGTCGCAATCGAAGATGTTGTAGACGAACGCCTATTCATGGATGTCGCAAGGATAGGTGCTAGAGAAAAAATGGATATTCCCATGTATGATGGAAATTGGGATGTTGAAGAGCTTCTAGATTGGATTAGGGATCTCGACAAATACTTTGACTATGAGGATGTCGAGGAAGAACGAAAGGTCAAACATGCTATCACTAGACTTAAAGGGCATGCAGCATTATGGTGGGATGAACTGGAAGCTGGCAGACATTGCAAAGGTAAGAAGAAAATCAAGAGTTGGGATAGAATGGTTGCGAAGATGAATGCAAAATTCATACCCAAGGATTATCAAACTACTCTGTTTCGGAGAATGCATAATTTGAGACAGAAGCTGATGTCAGTGAAGGAATACACTGAAGAGTTCTATAAATTAAACATCATAGCAGGTCATCAGGAAAGTGATGATGAGAAGGTTTCCAGATATATGAATGGTATAAGATATTACATTCAATATGAGATGATCATTATGATCATTCGAAATGTAGAAGATGCTTATCAGATGGCTCTGAAAGCTGAAGAAAAGATGAGCCGGAAGCAAGGGCAAAGAGGCCGAGGCAGAAGTCAGGCCAGAGGCAAGACAATTGCCCAAGACATAACTTAGAGACCTCAAGAAGAGGGAAAGAAACCTCAAACTCAAAATGAGAGAGGAGGAAGTTCACAGAGAGGGTAGTATGCCAATAGAAATACTTTTCCTCGTACCAGAGGAAGAGGAAGAGGTAGAGGTGGAGAAATAAAATGCTTTACCTGTGGAAAAAATGGACACAAATCATATGAATGTCCAAATAGAAAGAAATAAGGAGGTGAAACTCACATTGTTGAAGCACAAGGATAGAATGTTGAGGCAGAAGATGCTGAGGGCGGAAGATCACTGATGATGAGAAAATTTCTCTTAACGTCGGAGAAGGAGGCAAAGAACCTAGCCCAAAGGAACAGACTTTTTCAGACTTCTTGCAAGACCAAAGACAGGGTATGCAAAGTCATCGTGGACAGTGGTAGCACAGATAATCTTGTTTCTACAGAGATGGTAGAAAATATGGAGCTTGAGACTATCGTACATCCAAGCCCATATAGAGTTTCGTGGCTACAAAAAGGACATCAAGTAAATGTCACTAAACAATGTTTAGTTGAATTTAAAATAGGAGGATATAAGGATGAAATACTATGTGATGTCATTCCCATGGATGTTTTTCATCTATTGCTGGGTAGACCATGGCAATATGACAGAAATGTGATTCATGATGGGAGAAATAACACATACACCCTGGAGAAGAATGGGAGAACTCACATGTTGTTGCCGATTAAGGATAAAGAAGTGAAACCTGAGGTGAACAACACTATACTTCTCATGAGTGGGAAGGAACTTATTAAGGAGGTTAAGAACAAGGAAGACACACAATTTATCATGGTCAGGAAGCCTAGAATTGTGTTGACCAGTACAAGAGTGGATGATTTACCAGAGGAAATCCAGAAGTTGCTGGAAGAGTTTGTTGATATAGTAGTGGATGAACTACCTCGCTCGTTGCCACCGATTAGAAGTACAAGTCATCACATCGATATTATACCTGGGGATAGTTTACTGAAAAAAGCAGTGTATAGATTGACGCTGCAAGAGAATGAAGAAGTCAAGAAACAGGTCCAAGACTTAATGGACAAAGGGTTGGTTAGAGAAAGCTTGAGTCCATGCACTGTTCAAACAATGCTTAGCCCAAAGAATGATGGAGGCTAGAGAATGTGTACAGACTCAAGGGAAATCAACAAGATTACCATCAGATACAGATTTCCATTGCCAAGGATGGATGATTTGATGGATTGCTTGAGTGGAGCAAGATTCTTTTCAAAAATTGATTTGAAAAGTGGATATCATCAAATTCATATCAGAGAAGGTGATGAATGGAAGACAACATTCCAGATGAATGAAGGGTTGTATGAGTGGCTTTTTATGCCATTTGGATTAACAAATGTGCATATTACTTTCATGCGATTGATGAATTAAGTCCTGAAGGATTTCATGGGAAAATTCGCCATGGTATATCTTGACGATACACTGATTTTCAGTAGAACAGAAATGGAGCACTTGAAGAATTTGGCTACAGTGATAACGATATTACAGCAAGAGAAGCTACTGATAAACTTGAATAAATCGTCATTTATGAGGACATAACTCATTTATTTGGGTTTTGTTATCTCTGCAAATGAGCTGAAAATGGATACGGATAAGGTAGAAGCGATTAAGAATTGGCCATCGCCAAAGAGTATATATGAAGTTAGAAGCTTCCATGGATTAGCTAGTTTCTACAGGAAATTTATCAGAAATTTCAGTGGAATTAGGGCACCAATGATGGACACGGTGAAGAAAAGACACAAATCTTTTCACTGGACAGAGGAAGCAGAGAAAAGTTTCAATCTGTTGAAAAGCAAGATTATTGAACAACCAATTCTGGTGTTTCCAGATTTCAGTAAGACGTTCCACGTCAAGTGTGACGTGAGCGGATTTTCAATTGGAGCGGTCTTGAGCCAAGACGACAGAACGATTGCATAATTCAGTGAGAAACTAAATGAGGAAAAAATTAAGTACTCAACGTATGACAAGGAATTTTATGCTGTCATACAAGCGCTGAAAAAGTGGAGGCATTATTTGGTTCCTAAAGAGTTTGTTTTGTACAACGACAATCATGCTTTGCAATTCGTGACTCAATAGGACAAGTTGAACCAAAAGCATGAAAAATGGGTTGAATACATGCAGAATTTTACTTTTGTAATTAAACATATTTCTGGAACTGTTAACAAAGTTATTGATGCTTTGAGTAGAAAATGTTTGCTTATGCAGGAATTCAGAGTCAAAACATTGGGTTTTGATAACCTCAGGGACATGTACAGAGATGATCCAGATTTCAAAGAGGCATATGAGGCATCTGAGAATCCAATTCTTAGGGACATAAGCCAGTGGATGGAATATATGATCCAGGATGGATTATTATTCAGGGGCAATCAGTTATATATTCCAAAATGCTCCATGAGGGAGAGTCTGCTAAAAGAAAAACACAGTGGATGATTGGTAGGACATTTCGGTCATGGCAAAACATTCTCAAAGTTAAATGGCTCATATTGTTGGCCAGGAATGAGGACAGATGTTAAAATATTTGTGGACAGATGTAGAATTTTTCAGCACACAAAGGGAAAAAGGCAAAACACAGGGTTATACCAACGATTACAGCTACTTGAGAGGCCGTGGGATGCAGTGAGCATGGATTTTATATTGGGGTTGTGAAGAACACAAAGAGGGTTTGATTCAAAATTTGTAGTGGTAGAAAGATTTTCAAAGATGGCATATTTCATACCATGCCAGAAAACCAGCGACGCAACTCACATTGCAAACCTGTTTTTCAAAGAAGTTGTCAGACTTCACGGATTGCCAAGGAGTATGGTTTCATATCGAGACACCAAGTTCGTGGGACATTTCTGGAGGAATTTATGGAAGAAGTTGGTGACAAATTTTTCATTTAGCTCAGCTTATCATCCTCAAATGGATGGGCAGACATAATTTATAAACAAAAGCTTGGGAGATTTGCTAAGGAGCCTAGTGACAGAACATCACAGTCAGTGGGATCACATTCTGCCACAGGCGGAATTTGCTTACAATGATTCAATTAATAGAAGCACAGGGCAGAGTCCATTTCAGATTGTTTATGGAATGCAACCCAGGGGAGTGTCTGAATTGAAAGATTCAGAATAGATTGAATTCAGAAGTGCTAGTGCAGAATATTTTGCAGAAGCAATGAAGGAACTTCACAGCCAAGTGAGGGAATGTTTGAAAAAAATCGAATCAAGAGTACAAGCGGATAAACGATCAACACAGGTGAGAACTTCAATTTGAAGTTGGTGATCTGATTCTTGCACACCTGAGGAAGGAAAGGTTCCCAATGGGAACATACAACAAGTTGAAGATGAAAAATATTGGACCATGCAAGGTCTTAAATAAATTTGGGGCAAATGCATATGAGTTTGAATTACCCGATGGGATCTGAATTTCACTGATATTCAACATCTCAGATTTGTATCCTTACAAAGTTGAAGAAGCAAGAGTAGACAATGAACAGACAGAGGTTCAGTGGACTAAAAAAATGCCTATAGCTAAAAATCCACAGATGGAAAGTATACTTGACAAGAGGGTCAGTAGGAAGACCAAGAGGAAAGAGTATTTTGAATACTTGGTTAAATGGAAGGGATGTCCATTTGAAGATGCCAGCTGGGAAAATGAAGAAGAAATTCAGAAGCATGGACATACCGTGCAAGAGCTCATGAACAAGAGTTCATGAAAATTTTCAAGCAAGGGAGTATGATGCAGGAGCATCGCCAACAGCAAGCAAGCGCAAAAGCGGAAGATAGCTGGGATGAGCGCCAACACATTTCAGCACATTGCAAATGTTGATTAAGGTTGGTTGTCATTGATGTCAACCCTTGAAGAAAGACCCGTAGCACAACGTTTTGGGTAATGGACCCAATAGTGTTTGATGTAAATATGACTCATTATTGTTTTGTCATGGTTGATAAGAAGTAAATATGGATGAACTCCAAAATGGTCCCCTTATGGTGAAAGCTTTCACGGGATGACGCTTTGTGGAGTAAGAGAACCCATGCTTAATTATAGAATAATGAGATGAAGGAAAATGAATTTGTCATGGAGAATATCCTAGATGGATAGTTCTTGTCATTTCATTTCCAATGGTATGTGGAACGTCACAT
>ML784947.1:747591-761438 GCA_009831015.1 Picea engelmannii
GATTATATGGTTAAAAGGGATTAAATTGCTCTATTACTGATTCACCCCCCCTCTCAGTAATCCAACTGCAAAAAGTGTTTTGGAATGTTTTTGAAATATTAATGTAATAAGGCATACCTTGCATTTATGTTTTGGAGGATGTAAACAGATCATGAGCGATTTGCTCTCATCTATATTAGGTAGAGGCATTTATGCATAGTTAATGAAAGTAGGTAGATTTAAATTTCAGATTAGACAGTTTAAGAACATAGGAGGGAAAACTGACTATAGACACCCTCACCTTGGTATCATTGTAATAATTTAACAATCAGAATTAGAGATCATTGAGCATAGAGCATAAGAAGAGAGTTGTAGCAAAAAGTTGTAGAGAAGAACCCATGTACAGAAGTTTGAATTAATGAAAAGAGCTTTGATTCAGATTAATGGTGTTATGATGCTTTCTGTGTACACATGCTGAATGGTATGCTTATGATTGTTTATTCTCTCTGTTGTGCATTTACTTTAATATTGTGTGAATGTATGATTTCATGTTGAATGTTTGAAGTCTGAGAGAGAGAGAGAATGAGTTTCAATTGTTTCTCAACATGAGTGAGAAGTTCTTGCAAGGAGTGCAGTGAAATCATCTGCAAGGAGTGAATTAACGGAGGTTGAAATCATCTATGGAGAATTCCCAAAATCACGATAACCGTAGAATCTAGAGAAGTTGTAGGGTGGTTAAAGGCAAGAAAGATTCCCTCTCCAGGATCTAGAATCAACGTGGACCATTGATCGTGATTTGCACCAGCCGTCAGATCATTTCGACATTTTGGGGATCTTAATGCCAAGGAGTTGAGCACGGTGAAATGAAAGTTCCGAAGTCGCGAGTTGCGACAAGATTTGGATTAGAGTTTCGGGATTTTGGCATTTCGAGTGTTGGGAAACGGAGGAGACAACACTTTGGGAGCGAAAGTCCCGAAAACTCGAAAGAGTGACAAGTGGCAGTAGTCTACGTCAAAGACAGGAAGTGGTTGAGTGGACAGGTGGCATGTCCTCATCAAAAAGGTGGAGTCAATACTTGTTGACTATTTCGAGGTTCAGAGGTTAGAGAGTTAGGAGCTTTTCTTCTGGATTCATGAAATCGCGAAGTCTGAAATACTGATGAAATGAGAAGTCTATTGTGGGGCCGACCTTTTCTCAACATGTCGGGATTCGACATCTCAGCATTTTCAAGGAAAAGGGATCGAGGTTCTTTGTTCCGAGATTCCTAGAATCACGAAACGCGATAACAATTTCAGCAAATCGGTATTTCGGGTTTCGGCAGTTAAAGGGTCGAGAAACTCGGAAGGAGAAGTCGCGAAGTCACGAAATCTGAAGTTCTGAAATCATGAAAGGTGTGATCATATTGTTTGATCGTAATATTTGAGTTGGTTCCTAGTGCATGTTCAAGCGGGCTCAACCCATAAGGACCTTTGGATACATTGTTGTGTGTGAAGGTTATTCTCAAGGGAAAACCAATGAGTCAATTAGGCTCAAAGGGAATATTAGAATGATCATGCGCGGACCTTGGACCTGAGGGTTTGGGGTTCCGCAATCATTCTTTGTGAGTGATACATCAACGCAGGATGCAATCTACACCTCTCTGATACAATGTATCATCGAGTATGAGATAATTCCTAGCCTGATGGCATATACGACAATGCTCATCATGAGAAGTAGAAGGAGGGCATTTCAAAGTCAGGAGATAGATAAGTATATCTCTATACCAGGGATCCGAAGATGTGATCAAAAAAATATCACCTCCGATAGGCAATTCTTCGAGCACAATATCACCTGACTCAATTGAAAGTTCCAAAATAAGTTCTGCAAAGACCAGTGACTTTTTGGATTTCGCTGAAGAAAATATATGTCAAACTCCTGAAGGATGACTATCCATCTACTGATATTTCTGCCTATTACCCGTCGTGTCAACATATACTGGAATGGATTCACGATAGAAATGGCGGTGGTCTTGCGAAACAGAACATAATGACAGAACCGTTGAACAGCATGGACTGCCACCAACGCAAGTTTTTCTATATGAGAATAATTGAGTTTCGGTCCTAGGAGACCTCAGATTAGGTAATAGATCACATATTCTAAGAAAAAGTCATCTTCCTGAAATAATACCATGCCAATGGTTGACTCTGTTGCAGCCAAATATAATAATAAATCCTTTTTATAGTTAGGTGGCCGGAGCAGAGAGTCAGTGGTGAGGGAATGTTTCAATGCCATGAAAGAGCGTTGAGTGGCATCGTCCCAATAAAAATGAATGTCTTTCTTCAGTAAGCGCATAAATCCCTTCGTGATCTCAGCATAGTTGGTGATGAAGCATCTTAAAAAATTCGCCTTGCCATGTAGACTCTGAAGTTGAAGGATTGTGCGTGGGGGGGGCAATTGAATTATTGCCTCAACCTTGAGAGGATCGACCATGATACCTGTTGTCGAAACTATGAAACCTAACAAACGTCATCATGTTATGAAAAAGTTGCACTTGTTTGGATTCAAATGAATCCGGAAGTAGTGACAATGCTCAAAGATAAGTCAGAAGTGTGTGGGATGATCTGTTCTCTTGCGAGATCGATATGTTAAATCATCTAAATAGGCCTCGACTATGTGCTTGAGGTCATGGAAAGAAAAAGACATGGCCCGTTGAAAGGTCGCTCCAGCATTTTTGAGACCAAAAGGCATCTTACGATATGCGAATGTACCCCAGGGACAGATGAATGTCGTTTTGTGTTGGTCTTCGGGTTTGATTTGTATTTGGTTATATCCTGAAAAACTGTCCATGAAAGAGAAGGCCTCGCAACCCGCACATTCATCAATTATTTGGTCGATGAATGGTGTGGGAAAATTATCTTTGGGATAGGCCTTGTTCAAATCATGGAAGTCTGTACATACACGAATCGTGCCTTGTTTTTTATTGACCGTCACGGGGTTTGACACCCATTGGGTCAAATGGATAGGATAGATAAAACCAACATTTAGTAGTTTCTCAACTTCAACCTTAATGGTTGTTGCTTTCCTGGGGTTAACTGAACGAAGCTTCTGTCGGATAGGCTTGGCATCTGGATAAGTTGTGATTTCATGTTCGACTATTTTTGGATCGATGCCTGGCATCTCCTCGTAAGACCAGGCAAAAACGTCGCAAAATTCTTTAAATAGATCTGTGTAGGTTTGAATCTCTCCAGGGGAGCAGTCAGCTCTGACGAAAACATTCTCCATGACGCCAGGGGTTCTGGAGATATTGATCGGTATGATTTCAGCGATGGTTTCCATATTACCCTCAGCATAGACCTCATGCATAGCTAAGGGATTAATAGGACAAAACCTATCTCCATTCATAGTCAAGGTGAATTCTCTGGCCTCGATTCTGCTTAACTCTAGGAGAAAGAAATATCTATGATGAGAATCATCCCAGGGTTTGTCTGGACTAGTCATTTCTTCAATTACGGCTTCGTCAGAGGGAAAGACTAAGTATAACAAATCGGTGTTAGAAAGAGAACCTTGAGCCCAAATAGGCTCTAGAAGCGGATCGAACTCTTGTGTAGGAATTGGATCTGGGTTGGACGAAGCTTGCTAGACTAAAGAGTACGCTACTTCAGCTGCGGACAAGGGCATGGACATGCCCGGATGCCCTGTCCCCTCCATCATGGCCAATGGGGAAGGAAGTATCCACGAATCGGTGAAGTAAGTCATGCAAAACGATGAAACATGGAAAATATCAACCTTATGGTGGTCGGATATGAACTTGACATCACCTTGAGGGGGCGGGTAATCGAAGGTACCCATCAAATATGGGCACAAACCAACCCCTACTTTGACTACTCCTGATTGAGGATTATCAATCATCGGGACTGTGGACACCCCCAATGAAGGGTTAGATCTGGAGAAAGACAATTGATCAATGGTCACAATCTGGTCCTCATGTGGAAACAACAAGATCTGGAAAACTGTAGCAACCACTGCTTGCATGGCATAAATCCAACTCCTTCCTAACAAAATATTGTAGTTGAGGGATGCATCGACTACCTCTACCTCAATGCACATGGTCTTCCCTCCCAATTGCATGAGAAAAGAGGGAATGATACCATGTGGTCGGAACGAACGACCGTTGAAAGCAGTGAGAAGAGTAGGCGACGGAGATAAAATGGGTTGGCCAATGGCCTTCCAACATGCCAATGACATAACACATGTCGAGGCGCCCTCATCAACCATCGTGCGGAAAATATTTCGAGTAAAAGTTTTCGTGGGGTGAGCCACTACTATCTGAAATGCTATGTGGTAACGCAGATGAGGTTTTAAGTCGGTTGTATCTAGTATGATGGTACCCAGATTACAAGTCTCGGTAGATCCTAGAGAGGTTAACAAATCTTTCCTCTGGGAAGGGAAGCTTTGGAGGACCTCCAAAGAGCACATCGCACAAGGGGTTTGAGACAAATATTCCACCATAGAATAGTTCTAGGCAGCCCTTGCATTTGTGTTGTGAGAATCATTTTTGAATGCGCCTTTTTGGGATGCATGTCATTGTTTCGCCCAAATTCTTCTCAATCTTTAGAGGAAGAGATGGGAGTTCGGCTTCTTTTCCCTTCTCAGAAGTGCTTGGTTTACTATAGTCATGTGCTCTAGTAGATATGAAAGCATCACCCTTCATCATATATACATTCGCAGATGCGGGATTGTTCGAAGACGGAGAGGGTCCTTGACTGCCCCCTTCCGCACTTGTAGAGGCTTGGGTTAGGTTTTGTCCATGTTGAAATGGATTTGTTAACACCGCAGGATGTTGCTATGTCACAAACGTTTGGGCCTCTGCAAGCTGGGGACATAGGTGGGTCGGGTGGTCTTCCGTGCATAGGTTTCATGGATACCTTACCTTCCGTTTCTCAGTGCTTCCCCTGCCATTATTATCAGTGGGTTTCTTATCCCCCTTACCCTTCTTTCGTTGTTTTTTCTTTCCTTCAGGTTGTTGGGTGGCCTTTGGATTTGTCGATTGCACTGTATGCACATCCAACGTTTTAGTAGGGGGAGCAGCCAAAACAGTAGTTTGGCTGGACATTGTTTGTTGTATAGACAATTGTTGCAAATGCTTCGTCAGTTGCTCAACGGGCTTTGTTTGTGCTGAACAAACAATACCATCAGCATGTGGTCCAGCTCTTTGTCTGGTTTTATCAAGTATTGAGCGTGGCACATCTGGCAAGATCTTGTATAATAAAACGAACTGAGAATAGATGAGCTCAAGCTGTTGAGCTCTCATGATGGCATCTTCTTCGGAGAACACTCCTAAAGTCGTGACATCTTTGGATAACTACGGGACCAAAGACTTAAGGAACCACTCAAGTAGGAATGTTGGTGGGACTGGTACCTTAATTAAACTCTTTCGGCGTCTCCATTCTCAGATGTGATCAGAGATATGGTCTACTTTTGTCTGTGCGAAATTGGCCAACAATTCTATGCCAGCGTTGTATCTCACAGGTAATTGGAAATGGTTTAGAAAGGCCATTGCCAATTTGCCGAAGGAAGAGTATCTTGAGCGGTCGAGCTCAATGTACCATTTCACAACACTCCCAATGAGAGTACATTAAAACAATCGCAACTGTACAGAGTTATATTTCAATGAGTTAGATGAGCACCAAAGGTGGAAGGTAGTCACATGATCTCTTGGATCTTCGTTAGGCTTGGCTTCGAACTTTGGTATGTCCGAAGGAAACTTCGTCAACATAGGAGGCCAACGCAGATTGTGACAGATAGGGTCATTCAACAACCTTGTCAAGTTTGACAAATGCAAGGTTGCCAGGAAAGGTAGTTTGGGTTGTTGGTGATAACCTGGGAAAAAGGGTCCTAGAGTTTGACTGGCACCAGGTTTCCAGGAAAATTTCGGTTGCTGGCCCAGGTTCTGGTAAAACCCATGGCCATGGCCATTGTATGGATTCTGCGTGTGGGGAGACATCATCAGTTGATTCCCAAAATAGGACGTAGATGGATGGACGTGCATTACATTCGGAGGACTTTTGGAAGGGTTGCCCCATGCCGATCCCATGGGGATAGGCATAGTACCTTGTCCGTGGTTCCATTGACCGTGGAAATAATTTCCCCAAATCGACATTCCTGACAAAGGAACGGATCCCTGCCAATAATTCCAAGGCCATTATGCCGAAGAAGTTCCTGGGTTTGCCCCTTATGCAGGAATAGTACCCTGCATAAGAAAATGTTGTCCGAAACCAGGGTTGCCCCCAGTGGGGAAAGTAGCTGACGAGAAGGCATTGCTACCAAACACACCGAACAAAGAAAATGGTATCGAACCTATTGGCACATTATGTGAAGGTGGTGCTTGACTCCCCGCTCCAAATAAACTATGGTGTGCAGGTGGCCCAGTGGATGGCTGGTGCGTGACACCGAGCGAAGGGGACGAAGGAGGTATATGACCTCCCCCATAAGGGAAATATTTAAAAGGAGAAGAAGTTCCCCCCATGTGGCCTTGCAGAGGAGAGTTAGAGCTCCCTGCCCCCAGACCTAAAGTCTGTGAAGTGGAGTAGGAAAGTACAGGACTTGTAACTGAGCTAGGCATCCCATATGAGAACGAAGGGCATGTCACACTTGGTGGGAAAGGGGTTGTGGCCACCGCCGTAGATGGGATCGGACCACTGTGCGATGTAGAGGCAGCCAAGACCATGGTAGCTCGAACCGGTGACGGTGGGTTAGGAGATGGAAATTCTCCTATGGTGACAACCATAGTGGGAATTGAAGAATTCCCAGAAGGAGTAACAACATTTGTTTCCATTGCTGTGTGCGACACTGTCTGACACTCGTAAGGATGAATCAGTACGATGATGGGTGTCGAAATATCAGTGGTTGAGATTTCAAATAGACCAAAAGAATTTGCTTAAAGGTCTAAAATGGTCAATTCCTCCGGATGTTGGTCGGGCACAATTTATTGTGACCCGGTCACTTCAAAAGACCCTTGTTGGTCTAGCTTTCACCTTAGTGGTGGTAGGGGTGGCTCTAGTGTAACCGGTGATAGGCCAAGAAGCCTTTGTGACCAGCGGAGCTCGTGATCCTCCACTATGTGAGAATATCAAAGACACTCTAGGGCTGTCTACTTGTTCAAAAAACAACACACACTAAAATGTCCCTACAAGATAAAACAAGCAAACACTAATCTAATTGGAAGAACAGTTACAACAACCAACACTAGAGAAACTTACCGGTGCAAGTGAAAATCGAAAACGGAAGAACCCTCTAGGTATACTCTACAAAGCATGGCCTAATGTCTATCCTAGGTACCACGGTATACCCCCGCAGTCACCTGTGTAGGTCCCGAAAAAGATAGGCAACTAGGTTGCCAGCGCGCGAAGAGTCACCAGGCGGGTACAGTCAAAAGTTGGGTAGGCCACAATGAGCAGGGTATTGAGCTCGAAACTTGTCAAGGGTATCAAAATAAAGTGGTCTGAAAGACAACTGAGGACCTCAAACGGATTCGAGACCCACGAATCTTCGTGGAAAATGCAATCGACGGAATCCAGAAACAAGCCCTCTATATGTGTTCTCCACTGCGATTGGTCCAGCTTTGGAGGGGTTATATCCACTACCTTCCCACACACAACCTCATGTTTATCCCCTGTGTTAGAGGGGGGTCCCGGATAAATTTCACGATACTGGACTTTGACACTCCTTAACTCAGACTCGAATGTTTGATTTTAATGGCCTTGAAGAGTTTCCTCTCCAACCTAATTCAAGGCCCTAACCCTAAACTAGTTGGTTGACCCTACAAATATAAAAATTCTAATGAATTTTAGATTTAACGTTAATTTTTATGGCTTGTCTTAAGTCAAAGGTTATGAAAGTGAAACTACTAATGTTTGAAAGACGAAAGTAAAATAAATAGAAAGCTGGAAACAAAAACCTTTACCTTACTTCACTCTTAAACAACTTTTCAAACTTAAATTTTTTTTCTAAGATCTTTGAACAGCACACTAAAAGCAGGATTTCACTCAACTACGAGCTACTTATTATCTAAGTAAATTGTCAAGAACTTATGAGAACAAAGACTTTTCCCTAGTTACTAATGCAAAACAACAATTTTCAATCAATCAAAGAAATAAAAGTTTTTTTTTTTATTTGAATGCTGACAAAGCAAAAAGGAAAAATATCAACAAGTCAAAACCAAGAAAAACTTCTGGCCTAAGCGCAGATTGCAAAGAGTCACTTTAAAAATCACACACAAACAACTTAAAATCGGACTCTCACACTTGTCTAAAAACCCTATAAAGGAAAATTTTGAGGAAAACTTCTAACTGAAAAAGAAAGCTATTGTTGTGATCAAACCTAAGTCATTGACTGCTATGAAAGAGATCCAAAAACCTGAGAGGTATAACTTTTATCAAAGGAAAGGATGATTTCCCTACCTTCAACAAAAATTTCCTCTACAAGCACACCGCTAACAGTTCAACAACAAGCATGTGCACGCGAGTTGTGTAATGTCAGAAAGCGTGTACACGTGTGTTGGCCTTATACAGGCTGCATGTATCTCTAAAAATCTTAGGTAAAAAGACAAACAATCTATCCCAGGTAGAGACGACTGATACTGAGAACCAAGATCTCTTGAAGACTCAAACACCTACTTTAACAGAAAAAAGAAACCAACTCAAGGAAAACTTCATAGAACAAACCAATCCGAGGTGAAACCTAAGCTATCGACTGTAAACAACAAAGACTAGAAAGAGTTCCAGAAAACCCCTAAGAAGTAAAAATTATGATAGGAGAGAGGATGACTGCCTCTTTAAAAGAAATTTTCTAGAATCTTACACGCGACTGTCACTTCCTCAGCTAGCGTGTACACGCGGGATGTGGGAATGCAGGGCGTGGGTACACGCGTGTAGACCTTATATAGGCCGCATGTACCTCTGTGGGTCTTGAAAAAAAAAATTACAGTCAAGCAAAGAAACAGAGATAACTGGTATGGAAGACCAGAATCTTTGTTAGCTCAGACTTTTGCAGAAACTTTAAAAATAGGAAAATGAAACCATTTCTTAAAAATACCCAAAAATATCCCCAGGAACCCTAGAGATATCCCCATTATGGTCACCAATTTTGTTGTGAGTGGGAAATCCCTCTACGGACTAACACTTAGGGTTAGATTATGCATGTAGAAAAGACCTAAAGATCTCTACTTTCTATCGTCGTCCCAGACCTAATCCCCATTATTCTTAAGCAAATACATAGTTAAGTGATCATACCTTATTACGGGCATTTGATGTAGATCCTTCCTTACGATTGATCATTTTTCAATTGCAACTCTCCTCCCAAGGCTGACCTGCATTCACACAAAACAAACAACAAACTCCACATGCATTTGATATATAGATTAATGGGTTAGAGATTCGATAAACACGTATACAATAAATCATAAAAACCTCATATGGTGGGATGGGAAAAGTATCTCTTCATTATTAACTTCAACAAATCAACTTACAATGATGAAGCTGGCCACTGCTCCATGAACCTGGTCCTGGGCTCCTCTTCAACTATCCCCCAACTTCTTTTATTTATCTCTCTCTATGCACAAGGAAGGCTAAAGGGTTGGGACAAAGTGAATATGCAATTGGGTATAGTTTCTTTACTATGATTCTCCTCTTCCAAATGGGACCCCTAACCCTTCTTTTATAGGCTAGAAGAAGCTAGGTATTTGGACAAAACCTCGGCCATGCATGGCCAGAAGGTTCAATTAACTCACCCAAAGTTGTGTGTTCCATCAGAAACTTTCCTTTTTTCATGCTTTTGTAGGTACATGTGGGCTGTTTTGGGTCAGCGAGCGTGTACACGCGTGCAGTAATAGAGCAGGGCACATGGGCCTTTACAAAAAGTGTTTTTAAGAAGAGTTGTTTAGCAGTGTTTTGGAAAAGAAGGAATCTGAGATGGCCTAATGCTAGATAACCTTGTATGGTGCAAATTAGGGTTATAACAGATAGTCCAGTTCTTGTCTACAGGAATGGCACCTCGCGAATATACAATTATCCAGAAGAAACAGTTGGTAGTTCGGGATGCAAATTTTTCACTTATAGTTGAACAGTTATACAAGATGGGACCTGATGAGATCTTGAGGAGATGTGTTATGGAGGTAGAGAGACCATTGATCCTGGTAGAATCACATGAAGTCATCGTAGGAGGACATTATGCAGGAAAAGAAACAACACAAAAGGTTCTTAGAGCTGGTCTCCGGTGGCCTACTTTACATAAGGATGCTAAGGAATATTATAAAGCCTGTGATGTATGCCAGAGGGTAGGGAAGCCTTCCGGAAGAGATGAGATGCATTTGAGAAATGGGCCATCAATTTCATGGGACCTATCAACCCACCAGGGAAGCGCACAGGAGCTCACTACATCATCACTACGATAGAATATTTGACTAGATGGGTAGAAGCAAGAGCAATTAAGGACTGTAGTGCAACTACAACTACATGATTTATATTTGATGATATAATAACCAGGCTTGGATGCCCAAATATCCTTATGAGTGATCAAGGTACACATTTTATTAATAAGACTATTGAATCTTTGACTCAGGAATTTGAAGTTCACCATCAAAAGAGAACACCATACCACCCACAGGAGAATGGTACGGTCGAAGATTTCAATAAGATATTGGATACAACGCTGACAAAGATTTTCGGTGTGAATAGAGATGATTGGGATTTGAGAGTGCCAGTAGTATTATGGGTGTATCAAAATACTTGTAAGAAGCTGACAATGCAGACTCCCTTTAAGTTTGTTTATGGCTTAGAAGCAGTCGTACCTATGGAATATTTGGTTCCTAGCTTAAGAATTACAACATTTACAGATATGGATGACACTATCACTATTCAAAAGAGGCTTATGCAGGTGGTGGAAATAGAAGAAGACATATTTATTGTAGGATTTCATCAGAAAGTGTAGAAGGAATGAGAGAAGGCCTACCATGAAAATCATATCAAGAGGAAAGCATTCAAGAAAGGAGATTTGGTATTGGTATATGACAGCAAGTTTGTGAAGCATCCAGGGAAGTTCAAGACACATTGTCTTGGGCCATTTGAGGTCACCTACATTATAGAAGGAGGAGTTGCGCAGTTGAAGACTTTGAATGGAGAATGGAAGGAAGGTTTAGTGAATGGGAGTTGGTTGAAATTGTACTATGACAACCAACTGCCTCACAACTCTCATTCAAATCATAACAAGATGGGTTTAGGTACCAGGTGTAATTGAAACTAGGTACTAGACATAGAAAAGACAATCTACACACGATAGGGAGGGACCGAGCAGAAAGAACAGGTTGCTCCACACAGTCTGAAGCTGAAGTAAAACAGAATGTCCAGTCTTGTAGTGACTCAGGACGAGTCACGGGTGAGTGTTGGGGGCTTGTTGTCCCTTGGTTATGGAAGGAAGTGAATATTAAGGAATAAAGGTGAAGTACAAACTACGTGGAAGGCACATTAACTGAGACTAGGTCGAAGTGGTCAAAGAAGAAAAAAAGATGGAGCGAAGTAAGGGAAAGAGAGCCATTGAACAAGAATATCGAGAAAGATAGATCAACAAAGAAGATGGATCGTGGACAACTGAGCAAGAGTAAAAAGACATCAAAGAGTTCTTGGAGCACCTCGTGAAAAAGACGGAAAAGACAGGCTGGCAAATCCATGAAAATACGGGTCAAGTGGACCTAGGGTTTTAGACACCTAGGGTTTTAGCATCTAGGGTTTTGACACCTAGGCTTCGGTCTAAGATTTTTTGAAAGTCATTGTAATGTATAAATACAGGTCAAGAAGATTTGAGAAGGTTTTTTAATTTTTGTTGATTGTTTTTATTGTTGAGAGAGAAGTATTGTGTTTTAAGAGAGTCTGTATTCTGGATCTTCATATGGGTGCGAAGATCAACCCTACAGCTGGGTGCGCAGGGGAGGAGAGAAAGAGAGAAAGAGAGAGAGATTTGCAAGCTAAGTGCACAGATAGAACTATATGTTTCCATCTTAATATATCAATAAATGCAGTTTTGTGGACGTATCCCTAGGGAGAGGGTGAACCACGTATATCTTGTTGTTCTATGTGATTGATGTTGGATTCTTTGTCATTTCGAATGATGTTATTGCGTTACTGTGTTAGATCTGAGATATAACTTGTGAGGTGAGATTAAGAGTGGTAAATAATATCTATTTTGTTGTGTTTTACTATTCTAGATCCACTTTGCATTTCTTCTGGTTGTAGACACCTGTGTCCTACAACCCCCTATCCCTACTTCGGGTGAGACTGCATCTACTCTGCAGGTGTTTCCGAAAAGGCCAATAGTTAGGGATTGTTGGTGCACTGTTAGAGTTGAACCTTGCGTCTGCCCCTGTGCCAACAAGCATCTTCTAGGTCACTTTGTCCACATAGTCACCTATGTCCAACTTTGCCCAATTTTCCACTTGTTCATGTATCCGATAGCCACTTGACCACTTAACCCATTTTCCTCATCTTAGGGTTAACCTTCTTATAACCACTTTCCATAATTAGAAAGTTCTCTATTTACTTTATTATTTAAATAATCCTCCTTTACTTTGTCACTTCACTTTATTACTTAAATAATCCTCTTTGATTTTGTCACTTCACTTTATTATTTAAATAATCCTCTTTGTCTTTGTCGCTTCACTTTATTATTTAAATAATCCTCTTTGATTTTGTCACTTCACTTTATTATTTAATCAATTTCTTCTTTGCAAGTACTTTGACTTCTTTGACCTTTTGGGGTTTCAAGCCAATCATATGGGGGTCCTTCAACTTCGTAAGGCCATAACTCTCAAATCATGAGGAGTTATGTGACGTTCCACATACCACCATAAATGGAATGACATGTACTATCCATCTAGAATAGTCTTACCTACAAATATATCAAAACTCATACCATTATACATAAAACAAACTTGGGTCCATTACCAAAACCTTTTTTCTACCGGAATTCACTATTGGAATTTCTTCAAGGGTTGACACCAATGAAAACTAACCCAATTAATCAACAATTCAAACAAAAAGTAATATATTAGCTATAAGGGACTCCTGGTCCTATGGACAAGAATATCTGCATGGGCACCGAATGGCATAAAGGATCTAACTAGGGCACCCATGTTTGCTAAGTCTCTACCATTCAATAATGACACTTCTAGTTGCAGAAAGAAGGTTATTTGTCGCTACTAAGGCATATGAGCTTCAGTCATAGGATGATTTGTAGAAATTTTGATACACTTAATGTATTCCTGCAATTCTCCTGATCTAACAATTATACACCACTTGTTAAATACAAAATTTCTTCTACTATTATTATTGCGGAAGCAATTTAAACCACGATCACAACCACAATGCACAAAGTGAAATATCAATAACACACAACACATAATTTTTACCGAGAAAGAGTAAAGCTAAAAACCCCACTATCATATATTATGTATATCATGAATCTTGAAACAATCTCATACAAAATTCTAATCCAAGAGCTCTCAGTACAATACAATCATCTCACACTGTCATACACAAATTAGCAAATACATGCGCCAATTCCTGTGTCCAGACAGCCTGCCTCCTCTGCACAATCTTTGCAATCCAAATTCTCATGAACATACGAATTGCCTCGTTTGCACATGCTCATAAGCATATCCACTGCATGTGTGAACAAATCACAACTGATAGCCAACTTTCCCTTTCACCTGTTATCTCAACTGGATCTCCATTGGAACTGACATGCATGTAGTTAACCGTGGCGAATCTTCAGTTGCATGTGAGTTCACTGATTAATTGAACTCTCACTAGTGCATGTTTAGTTACAACTAGTACAACTGA
>ML784947.1:783821-804694 GCA_009831015.1 Picea engelmannii
GTGTTATGCTGTTGAGATTGCTAGAGACTCATTCTTTGGCAATAGACATAATCAACACCATTTCATAGGCTTTCCATCTCTCACTAGAGTGGAGAAGCTTGGAGTTCTTTCACTCACACTTTCATCTTTCATTGTAAGGAGAGAAATCAGTTGAGGGCCTCAAGAGCCTTCCATTGGAGAGGGAAGGGATCCAAGTCCTCTTTCTCCTTTGTGTATCTTTGGATTTCATCAATCAGACCAGCTTATATATTGGTGATATTGGTCCATTTTCATTTGTTTTTATTTTTGTCCCTATGCTCATAGTTTCCTTTAGTTTTTGTTTAATTCTTGTTAATAGCTTTGTTGTTTTCTTTCTAACCTTTTACCATACAGCTGTCATGCCTAGCAGAGCCCAAGTAGGCATGTAAGCACTCACTTTTTGCTCACACAGCGACAAGAAGAGTGCAAACAACCATTTTTTTGACAAGGAAAACATCACCTTCCCACTCCTTAAGGATCTCCCCCATGTAAAAAATTGGTGGGAAACATACTGGGAGAAAAGTTCCACAGAGTATTCCAGAATATATGGGGCCAATCCCACTTGGGATTTTTTTGTGGATGTGGTCAAGAAGCAATATTACTCTGTTGGAAACTATGAGGACCAATACATGAGATGGACCACACAGCGGCAAGAGAGGGGCCAACCAGTTCTAGAGTTGACCAATACCTTCCATACCTTTCACACCAAGTTGGGTATGAAATACTCTAAATGATATTTGGTTCTGAAATACCATGGGGATATACATAGATACATCCAAACTAAAATGGATTTTATGGAAATATCATCACTCGGTGTTGCTTATGGATATGTTGTTAAAATCAAGCAGAAATTTAAGCACCAAAACAAACATGAGTTCAGGTCTACAAATCTGCAACAACCAAAATATGATAAAGACGACTCTAACAAATTGCCTCCCGAAAACCAGTCCAATCCACAGGAAAATAAGGGTCATGGGAAGACAAAGAAGGACACCGGAAAATGGTGCAATTTCCACAAAATCCCCTGACACAACACTGATGAATTTCTCTCAAAACAGTCATTGGTGGTCGAGATCAAAGACAAGGAGTCGAACCCTGATTCAAAATTTGATTCTAAAAATACCGGTAAAAGATAGATCATCGACACAAACCCCACTACTATTGTCGTGACTGCAACAATCCAACCAGAAGAACCAAGAAATCCTGAAGAGGGGGAGCGCATTTTTCATTCACAGATGTGGGTGAAGGGGACCCCACTGCATTTTATTGTTGATAGCAGAAGCCAAAAGAACCTCATCTCAGCAGAGGTCGTCAAGCAATTGAGATTGTCAACAACACCACACACACAACCATACAACATCGGGTGACTTCACCAGGGACAAGATCTCCGTGTTAGCCAGTAGTTTCGATTGTCATACGATATCCAACCCTTCAAGGATGAGGTATTATGTGATGTTTCCCCACTGTATGTCTGTGATGTTCGCTTGGGCCAACCATATATGTGGAAGCGCCATGTTGTTTATGAGTCTCGACCCCGCAGTGTCATTGTTTCTATGGGGGATTATCTCTACAGAATACCAGAGGTAGTTTTGAGTACTGTTCCACCTAAACAGTGCTGCAATGTAGTATCTCATACTACAAAATTTAGCTTCTTCACAATCTCTTCAAAAGGTGAACAGAAGGATACTGCAACCACTACAGCCTCGGCCCAAGCACCTTCTATCCAACAAAATCAGGTTGAGATTGCAATAAAGTGTAAAGATTCCTTCTACACATAGGCATATCATGTAGGCACACTAGTTAAAATGGTCCAACCCTTCCAACCACAGGTTCATGACAACCTTCAACAAGCTAAGCAACAGAACTTCTCCAACAAGGCAAGCAACTCATCAAGATGTAGATTCAACAAACGTTTTTTCCTCTCCCCCGGGAACTCAACGCAATGGATACAATTTATTAATAAGGAGGTAATATTGATCTAGGTGGATATTAGTGGCAACCCATCTTTTCCAACTGGCTCAAAACAGTTTTCTGGCAATTTTGGTAATTTACTATTTTTAGCAGTTTTTAACTTCCAGGGCCATTTTGAGGGCCTAAATGAAGGTTTTTTGGGATATAGCTTCTTAACAATAATAAAAGGCTCTAGTTGAGCCCCCTAAATGAATCTCCTCAAATATACCTTTCCAACGAGCTATCATGCACCCCAAACGGAGATCGTATGCCAAAGTTACGCCCCCGAGAAGTTGATACACCAAACTACCCAAAACGGGGTCCACAAAATGTTTGGATTTTCATCTTCCAGGGTTAGGGTTTTGGATTTTATTTATGATAAAAAGGCCTTTTGAGCCTCATTCTAAAATCATCTTCTTGCGAATGAGAGTAGTCGTCACATCTCTTCTCAAAGATAAGCTGCCACCATTCTAGCGAGTCTTTCACTTTGTATTTTTACAGTCTTTGTACATTTTCGCTCATTAATAGAAAATTGTTTATTACTATATATATATGTATATGGTTGCATATCTGATACATTTATGTTATATTATTGGATATCCGAGATATCTTTGTACATTACTTTATTATATTTCCACTCTCATTTCATGCCGAAAATTATCTGGATCAGTGGTATTAGAGCAGGTTGCTCTTGATCGTTTTTCAGTGCATATCACTGATGAGGTCTGAGTATAACAAGTTGGGTCTCGAGATTGTGTCTCTTGAGGAAAATTTCTCTCATACACCCAAGAAAACCTCCATGGCAGAAGAAAAGTAAAACGACAGAGAAGAAGATTCGATTAATATGTTGCTTGAGAAAGCTCTCACGCGATAGAGGGAGGAAATGATGGAGAATTTTTTCCACATCCTTCAACGCCTTCCGATAACAATAGGTCTGTCTTCATCAAGAATCCACTTTGGAGGCCCCTCACCTTTCAAGGTACAGATTAATTTTACATTTCCGTATTTGAAGGTCAGATAAATGCGGATGCCCTAGACAAATGGTTAAATCTGCTAGAAGGTTATTTCTTTGTTCACCATTTTTATGATAGGGAAAAGATCACCTTCTCACTCCTTAAGGATCTCCTCCATGTCAAACATTGGTGGGAAACTTAGTGGGAGAAAAGTTCCACAGATGAATCCAGAATATATGGGGCCGATCCCACTTGGGATTTTTTTGTGGATGCGGTCAAGGAACAATATTACCCTATTGGAAACTATGAGGACCAGTACATGATATGGACCTTTTGGACACACTTACCACACTTAGAGGGGGGGTGGATGAGTGTGGGGATATTTTCCCCAAAACTCCCTCTTACACAAAACTCATTAGTTAACAATCACCATTAACTCATTACTTCATTGCTGTCATTTATAACCAGTTAGATGTGAGCACATATCAACAACATATATCAACAATATATCATCAACAAGTCATCATGACAAGGAAAACAAGGAACACAAGATGTATGTACAATTTTCTGTTTATTACGGACTACAATCCTTGGGGTTTATCAGCAACAACTGAATAGAGTACAACTCTGCTAGAGCACCATCTCTATAATGCAAGACTCAACTTACACCCTCAGCACCAATTGAGGTGAGGCAACAATCCTCAACAGATATCAATCTATCAATAGGTACGTGACCTTTCGGTAGTTCAACATGCATGTGTATGTTCCCTACCAATAGCACAACACGCGTATGTATGCGGCCAGTCTATACTACAGACTACGTATACTTCTGAGAAACAAGGGTTTATCCTTCTCATCACATGCTTAGATCCTCTGCAACCTGCAAACACATTCTCTTATGTCTTCCACTATCCAGTCTGACCCATAGTTAGTCACAACACATCCAATCTCTCTAATATCTTGCTCATACATCTCAACCATACACTATGAATGATACTCAATCATGTATAAACAACAAGTATATTGTAGCTATCATATCAGTGCTAAATCATAAGAGTACTACTCACTCCATCAACCAAATCAACCAAAACGAACCACAACATATAATCCATACCAAGAATTCCCTAAGAATTCACAACACATCAAACAATAGTATCCATCAAGAAAATAATGTAACCATACCAGTGTCTCAGTGATAGATCTGAGGTCATAGAATGCATATCTAAAACTTGCCTCATCATCCAAGAGCTTGGCATCAACTCAACCACAAATCTCCATGATTTTATCCACTATACGCTCCCTTTACATAGTCAGCTTGTGTATACCTTCAATGTATACACACCCTATACACAGACAACCTACGTAAACCTCAGAAACTAGGGTTTCTGAAGCTCCAAGAATTTTGATGTCAAGATCTCCTACATTGCTGAAACATTGATGCATCCATGAGATCCTCCTCATGCTCTATTTCTCAAAATAGATCTTCAATCATGCTCAAGAGATCTTCCACAAGTTTATCTTCACAAGAGACCTTAGCCTCTTATTTATACTCTTCATCTTCTAGGTCACTTAACCCATATCTAGGTCACTTCCTTATTTTAGGGTTAACCACTTTCTAGAAAGTTCTCCATTATTTTATTAAAATAATCCTTCTTGATTTTGTCACTTTACTTTATCATTAAAATAATTATTTCTTATTTTCAAGCACTTTGACTTCTTTGACCTTTTGGGGCTTCAAGCCATCATATGGGGGTCCTCCAACTTCATAAGGCCATAACTCTCAAACCGTGAGGAATTATGTGACATTCCACATACCACCGGAAATGGCATGACAAGCACTATCCTTATAGGATAGTTTCACCAACAAATTCATTGATCTTTATCTCATTATGCCACATACAAGCATGGGTTCTCTCAACCACAAATCAACCACAAAGCGTCTTCCCGTGAGGGATTTCACCATAAGGGGACCACTTTGGAGTTCATCCATTTGTAGTTCTTATCAATCATGACAAGACAATAATGAGTCATATTTACATCAAACAAACTATGCATAATATATCAAAGAATCCATCTTCATTATTTAATAATGACAACTCATTGATCCATCTTCATCTATGCATGTTGATCCATCTTCATCGATTGGTATCAATGACAACATGATCTAACAATCTCCCCCTTTGGAATTGATGGAAATACCAACATTGATGTCAACACCACAACACCAATCATTGATGTCGACATGTAGACAAGGCTTGCTCTACATCAATAGTCATCAATCATAACCATGTGACTATCTCTCCCCATTCAATATCATAACAATGTGACTATCTCTTTCTATCAATAAACATTAATCACATCAAGCTGATTATCTCTCCCCCTTTGACATCAATGGCAAAGGACCATTCTCCTCTTGGGGCTATTCCCCTTGCTTGAACTCTCCTTGGGGCTACTCCCCTTGTTTGGATGTCACTGAATGATCTCTCCCCTTTTGAACAAGGGATATCAATCTGATCTAATGCTGAAAATACATCTCTCATGCTCCCCCTGAGATCATTGCTCTCCCTGGAATTATGCCTATGTTCTCTTCCTTCACATATAGGGCTCTTTTCTAGGTATGCATTTGATAATCATCTCCTCCTAGAATAAAAAGAAGAATGACTCCCTATGGGTATTTCTCCTCCTATCTTCAATCAGATCATAGATCAAAATATCTCTATGAAGATCCTTGGACCTATCCAATGCATCAAACTTATGCCATACCATACATCATGAAAAATATATGTTAATAATGAAATCATGAACAAAATATCAACCAAGTACATCATGTACCAAAATGTGCCCACCATGCACATCACCCATGCACATCAACATCATACAATGTGCCAAAAAATGTATCCACCAGATGCCAACACATGCATCTACCAATATGCCAACATGTGCATCTACCAATATGTACCATCATGCATCATCACTTGCACTAAGCAAGTACATCAACCATGCATCAACAAGCTATGACTCCCCAAAGATGTACAACATGACTATCAACTCCATATGCAAAATGCATGCACCATAATATCCAACAATCTGCCAATGCATGTACCAAATATTCTTCCAATAATACATCATAAGATATATCAATGAAACTCAAATATGTACCACCTATGTACCTGTTGATGGGCAAAATTGACCGTCCATCAACTGGAAGAGCGAGTCCAGTCCAGGGTTGTCTAAATAACCCAATCCATTTGGTGTAACTCATTCTGACGGGTTTAATGGATCCAGTAGCCAATCTAAGAATCCTAAAAGAAACGAATAAAAGAGAGAAATAACTAACTAATTACGAAACACTATATATATATGTACATATGCTCTAATGTAACTGTAGTTGTTGTATTTAAGCAGAAGATATACAAGTCTCGTTTATTTACATGATTTACAAGCTGCAAGTTTTAATCGAAACTTACAAAAATCACTGGAAAAATGATTGTTTCTAGGAAGAAGATAAAGAAAGCACATAAAAATATTTATTGTTTTTTTTTTTATAAATTTAAAGAATCTTGCAAAAAAGTTAATGAAACATGAACATGTGGATAGTCAAAGTTGAACCATACATTCTAGTTCCAATGATATGTAAATGACAGAAAAATACAAAGAAGCTATCATGTCAGTGAATTAGTGAGGTGTATCCAAGCATCTGCATGAGTGAA
Organism: Picea engelmannii; assembly: GCA_009831015.1. Lineage (NCBI taxonomy): Eukaryota > Viridiplantae > Streptophyta > Pinopsida > Pinales > Pinaceae > Picea > Picea engelmannii. The sequence goes on from ML784947.1 coordinate 790,453, forward strand.
GAACATCCAAATGCCATGTCCAAGAGAGAAATCTGCAATGAACCTTATGACTGTTCTAAATAAATTCAGAACATGTATTGGCAGCTTAGGTTTTAATGACAGAAAAGGAAACACAAACATAAACCTGTGATCTCATAATTATACATGATTACAACAAGATAAATCTGGAAGCAATCTATGCATTTTGTCATTCAACTTAAAATTCAAAGATAAATCTCATTATTTAAGTCGAAGATATAATCACAGCATTTGTATTTTGAGAAGCAAATGATAGATGGTATTTATAATATAAACCTCCTACACATCACAGATCATTTAATCTAAAGATATCAGACCTGCACATGTAAAAAGATTAAAAAAACATAAATAACAACATTATAAACAAAAGGCTAAAGCCAAAATGCATATATGTCGTTCTATTAAGTTTTTGGAATCACTTGTCCATTCTGTAGTCCTGGAAGAAATTATTTGGATAATAGACTTTAAAGATTGGAAAAATTAATACATAAATGATAATAATTAACCATGTATTGATAAAAAAGACTAAATCTATTTAAATCAATGCATAATCAATTATTCAAAGAATATGAATATATTATAATGAAAATAAAACCATTTTACTCACAGGACAAAAGCCATTAAGCAACCTGGAATTCCATATTCTTCTTTGAAAATACTCATCCATACTCCCAAAGATTCCATCCATCCATTACTCCATTTGAAAAGAAATAAAAAGTTTACAAAAGAAATAATATACAAAAGAGAAAGGATTGAAATCCTCCTCTCCAATTCTTGAATCTCCAAGGCTCTGAACTTTCTCATATATTTATACAATGAATGAATAATCTGGGCGTCACTATTAATTTTCGCCACCTGAAATTTGCCTCATAAAAATACATCAATATCTCTCCAATCGTGCATTTGTTTGGGAAAATATCTAAGAGGAAGGTAAATGGGTCCATTTGGGTTCTGGGTTTTCAACCATTTCTTCAAATTCCTCACGGTTTGACTGCAATCAGTTCTGGAAAATCACCTATCTGATCTTGACGTCTTTCCAAATTTTATCTGTTGTTGCTCATAAAATTATTTGTAGCAATCCAAAATTATTTTTGGATCAATCATCTTGAACGTATTTAGATAATAAAATCAAGCCATGATCAGATCCGTATCAAATATTTGATAATAGAAACTTGTGAAACAAAAAAAATCTTAAATTAATAACCTAAAAATTGTGAATAAAACAAAATCTAGAAAAATAAAAAATGAATTTAAACTAATTATTACTTATAAACAAATATTGTTTATAATTTGCTTTCAAATATGATCTTAAAGTTCTAGAAGCTTCAAGTTAATGGAGAAGAGAAAATATTAATTTTGGTTTTTTACAAAATCAAACAAATGATAGATAATTCTTTTTTATTTTTTATTATTATTATGAGATGCAAAATGAAAAAAGAATTTAATTAATTAATATCACCAAATGATTTTATAAAAATGAGAAAGCAACCAAGATATTATTTGATGAAGTATTGAACCCATTATTCAAAATGGTCAAACTTTCTAATGAGCAAAAGAAAGAACGCATAATCATAATTTAAACAAAAGTAAACATTTGATAAAAATTAATGTTTTGTTTAAATTGAGATTTTTATGCTCGTTTCTAACTTTTGACATATACTCTTGTAATGAATGTTTCATACTATAGTGAATGTCTTAATTTTGTCTCAAAGCAAGCCAAGGTATAGAACTATTTGAAAATGTTGATTTTGTAGCCCATTATAATTATCAATATTCTAATAGGGGCCCTTTAAATTTTGTAAAAATATAGGGGGAGTTGTTAGGGCCCAATAGTACCTCAACAGATCAGCATCAATCCATACTCATGGTTTAGTTCCATGCACCCAAGATGTATTTTATATCGTCACCTTACATGATCTAACATAGAACCATGAAAACCTGCAGCAAACAGTGTCAGAACCTGCAATAAACAATGTTAGACTCTGCAACACCAAGTTATACCATCATATCAAACTGTAATCCATGTGCATTGCCTTTTTCCCAATGCTTTACCACATATACACGGCCTGATGCACAATCACTCGCATATGTACATGACCTATTCAAGGGCATCCTGTGTATGTATGTGACTGATACCACTATCACCCACATATGCCTCAGTAGATGACACTTTTGAACTTCCCTTCAGTCTTTCATTCGGATCTGGTTGCTATGTCTTCTTTACCCACTTCTGTAGATGACCCTTCTCCTCAGAACTTGAGCTCTGAGCATCCATCTTTTCAAATATGTCTCCCTTTCTTACTTCATTCCTTATTCTATTCATGCTATGTGAAGTCCTCATCATGGATTTTCTTCTTGTGTTCCAGTACTCCTGGGATTTGTGGCCAAATCCACTACAAATGTAGCATCTCATGGTTTTACAGTGAACAACAATGTGTCCTACTTGATCACATCTCCAACACCTCATGGTGTCATAAAATCTTCCATTATATCTCCTTTCATAAGATCTATATTCAAAATCTTTGTGACCATATCCATTACATGAATAACAATGCCCATGGAAAACACTTTCATACATTTTCTTTGGTGTCCCAAGAATGGCTTCTTGATGTCTTCCTTGCTTTTTTATTTTGAAATTTTATTTGCCTTGTGTAGATGGTTTCTTTGCAACATTGTCTTCCTTCTTTGATGGATGTACCTCATGCTTCTTTGAGGTGCTTTCTTCAGCATATGTATCTTCTTCTTTGTATCCAAGACCTTATTTATCACATGATGATCTTTGAATTTCCAAGATCTCATCCAAGATTCGTGAGTTATTCAAGAATTTGTTTGATTTTTCCACCTTCTTTCTAAGGTCAACAATTTCAGCTTCTAACTTACAACATGGCTCTTCCTTTTCATTTATTTGATTTTTCAATAGTTCCTCTACCCTTTTGGCTTCTTCAATTTGGGTCTTGAGATGGACAATAGTTTCAAAACTTTTGCTAATCTCATCATCTACCTTCACATCTTCTTTTTCATTCTTTAGTCTTGTGATATCTTCTTCTTTCTCTTCTAATTGAGTCTTATTGCTCTTTTCTTGTTCTTTGATCATTTCCTTTAACATCAAGATGTGTCTTTGAATCATCCTAAGAAACTTCTTAGTGTTATCCTAAAGATAGTTATAGTGTGTATAAAAATGATCACTTCTATATCTATATAAACCCTCTTCAACTTCTTTTTGAAGTTTTAATAGATTTTCTTCTATTCTTTTCATGGGATAATAACCATCAAACTTTACACAAATTGTTTCTCGATCTTCTTCTTCACTTGTAGAGACAAATTCATCATCATTGCAATCAAGGGTTTTTTAGGGTTCTTTACCTTCATTTGAAATATCTTCATGATCTTCCTTTTTGCCAATATCAACACATGATTCTTTGCCTTCATTTGAAGTGTCTTCACAATCTTCCTTTGTGCTATCATCACTTGATTCTTTGTCTTCACTTGAAATATTTTTAAGATCACATTTTGAAATAATACAACCAAGGGTTTTTAACGATTCTTTACCTTTGATAATCTTGATGGAGTGATCTTCAATATCTTCCTTCTCCTTCTTGCTTTGATATGTTTCCTCTATATTTAGCCATAGATCCTTGGCAGAAGTGCATTGTCCCATGGTCTCTTTGATAGGGCTTGAGAGTCCACTAAGAATGGTCTTGAGAGCCAATGAATCATTTTTATTTCCTTCCATTGAGCTGCAAACTTTGACTTGTTCTTCAATGGAACTGATCCACCAATGGCTGCCTTCCAAATAGATGCTCCCAATGTCTTCAAATACACTCTCATCTCTATTCTCCAAGTAAAATAGTTTTCCTCATCAAGGATTGGAACTTCATCATCCATTTTTGTGTCTATGGATCTCCTTCAAGCTTGTTAAGGCTTGTACTGAAGGCCCACTCTGATACCAATTGTTGGACACACCTACCACACTTAGAGGGAGGGTGAATGAGTGTGGGGCTCTTTTTCCCAAAACTCCCTCTTACACAAAACTCATTAGTTAACAATCACCATTAACTCATTACTTCATTGTTATCATTTATAACCAATTAGATGTGAGCACATATCAGCAACATATATCCGCAATATATCATCAACAAGTCATCATCACAAGGAACACAAGGAACAATATGTATGTACAATTTTCTTTTTATTATGGACTACAATCCTTGGGGTTTATCAGCAACAACTGAATAGAGTACAACTCTGCAAGAGCACTAGCTCTATAATGAAAGAATCAACTTACACCCTCAGCACCAACTGAGATGAGGCAACAATCCTCAACAGATATCAATCTTTCAATAGGTATGTGACCTATCAGTAGTGAAACATGTGTGTGTATGCATCCTACTAGTAGTACAACATGCGTATGTACGTGGCCAGTCTATACTATAGCATGCATATACTTCTAAGCAACAAGGGTTTATCCTTCTCATCACATGCTCAGATCCTCTGCAACCTGAAAACACATTCTCTTCTATCTTCTACTGTCCAGTCTGACCCATAATCAGTCACAACACATCCAATCTCTCCAATAGCTTGCTCATACATGTCAACCATACATTATGAATGCTACTCAATCATCTATAAATAACAAGTATACTGTAGCCATCATATCAGTACTGAATAATAAGAGTATTGCTCACTCCAACAACCAAATCAACCAAACTGAACCACAACATAGAATCCATACCAAGAATGCCCTAATAATTCACAACACATCAAACAATAGTATCCATGAAGACAATAATGTAACCATACTAGTGTCTCAGTGATAGATCTGAGGCCATAGAATGCAGATCTAAAACCACCCTTATTATCCAAGAGCTTGGCATCAACTCAACCACAAATCTCCATGATTTTATCCACTATACGCTCCCTATACACATCCAGCCCACGTATACCTTCAATGTATACACACCCTATATGCAAACATCCCGTGTATACCTCAGAAACTAGGGTTTCTGAAGCTCCGAGAATTTTGCCGTCAAGATCTCCGACAGTGCCGAAACTTTGATGCATCCATGAGATCCTCCTCACGCTCTATTTATCAAAATAGATCTTCAATCATGCTCAAGAGATCTTCCACAAGTGTATCTTCACAAGATACCTTAGCCTCTTATTTATACTCTTCATATTCTAGGTCACTTAACCCATATCTAGGTCACTTCCTTATTTTAGGGTTAACCACTTTCTAGAAAGTTCTCCATTATTTTATTAAAATAATCCTTCTTGATTTTGTTACTTTACTTTATCATTAAAATAATGATTTCTTATTTTCAAGAACTTTGACTTCTTTGACATTTTGGGGCTTCATGCCATCATATGGGGGTCCTCCATCTTCGTAAGGCCATAACTCTAGAACCGCACGGAGTTATGTGACATTCCACATACCACTGGAAATGGCATTACAAGCACTATCCTTCTAGGATAGTTTCACCAACAAAGTCACTGATCTTCATCTCATTATTCCACATACAAGCATGGGTTCTATCAACCACAACTCAACCACAAAGTGTCTTCCCATGAGGGCTTTCACCATAAGGGGACCACTTTGGAGTTCATCCATTTGTACTTCTTATCAATCATGAAAAGACAATAATGAGTCATCTTTATATCAAAAGAACTATGCATAATATATCAAAGAATCCATCTTCATTATGTATTAATGACAACTCATTGATCCATATTCATCTATGCCTATTGATCCATATTCATCGATTGGTATCAATGAAAACATGATCCAACAGGACCACACTGCAACAAGAGTGGGGACAAGAAGTTCCAGAGTTCACCAATACCTTCCATACCTTGTGCACCAAGTTGGGTATCAAAGACTCCAAATGAAATTTGGTTCTGAAATACTGTGGGGCTCTACATAGATACATCCAAACTGAAATGGATTTTCTAGACATCTCATCACTCGGTGTTGCTTATAGATATGTTGTTAAAATCAAGAAGAAATTTAAGCACCAAAACAAATAGGAGTTTGGGTCTGCAAATCTACAATAACCAAAGTATGATAAAGACGATTCTAACAAACAGCCTCCTGAAAACCAGTCCAAGCCACAGGAAAAGAAGGGTCATGGGAATACAAAGAAGGACACCGGAAAATGGTACGATTTTCATAAAATCCCCTGGAACAACACCGATGAATGTCGCTCAAAACATTCATTGGTGGCCGAGATCAAACACAAGGAGTCGAACCCTAATTTAGAATATAATTTTGAAAATACTGGTAAAATATAGATCATCGACGCATACCCCACTGCAACAATTCAACCAGAAGAACCAACAGATCCTGAAGAGGGGGAGAACCATTTCCATTCACACATGTGGGTGAAGGGGACCCCACTACATTGTATTGTTGATAGCAGAAGCCAGAAGAACCTCATCTCAGTAGAGGTTGTCAAACAATTGGGATTGTCGACAACACCACAGCCGCAACCATACCACATCGGGTGGCTTTGCCAAGGATGAGATCTCCATGTCAGCCAGCAATGTCGATTGTCATATGGCATCTAGACCTTCAAGGATGAGGTATTATGTGATGATTATCCACTGGATGTTTGTGATGTTCTCTTGGACCAACCATATATGTGGAAATGCCATGTTGTTTAGGAGTCTTGTTGGCACAAGGGAAGACCCAGGGTTCAATGCTTCAACAACGCACCAACAAAACCCTAAATACCGGCCCTTTTGGCAACACCTGCGAAGCAGATGAAGTCTCACCCAAGGTAGAGGTAGGGGGGGTTGTAGGACTCGGGTGTCTACAACCAAGCTGGGACACAGATATGTGATTACAACACTTAGTAGAGCACTTAGATAACAATATCAATTAGTTCTTGAATCTCATTCACATCGCAGATTAAACCCTTATTACAGATCAACGAAAAAACAAAAAAGATCAAGAACTTCCAATCACTTAGCACATAGCATTAGCTCATATCTAGCATTCATTAATATTTAGTACCATTAAGCACTAAGAAACAACATCATATGCATTCATCATACATTATAACAACAACACTAAGCAGATAAAAAACATAATTTACATCGCACAAAGCACATCAAGACACAGGATATACATGGTTCACCCCAGTGTGGGGCTACATCCACCAACTTCTTCTTCTTCTTTATTATTCTTAAATATTCTTACATTCATCTACTCCTGTTCACAAATCCACAGAGCCAAAATCCACAAAGGACAGGAGATCTGCACGATGGGCACTAGATCCTCCTTCCCAAAATTAGGTCAAGGCACAGAGCCAACTCCTTAGTAGAACAAATCTTTACTTACAAAGTTTGCTTGGACAAAAAAAAATTCAACCTCTTGCACTGAGCCAACATTAACACTTACAACATATGGTGCACATAGCCAACCAGCCAATAGTACTTCTTACATCACTTGCACTAAGCTTCTACTACTTTCTACATTACATTCCTTCCTATATATACTTTTACAAAAAGTCCTAATCATGGGTAAACCCATGGGCCGACATCCCATAACCCATTGCATAAACCCTAGTAAACCCTTTGTTGGGTCCACAACTCTGCAAAATATGTGAGATCCCGCAATCTCAGCTCTGCCTGGCACTCCATCTTCAACCAGGCTGTCAAAGTCCCAAAAGTGGTCAAACACGACTAATGTTTGTTCAAAACTTGGTCAAGGGCCAACAAGCCCCCAACACTCACCTGTGACTCGTCCCAAGTCACTCAGATATGGAAAATGATTCTTTAAATGCCTCAATCTTAGCTTGAGATTCCTCGACTTGCTGCTTCGCTAGAGCCTCCTTCTTGGTGAACTCCTGGATCACTTGCTCCATAACAGACCCTTCCAGGCATTGTTACACTGTTGCAACCACTTGGTCTAGCTATGATCCTTGTCCTTTAATCTCTTCAAAAATTGTGCAGGATTCATATTGCACCAACTGTAGTCTCTGTGTAACCTCCATGGCTCTACTCTGGATGGTAGTAATATGTTGTTGGAATGCACATTTCTCCTGTGATCTCTTCATTTTCTCTACCACAGCGAGTGACTTCATCTACACCTGCATGGTGGATTCCTGCTGCTGCGCCTCTTGTAGTTGTGCTTCCAGTTTACTCAGCTCTGGATCTTATGTGAGGCATTCATAGGTTTGTGCACTTCATTCACTCAACTTCTTACATTCTGAGGTGAGGGTCTTGATCCTTCCAACTACACTCTTGGCGACTTCCTCCCTCTGATCGTGCACTTCTTGCGGAGTTATCGGTACGACTTGAAGCTCAAACTCCATTACCCTTGCTTGAAGTTGTTGAATGGCCTCAGTAAGATTCCCCACTTTCATCTTGACTGACTCTGGTTCCTCCTGTGCTAAGCCCGACAAAGATTGAAGTTCTTTAGTCACCACTTCTTTGACTGCAGTCTACTCTATGAGAAGCTGGTCTTTTTTTTTCTGATCTTTGCTTTGTCCTCCTCAAACATCGCCCGAATTTCATCTTTCTTCTTCTCATAAGCAGTTACATAGGACTGTGAAACTCATACTTTCTCTAAGACCTCCTCCTTTTCTTGCTTCAAGGCTTATGTAGCCTTCTCCTTCTCTTCATGGACTTGATGAAGTCGAGCCTCTGTTGCATCTGCTAGTCTTTGTAATTGGGTGCGCTCATCCCAATTCTGCAATCTTCAATGAAGAAGGCACAGTAGGTACTGCGTGGCTCAAATGGATGGCTTGTTGTATCTCCTTCAACTCCTTCTCAATTCTTTCATACAATGTCTCCTTCTTTGTTCCATATTCTTACAAGATATCCTTAGAAGCATCCTCCATAGTTGTGATGATTAGATCGACGTCATCCTCTATGAGTGTGGCCTTCATCTTGGGCTTATTGGCACACGTATTCTTTCTTACTGATGGTTTATGAGGAGAAACCTTCCTCTTCTTCGATGTTTTGGCCTTGGTAGGGGGATCCTTTGGCGATGTAACTTCGCCTTCTCCTTGCTTTTCTCCTTCATCCCCTCCTCCTTATCCGTTACTTTGTCTCCTCCTCCTCCTTCAAGTGAGTCAGGTACACTTTCCTTCGAGGCGTTGTCAGTCTCTATGTCTTGGAATTCCTCCTTTTTCTTCTTTTTCTTCGCGCTAGTCTATCCATCATGCTCGACCTGGGTGACCAAGTGGCTTCCTATGATGTCGGGGTTAGAGAGTTAGGAATCTTCAACCGATACAAGGAAATACACTGGCCATTCTTTGGTGATATCCTCCATGTCTTCGCCGAACATATTATAATAGGAATGCAACCCCTCCTTGCTCTCATCCCTGCATGCAGTGATGTAGATAAAGTGTCGATCTGCACGGAACTTTGCTAGCAGTCTGTACTGGTGCAATGTGTTTGGTGTCATGCATGGAAATGCCTCAATAGCATGCTTCAGTTGTTGGTAGTAGGCATGTAACACAACGTTCGACTGCCACTGCTTTGACATATCATTTGTATACCACAAGGTGGAGAACCTCGTGACCAACGACTCCGATGGCTCAATTTCTAGAAATGTCACTCCTTCTATCATCTGCCAAGCGAAAAATGTGATTAATACAAGTAACCAGCTAAAATGGAATTCATACTCCTAATCCTACGCTTCACGACAATCTTTCTCGAGATCGTTGACGAGGTAACTCACCAAGTTCATTTGAATCCCCTCCACGCACTTTCCTGTGAGGTCCACTACGAATCTTGTGACCTGCGTGGGATGGTTCTTTCTGATGATATTTCCAGCTATAAGCTGACAAGCTAGGTGCACTATGCCATCCTGGATGGAGGCTATGTTGTAGTCGCGCTTTCCCTTTTCTACATCGCCATAATCCTCCTTTATGCACTGTGCCAGGGAGTGATCTGAAGTCTTCCCTGGGTAGAACTGTTGAGGGTCCAATCCTTGCATGCTTAGTCCTGTAATCAAGTGGATCAGTGCCAGGTCCATGGTAACACACCTGTCGAGCCACAAATATCCTCTGTGATAGCACGATAGGAAGAGTTTAATGCAAGAGTTAACCTCTCGATGTTGGCCAAAGTGAGGTATCTTCATTACATTCATGATCATGGACTGCGCCAACTCCTTAATCCACGACTGGGAGACTATGCGCGACTTCTTACCAGTCATCTTCATCAAATACTTGTGGGGCACGAGCATGGCATAGTTCTTTCTATCGCCGAGATTAAATTCGTTGATCTTTAGAGATGGTATCTGTCCTAACTGGGGTCCAACTAAACATATCCCCTTTGGGATGTATGCAGTGATCACCGTGTACTCAAAGTCACATGGGATACTGTCGTGGTTAACCACGCCATCCAAAGGTGGTATATAAGATGGCAAGATCGACGGGATCTGTTTCACGTTAGGCATATCATTGCGGTGCTTTCTTTTCTTCTCAGTAGTACGACTAGAATGGCGTCCAGTCGAGGGGGATTATTGTAGTCCCCTAGTCGGCGACACCTGTATTCCTACATACATAAATCTCTTAGCCTGAGATCCATGAGAATCTCCTCCACAGACTTCTCTAATGTGCTATGTTCACCCGACATTCACACTTGTAACCAAATAGATCGAGTAGGTGAATGGACAAGAGAGGTAATCAAATGGATGGCGAGTTCTAGAAATCATAGCACGATATACAATCAATTCTCTATTAGCTTGGATAATCACAGGTGGAAAAAAGTGGTCCCAGTGCAGCATCCGATGGGTTAAATAAGTAAGTGTCATAACGGATTCCTCCAACAGACAGGATTGCCTCAATCAATATGAATCAATCAGTTAGGGTGTGGTCAAAACAATCCATTCTCTCATAACTTCATTTTCTAGCCATTCTAGGGCATCATTCTAATGGTCGGGGCACCTCTAATGGTCATATGGCTTCGTCATGGTGAAGTCCCATTCTGTGCAGTTTTGTTGTTCCAGCGAGGTTCAAGTTTTGTAGATCTGCCTCCTGCGAAGTCTTCTCTGGAACTTCCTGTAGTTTTTCTAACTTGGATTTCTTCTTACTAAGCTTTCTTACCTTCTTTCCTGTGATCTGAGTCTCTGGATTCCTCTTTCCATTCTTATTCTTATCTTCTCTTACCGTAGGAGCTTCGCACTGATGATGTACTTTCAAAGGGTTCAAAGGTAATACCTCTTCTCTTATTAACTCCAGGGTAGGTATTCTTCTTTCTTGCATGGATAGGTCCTTCACACCTTCTTGCGTTCTTTCAACCTCAATAGCTAATTCTCTTGCCCTCTGTTGCTTCGACTTATCCTCTTGTTATTCTATTAGTCACTCTATTTTTATAGCTATGAGATCCCTTAGTTCTTGAATTTTCTTTTCTGTAGCTTCCTCCTCTACTTTCCTTCTGATCTGATCCTTCTCAATCCAAGTCTTTCCTAACAAAAGAGGAAAAGGGGTTTTTTTCTCAACAAACATAATAACTTTAAATTCTTGTTCTGTTGATGTTTCATTAGCAATCATAGGTATATTAGTAATTCTTCCACATAGGGTTATCACCTTTCCTTTGAACAAGCCTATCCTTCCCAGTGAAGGTATCATAGCAGGCTTTCCCAAAATTTTCGAAGTTCTTTCTGGCATAATATTCACGTGTGTTTCTTTATCCATTACACAGTCTATGTCGAAGTCTTCTATTATTGTAACTATGCGTTGTTTTTCTTTCAGGATCTCTGGTAAACTGATGTCTCTGTGATCATCCATTACTTCTTTTAATTGTATTAACATAGTCTCTGACTCTTTCTTTTTATGATTCTTTAACATATCCTTAGTCTCTTGACCTTCTTCATAGTTTTCTTGTCTCATGTTCATCCTTTCAACTTTAGCAATCATCTTTGGGCAATCCTCAACCTCATGACCAATAGATTTACAACAAAGACAAATATGAATTGTACCAGGGAATTCCTTAGAAATATGTCCAGGTATTCTGCAAATATAACACAGTGTTAATACTCTCTTTATTTTAAATGATCCCCAACCTCTCCTGTAATGCGCAATGGGATCACAGTGCTGGACCTGCAATCTGCAAAAAATATTTCTAGGTTCCTGCATCCACTTATTAGTCCAAAAATTCTTTCTATGCATAGGAATAACATATATTTCTCTATTTAGATCAATTCTTTCTTCTAACTGTGCCCTAGCTTTCAGACCAGGACAAAATTTATCAAACATACCTAGATTCATACTTTCAAAGAAAAAAATTCCACTTATCTTACCCTTACTAGAGCACAAAGCTTTAAGATCTTACCTCTTTTCTTCATATTAGGTTTCTTTCTTAGCATAGAGCTTACAAAGTCAAGTAGAATACTACGCACCACAACAACATATCTACGCACAAATATTTATCTTTTCTTCAGTTCCTAGCAATCACAGTTTTAGGTCCCGACAACAGAACCATTTGTTGGCACAGGGGCAGACCCAGGGTTCAGCGCTTCAACAACGCACCAAAAAAACCCTAACTATAGGCCCTTTCAGCAACACCTGCGAAGAAGATGAAGTCTCACCCGATTTCAGGGAAGGGGGGGTTGTAGGACTCAGGTGTCTACAACCAAGATGGGACACAGATTTGTGATTACAACACTTAGCAGAGCACTTAGACAACAATATGCATTAGTTCTTGAATCTCATTCACATCGCAGATTAAACCCTTATTACAGATCAACGCATTAACAACAAATATCAAGCACTTCCAATCACTTAGCACATAGTGTTAGCTCAAATCTATAATTCATTCATATTTAATACCATTAAGAACTAAGAAACAACATCATATGCATTCATCATACATTATAAGAACATCACTAAGCAGATAAACAACATAACTTACATCGCATAAAGCACATCAAGACACAGGATATACGTGGTTCACCCCAGTGTGGGGCTACGTCCACCAAATTATTCTTCTTCTTTGTTAGTCTTCAATATTCTTACATTCATCTTCTCCTGTGCACAAAGCCACAGATCCATCTCCGCAGAGGATAGGAGATCTGTGTGCTGCACACCAGATCCTCCTTCCCAAAATTAGCTTAAGGCATAGAGCCAACTCCTTAGTAGCACAGAGCCTTACTTACACAGTCTTCTTGCACAAAGAAACTTTCAACCTCTTGCATTGATCCAACATTAACACTTACAACATATGGTGCACATATCCAACAAGCGAATAGTACTTCTTACATCGCTTGCACTAAGCTTCTACTACTTTCTACATTACATTCCTTCCTATATATACTTTTAAAAAAAGGCCTAATCATGGGTAAAACCATGGGCCAACATCCCATAACCCATTACATAAACCCTATTAGACCCTTTGTTGGGTCCACAAGTTTGAAAAATATGTGAGATCCCACGATCTCAGCTTCACTTGGGTGCTCCATCTTCGACCAACCTATCGAAGTCCCAAAAGTGGTCAAACACGACTAATGTTTCTTCAAACATTGTTCAAGAGTCAACAAGTCTTGACCCCACAATGTCATTGTTTCTCTGGGGGTCATCTCTATAGAATACTAGAGGTAGTTCTGACAACTATTCCACCTAAATAGTGTCGCAAGGTAGTATCTCATGTTGATTAAGGTTGGTTGTCATTGATGTCAGCCCTTGAAGAAAGCCCCATAGCACAAAGGTTTGGGTAATGGACCCAATATTGTTTGATGTAAATATGACTCATTATTGTTTTTTCATGGTTGATAAGAAGTAAATATGGATGAACTCCAAAGTGGTCCCCTTATGGTGAAAGCCCTCACGGGAAGACGCTTTGTGGAGTAAGAGAACCCATGCTTAATTGTGGAATAATGAGATGAAGGAAAGTGAATTTGTTAGGGAAAATATCCTAGATGGATAGTTCTTGTCATGTCATTTCCGGTGGTATGTGGAACATCACATAATTCCTCACCGTTAGAGAGTTATGGCTATGAGAAGTTGGAGACCCCAGGTTTGGGTAATGGACCCAAGTTTGTTTGATGGGAAACGGTATGAGTTATGATATATTTTCAGATAATACTATTCTATATGGATAGTATATTTCATTCCATTTTTGGTGGTATGTATAATGTCACATAACTCCTCACGGTTTGAGAGTTATGGCCTTACAAAGTTGGAGGACCCTCATATGTCATCTAGAAGCCCCAAAAGGTCAAAGTAATCAAAGTGGTTTAAGAGTTTTTAAAAGGTAAATAATAAAGTGAAGTGAT
>ML784947.1:813223-857321 GCA_009831015.1 Picea engelmannii
AGATTTATTGGTACAGGTTTACAGTGGTATATCTCACAGTGATAGTGTGACAGTGGTTCCATCATTCTACTTCTACTTCAGGGTGGTAGGACGGGGAAAGGACAGGTGGTTGTAGCCACCTTCCGGTTGTAGCTGGAGAACATAGGGAGTTTTAGCCTCCTTCTGGTTATAGCCAGAGAATTGGGGAGTTGAAGCTTCCCTCAGGTTGTAGCCTGAGAAACTAGGGGGTTGGAGCCTCCTTCTAGTTGCAGCTGGAAAACAAAGGAAGTTGGTGCTTCCAATGAATGTAATTCTTCAAGACATATAAGAAAAATCATTTTGTGGTTTTCTCCCAATTTGGGTTTCCACGTAAAACACTAGTGTACTTTGTATGTGTATGATTGTTCATTTGTTCATTGCTTATTTACTTTGCAGTTATTGGATAATAATGCTTCATTGATATAAAACTTGGATTATATGGTTAAAAGGGATTAAATTGATCTATTACTGATTCACGCCCCATCTCAGTAATCCAACATCCCATGCTACAAAGTTCATCTTCTTCACAATATGTTCAAAAGGTGAACATAAGCATATTGCTACCACTACAACCTCGTCCCAAGCACCTTCTATCCAACAGAAGCAGGTCGAAAAGATTGTAGCAAAGTGTACATATTCCTTTTACACATAGGCATATCATGTAGCCAGACTGGTTAAAAAGGTCCAACCCTTCCAACCATAGGTTAGTGACAACCTTCAACAAGCTAAGCAACACAACTTCTCCAACAAGGCAATCAACTCATTAAGATGCAGATTCAAAAAATGCTTTTCCCTGTCCCCCAGTCACTCAATGCAATTGAGACCATTTCTTCCTAAGGAGGGAGTATTGATCCAGGTGGATATCGGTGGCCACCCACCTTTTCCAACTGGCTCAAAACAGTTTTCTAGCAATTTTGGTAATTTAATATTTTTAGTAGTTTTTAACTTCCAGGGCTATTTTGAGGGCCTAATGGAAGGTTTTTTGGAATAGATATTCTAAATGATATCCGAAGTCTCTAATTGAGCCCCCTAAATTAATATCCTTGAATATAAATTTCCAACAAGCTATCATGTGCCCCAAACGAAGATCGTATGACAAAGTTACACCCCCGGGAAATTGATACACCAAACTACCCAAAATGGGGTCTACAAAACTGTTGGATTTTCATCTTCTGGGGTTAGGGTTTTGGATTTTATTTATGATAAAAATGCCTTTGGAGCCTCATTGTAAAATCATATGGCAAAAGAAAAGAAAAATTAAAAAGTAGGAGATTCTATTAATATGTTGCTTGAGCAAGCTCTCACGTGACAAAGGGACGAAATGATGGAGAATTTTTTCCACATCCTTCAATGCCTGCTGATAAGAATAGGCACGTATTCATCAAGCAACCAATTTGGAGGAACCTCGCCTTTCAATTTATAGGTTAATTTTGATATTCCTGTATTTGAAGGTCAGATAGATGCGGATGCCCTAGAAAAATTCTTAAATATGCTAGAAGGTTATTTCTCTGTTTACCATTTTTCTGACAAGGAAAAGATCACCTTCGCACTCCTTAAGTATCTCCCCCATGTCAAACATTGGTGGGAAATTTACTAGGAGAAACGTTGCACAGAGGAGTCCAAAATATATGGGGCCAATCCCACTTGGGATTTTTTTGTGGATGCGGTCAAGGAACAATATTACTCTATTGGCAACTATGAGGACCAGTACATGAGGTGGACCACACTGGGACAAGAGAGTGGAAAAAAAGTTTCGGAGTTCACCAATACCTTCCGTACCTTACACACCAAGTTGGGTATCAAAGACTCTAAACGACATTTGATTCTGAAATACCGTGGGGCTCTACACAGACACATCCAAACTAAAATAAATTTTATGGACATCTCATCACTCGGTGCTGCATATCGATATACTATTAAAATCGAGCAAAAATTTAAGCACCAAAACAAACAGGAGTTTGGGTCTGCAAATATGCAACAACCAAAAAATGATAAAAATGAATCTAACAAATAGCCTCCTGAAAACCAGTCCAAGTCACAGGAAAATAATGGTCATGGGAAGACAAAGAAGGACACCAGAAATTGGTACAATTTCCACAAAATCCCCTAGCACAACACCAATGAATGTCGCTCAAAACATTCATTGGTGGCTGAGATCAAAGACAAGGAGCCGAACCCTGAGTTAGAATCTAATTATGAAAATAATGGTAAAAGACAGATCATTGACGCAAACCCCACTGGTATTTTCATGACTGTAACAATTCAACTAGAAGAACCAACAAATTTTGAAGAGGGGGAGCACCTTTTTCATTCACAGATGTGGGTGAAGGGGACCCCACTGTATTTTATTGTTGATAGCAGAAGCTAGAAGAACCTCATCTCAGCAGAGGTCGTCAAACAATTGGGATTGTCGACAACACCACACCCACATCCATACAACATCTGATGGCTTCGCCAGGGATGATATCTCTGTGTCAACCAGCAGTGTCGATTGTCAAATGACATCCAACCCTTCAAGGATGAGGTATTATGTGATGTTGCGCCACTGGATGTCTATGATGTTCTCCTGGGCCAACCATATATGTGGAAGCACCATGTTGTTTATGAGTCTCGACCCCGCAGTGCCATTGTTTCTCTTGGGGGTCATATCTATAGAATACTAGAGGTAGTTCTAACTACTATCCCATATAAATAGTTCCACAAGGTAGTATCTCATACTACAAACTTCGGCTTCTTTACAATCTATTCAAAAGGTGAACAGAAGGATACTGCAACCACTACAGGCTCGGCCCAAGCACCTTCTATCCAAAAGAAGTAGGTCGACAAGATTGCAGCAAATTGTAAAGATTCCTTCTACACACATAGGCATATCATGTAGTAAGACTATTTAAAAATTTCCAACCCTTCCAACCATAGGTTCGTGACAACCTTCAACAAGTTAAGCAGTTCAACTTCTCCAACAAGGCAAGCAGCTCATCAAGATGCAGATTCAACAAATGCTTTTCCCTCTCCCCTGGGCACTCAACGTAATGGAGACCATTACTTCCTAAGGAGATAGGATTGATCCAGGTGGATATCGGTGGCCACCCACCTTTTCCAACTGGCTCAAAACAGTTTTTTGACAATTTTGGTAATTTACTATTTTTAGCATTTTGTAACTTCCAGGGCCATTTTGAGGGCCTAAATGAAGGTTTTTTGGGATAGAGATTCTGAGTGATATCCAAAGGCTCCGATTGATCCCCCTAAATGAATCTTCTCGACGATACCTTTCAAATGAGATATTGTGCGCCCCAAAAGGGGATTGTATTCCAAAGTGACGCCCCCTGGAAGTTGATACACCAAACTACCCAAAACGGGGTCCACAAAACTGTTGCCTTTTCATCTTCCGGGGTTACGGTTTTGCATTTTATTTATGATAAAAATTTCTTTGGAGCCTCATTGTAAAATCATCTTCTTTTGAATGAGATTAGTTGTCACATATATTCTCAGAGATAAGCTTCCACCATTCTAGTGAGTCTTTCAGTCTGTATTTTTACAGTCTTTGTACATTTTCGCTCATTAATAGAAAATTGTGTATTACTGTATCTATGTTTTTATGGTTGAATCTCTGATACATTTCTATTATATTATTAAATATCCAAGATATATATGTACATTGATTTATTATATCTCTGCTCTCATTTTGTGCCGAAAATAATCTAGATCAGTGGTATCAGAGCAGGTTGCTCTTGATCATTTTTTAGTGCATGTCCCCGACGAGGTATGAGTATAGAAATTTGGGTCTTGATCTTGTCTGTATTGAGGAAAATAGATCTCGTATGCCCAATAAACCCTACATGGTGGAAGAAAATAAAAATGATGGAGCAAAATATTCTATTAATATGTTGCTTGAGCAAGCTCTCACGCGACTGAGGGACGAAATGATGGAAAATGTTTCCCACATCCTTCAACGCCTGCCGATAACAACAGGTGTGTATTCATCAAGCAACTAATTTGAAGGCACCTCACCTTTCTAGGTACAGGTTAATTTTGATATTCCCTTATTTGAAGGTGAGATAGATGTGGATTCCCTAGACAAATGGTTAAATCTGCTAGAAGGTTATTTCTTTGTTCACCATTTTTCTGACAAAGAAAAGATCACCTTCACACTCCTTAAGGATCTCCAGCATGTCAAACATTGGTGGGAAACTTACTGGGACAAAAGTTCCACAAAGGAGTCCAAAATATATGGGGTCGATCCCACTTGGTATTGTTTTGTGGATGCGGTCAAGGAACAATATTACTCTATTGGCAACTATGAGGACCAGTACATGAGGTGGACCACACTGGGACAAGAGAGTGGACAAAAATTTTCGGAGTTCACCAATACCTTCCGTACCTTACACACCAAGTTGGGTATCAAAGACTCTAAACGACATTTGATTCTGAAATACCGTGGGGCTCTACACAGACACATCCAAACTAAAATGAATTTTATGGACATCTCATCACTCGGTGCTGCTTATCGATATACTATTAAAATCGAGCAAAAATTTAAGCACCAAAACAAACAGGAGTTTGGGTCTGCAAATATGCAACAACCAAAAAATGATAAAAATGAATCTAACAAATAGCCTCCTGAAAACCAATCCAAGCCACAGGAAAAGAAGGGTCATGGGAAGACAAAGAAGGACACCGAAAAATGGTGCGATTTCCACAAAGGCCCCTAGCACAACACCGATGAATGTTGCTCAAAATATTTATTGGTGGATGAGATCAAAGACAAGGATCCGAACCCTGATTTAGAATATGATTATGAAAATACTGGTAAAATACAGATCATCAACGCAGACCCCACTGCTATTGTCATGACTACAAAAATTCAACCAGAAGAACCAACAGATCCTAAAGAGGGGGAGCGCCTTTTTCATTCACAGATGTGGGTGAAGGGGACCCCGCTGCATTTTATTGTTGATAGCTAAAGCTAGAAGAACCTTATATCAGAAGATGTTGGCACGGGGTAGACCCAGGGTTCAATGCAACAATAGTGCATGAACAAAACCATAACTACCGGCCCTTTTGGAAACACCTGCAAAGTAGATGAAGTCTCAACCGAGGTAGAGGTAGGGATGGTTGCAAGACTCAGGTGTCTACAACCTTAGCTGGGACATAGATCTATGATTATGATACTAATAGAGCACTTAGCACCATCATTTCCTTAATATGCAATCAATATCCACTTCGCTGGTGAAACAAAGCTTCGCAGCATTCACAGTGATCTAATGTATTTAAGAACTTAGCATAGGTAGAACATATCAGATATGGTAGATCAAGCACTGAGCATATTCATATATATCAGATCTAACATTCAACACATCATTATCACTAAGAATAAGAAGATCTATCATCTCAGAGCACTTGGAAAAAGAAGATATAAACACATTAAGACAAGAACAAAGCAAGACAACACAGTGTTTACGTGGTTCACCCCCATCCTGGGGCTACGTCCACCAACTCTTCTTCTTTATTGTCTTCGGTCAATTGGTGACAAGCACAAAGCCCTCAAAATCCTACTCTTCTTAGGACAGGAGATCTGTGTAGCTCACAAGATCCTCCTTCCCCGAGTAGATCTAACCACACAGTCTTCCACAACCTCTTACAATGAATTACACTTAGCCCTACAAGTTTCACACAGAATGCACAAAGCACCTACAATCCTTCGATCACATAGATCTGGCACTTAGCTTATCGGCTCAACCTCCTTCTCTTTCTGACATTTCCTAGACTTCTATTTATACATACAAAATAGGCCTAAACAAGGGTAAACCCATGGGCCGACATCCCATTCCCATTACATATTCCCAAATCCCAAAAAGGGGACGAGATCCTGTAATCTCTTCTTCATCTTGTGCTCCATCTTCGATAGCTGTCGAAGTCCCAAAAATGGTCAAACATGACCAATTATCTCCCAAAATGTGTTCAAGGGCCAATAGAACCCCAACACTCACCTGTGACTCATCCCGAGTCACTCTGGCCTGATCAGTTCTGCCTCGAATGCCTTGAGCTTGGATCGAGCTACTTCAACCTGCTACTGAGATACGACCTCTTGCTCGGAAAACTCTTGGATCACTGCATCATTCACCGGCCCTTCTAGGCGTTGTTTTGTTGCATTC
This sequence comes from Picea engelmannii, assembly GCA_009831015.1. NCBI lineage: Eukaryota > Viridiplantae > Streptophyta > Pinopsida > Pinales > Pinaceae > Picea > Picea engelmannii. The sequence goes on from ML784947.1 coordinate 819,394, forward strand.
ACAACCTATTCTATCTATTCTCTTTAGCTTTCAACCTCAATGAATGGTTAGAATGCCTTATCTTGTTCTGGTTGAATTTGTTGAGATACTTCCATAACCTGGATTTGAATCACATGGATCTGCTACTGGGCAGTGCGTTTCTCTTTAGACCACTTCATTCTTTCCATGGGTGACAGGGCCTTCAGCTGCACCTGTAGTGTGTCTGCGTGCTGCTTTACATATTTGAGCTTCGACTCCAATGCCTGTAACTCTATATTCTCAGCGAGGTTCTCATATGTTTGGGTGCTACAGTTACTTAGCTGCTTGCATTCCAGGGTGAGAGATTTTAGTCTATCAACTGCGCTGTGGCCAATTGTTTCTCTTTGGTCCCTTATCTCCTGTGGAGTTTTGGGTACTGCATGGAGCTCTAAGTCTACGATGCTTTGATGTAGCTTCTGGATTATTTCTTCAAGTTGTGCCACCTGTTGTGGAACTTTCTCTTCAGCTTTTACTTCAACGACTGTCATAGAACGAAGTGCTCTATTGACCATTTCCTTTACTTCGAGTTTCTCTGCTAGCAACTGTAATATCCCTCAGCCGAACCCAAATGAAAATGTAATCAAAGTATATTTAAGCTAGTGAGCTGTTTAGAAATCATTTTGTAATACACCTTTCATGGCATGATGCACGCATGCACTCCACAGTAAAGTGATGTAGTATGCACATTTATGGATACCGCGCATAGTAACTAAAGTGCGCACAACCTTGAGGACAGCAGATACCATGCGTGGTAACTAAAGTGTGCGTGATATTAAGCTCAATGAACCTTTCTATATATGATATGTGTCATAGGCTGGTGAGCCAGTATTAAAAGCTAGGATGCTCATGTTTTGGAATTAGGCCAGTGCGCCTATTTTGTATATATCTCATGATTAATATAAATACATCGTTGTGCCCAGACCGACCACGATAAAATAGATGGGGGACTAGAATCCACCAGTTAGGGAAAGGGAGGGACAAAATCTAAGGAAAGGGATAAGAGAGAGAGATTAAGCCAAAAAGGAATATTATATTAATATTTATTAGAACATAAAGTATGGATAATTATTTATCCTAAGTTCTAAAGTTGGGGACAAGTGTACCAAAGTAGCTTCCAACATGACAAGTGTCAAGTTGGGGACATGCATACATATTGTCAGGACTTAGTTATTTTGGGGGGATTCTTCCATTATTCGGGGGATGACTCTCGCTCATCAGTGGGACCATCATATCTACCATGATTCCATGACCATTTCTCCACACAGTCATTGAGTTATCCTCGTACCTTCCTATCACTATACATGACACTGTTTCCATAGACATTTTCTGGTTGGTGTACCTGTTAGCTTGGGAGTGGAATTGAAGAAGTGGGTTGTCAGGCCCGCGAGAAATTCTTTGAGTGAGGGAATTGCTGGAGATCGATTTCCTAAAGGTTCTAAACTACAGCTATAGTTCTCTGAGACTTCCGGTTCGGCCTGTTGCTAAATCACTAGAAGGGAAGTGGGGCAGCTGAAGGACTGTTGAGTAGAGAAGGGGTAAACTTCCTTGGGTGGGACAGGGATGTGGAGAATGAGAGGTTGTAGGCTTTCATTTGAGTGAGCACCTGAGATGGAGTCTTTCCTGTTGACCATGAACCCTTAGCCTAGTTAGGAACCCCTTTCCCAGGTGGAGTTTAGTCCTAGCTCGGGGGTGACTCACTATTGAGAGTGATGAACAGTGTGGTCTAAGGCTGGGAGGTTCGTGGATGTTCTGTGCATAGTTGGTGACATTCTTACCAAGATAAGTACTAGTTATGTGATGAATTTACATGTTGCATTGTCATTTACGTGTTATTTTATGGGTTTTATTGCATGTGTGATCATAACTGTCCATATGTTTAAGGGTAGTTCCCTGTATACGTTGCATGTCTGTGTTTACTGTTAATTCATCCTGAAAATTGTATAATTACTGAATGCAACTTTTTGTTTATGCGTTATATGTGAAGCTTCCGCTAGAGCATTGAATATATATGTTTAATTGCATGCAGTTCAATATGTATGTATGTCTGTGTATATATATATGTATTTGAAGAGAAAAATTTATGTGAGATAGCTCAGTTGAATACTAGGGCATTGCAATATGTTGTCAGAACTAAGTTAAGTGTCTGAGTAGTGGCATATCCCGGCCTGTTGGTGGCTGGGGGTTGTTACAGTATGGTATCAGAGCGTCATTTTTTGACACTGAGCCTGAATGGGCCAAACGAGTCGAATGGAGGTGAGATTACAGTACGATATCAATTACATAATGGTATACAATATATTTTCATCCATAGGAAATTTTGGCACCGCGCGAAAAATATTTGCGTACAGGTGTGCGTGTTAAATTGAGCCACCGCGCAGAAGAATATTATGTAGAGATGCGCATGCTAAATTTAGCATTGTGTGGTGTGCATACACATAGTAAGGGTGCACGTGGTGTGCACAATATTGTAAGGCACGGTGAAGTTTGGTTGGTGCACACACAGTATGAGTATAAGTGGTATCGTTGCAGTGCAGTCAATGGTGCACGCAGGTGATTGTGCGTGGTAGAGACAGAGTATTCAATGGGGAATACAGATTATTGTACATGGTAAGGCATATTGAAATTTGGCATGGTGCAATGCATAGAGCGAAATTCATGTGGAATATCCGAGTGAGATACAGAAACAGTGTGCAGTGGACATTGGCGCGCAATGCAGAAGTAGTGCGCATAAGTTATTGGTGTGACGAAGAGGAAATGTATAGCAGATATAGGTGCACAAAAGCATGATTTACCTTATAAAGTCACTGTGCACAATACATAAATGTATATAGGTTGAATTTTATGCACGTAAAATCATCTGAAAGGCTAATTAAGATGACGAGCCTGAGTTTAATAGAAAATTTACATAGTATTCAAAGAAAAAGGAATACACAACTACATTGAAGTATTATTTAAAATGAGTCAAGCGAGTGAGATGAATTTTGAGTTTTATTCAGATAGTTGAAATTGAAATATAAGTTACAAGAAGACACATAGAAATAAGATTCATATCACCATCAGATAGAATCTTGTCATAAGCAGTACAAAATCCTCTTTTGCACTTATATATTCATTTAAAATCCAAAATTACAAAAGGGGATGATTCAAAATAGCAGTTTCCCTATTTAAAGGGACCATACAAGAACATGTCTATCATCTCTGGAGTTCCTTACCTTTGCTACCATCTGTCAAAAAATCGCTGAAATATACTCAACTTTATTCGAGGGCTCATTTCAGCTTAGCTAGCTCCTCCTTTAAAGAATCTAACCAGACTGGTTGATTCTCTTGCTTCAGTTATTCTTTCTTTCTTCTGGCACTTGCTCCGTTTCTTCTTAGTACCTGGCCTGTTGATGACTAGATCTCTCATGATTGGATTTAGCTTGACTTCCAATCTCGAGTCAGTAACAGGTACTGTGTGAAATTTAGTCGCTAGTATCTACACGACTACCTTTTCCTTCGTACTCGCAGGAAAATTTATCATGTTGCCTAAATAACCAGTCTCACTTGATTTAACTGGGTCCATATACCTCAGTTTTGTGGACACCAGAATACTTTTGCAGAGATGAGAAGGTCGAACCAGTTTGGAGACTACTCACTGATGGATAAGATGATGCTTCCATACGAGAGAGTAGGTAGTTATAGAGTCTCAATCATGAATCACTGACAGAATTCTACACAAGTACGATGGGTTGCCATGCTCGGCTAATCCATTTCAAATGATTAAGATTTTGAGTTCGTTACATGGTGGCATTCACCTAACTTCTTACGGCTGTGATGTACCAAGCAAATGAGACAAAGTGATCTGAATAGCCATCACTCGTCCCACGAATGGTGGATTTGACATATTGAAGCACGTGACATCGGAAATTTTGCAAAAGTAGTTTCGGCAAACCGCCTTTCACCCGATGTATCTTTGCGTGATGATGTAGTTATTTCTAAGTTCTCAAAACTTGGTTCTTGTCTAAGAATTGTCATGGTGACAACACCAAGAAATCAAAAAAGCTAATTATGATATATTTATTGAGCCAAAATAGTTCATATTTCTCATGGATTGTTGATTTAGTTAACTTAATAAGTTTTGATGGCTACACATTTTGCAGAATTACCAACAACTATATAAGATCAGATCAATATAGAGTCCATAGGAATGGAAGAGGCACTGGAGAATTACAGTCAGTAGGATGAGGATAGAGAGATGGATGTCCATATGGGCAATGAAGGAACAAGCTCCAATGGACATGGAGATGAAATAATTGAAAATGTGAATTTGGTAGAGACCATTAAAAATTTGCAAAGGGATGTCCAAATCCATTAGGTTGATAATGAAAGGATTATGAAAGCCAAGGAGTAGTAGGATGACTTCAACATGAAGTTATTGGAGGGTTTGAATAGAATAGAAAATAAATTGGATAAGGAGAGTGGCTCAAAAAAATCTGGAAGTCACAAGCCTTCGAATGGGAAAAGAAAATCAAGAAGTGTTAGAAAACATCACCATCACTCCCCAAGGCATTCTAATAAGAGGGCAGGCAACAAATCAATTCTATCCCCTATCAGAAGGCATAAGAAGTCTAGGGTGGATCATCTACGAGGAGAAATGAATAAAATCAAACCTCCTACATTTGATGGTGATCACAAGAAGGATGAAGATGCAGAAACATGGTTGCTATGCATGAGAAAGTATTTTCAATTGCATAATTATTCTTCTCATGCAGAGGGTAGAATTTCCATCTATCAACTCAAGGGAAAGGCATCCATATGGTGGGATCAGCTTGTACAAGTGAAACACATTAAAGATAAAAGTGTTACTTGGAGGGAATTCAATAAGCATTTTGAGAAGAAGTACCTAACTAAGAGATATTATGACAAGAAAATGAAAGAGTTCTTTGAACTCAAGATTAGAAGCATGACCATGGATGAATATGAGAGAAAGTTTCTAGAACTGGTGAAGTATGTATCTTTCATCAAGGATGAGACAGTCAAAATTCAAAGGTATTTGAGTGGATTTCCAGCGTTCATTAGTGACAAAATATAGTATGATGATCCCAAGACATTGGAAGAGACGATAAGGCGTGCTAAATGCCTATATGATCAGCAGAAAGCAAGGCCAATTTTCCAAAAGTCTTGGGAAGACAAAAAGAAATTCAAGGTGGAATAGAGAAAGAGAGGATCTAAGCCACCATTCTTCAGAAATAATCCACAAGGACAGGAAAATCCTAGAGATCCCAGAGCGATTGACATAGGGATTCAAAGTCCATGACAACCACCTATTCAATGTTGGGGTTGTAAAGGAGATCATAGGTTCAGAGATTGTCCTCACAGAGGTGAAAAATGGAGAACCATTCACAATATACAACAAGCACAAATAGTGGAGGACATGGGCATAAATGTGTCAAAGATCTATGCAGCCCTAGATAACAAGAAAGCAGAGTAGCAGTCCCACATGATTGAAGTGGAAGGTATGATTAACAACCAAGCCATTACTATTTTAATTGATTCAGGATCTATTCATAGTTATATAGATCCTAATATGGTGGAAAGTTTGCAATTGCCAAGAAGAAAGCATGGAAAATCTTGGTTGGTACAACTAGCTACAGGATCTAAAAGAAAATTCAATGAGATGGTTAAGTCGTGTCTTATGAACATGAATGGACTGAACACCAAGGCATAATTGAACATCTTACCTTTAGGTTCCTATGACTGTCTAATTGGGAAGTATTGGTTGGACCAACATCATGCTCTCTTAGACTGTCATAAGAAAGAATTTATTTTCCTGGATGAAGAAGGGAACCAAAAGAAAGTACAGGGAATTCCCAGGGCAGTAACCATTAGATAAATTTCAGCATTGCAGCTGAAGAAATGTTATAGAAAAGGGTGTCAAATAATTGCAGCTCATATGGATGAGATACCTAAAGATAAGGTACCAAGTTTGGAGGATTATACAATCCTGAGAGAATTCAAAGATGTATTCAGGGAAGTACCAGGACTACCTCCAAGGAGAGATATTGATTTCTCTATAAATCTAATACCTAGAGCAACTCCAGTGTCAAAGACTCCTTACAGAATGAGTACACTAGAGTTGAAGGAGTTACAAATGCAACTTGAAGAAATTCTGAAGAAGGGGTATATATGCCCAAGTGTGTCACCTTGGGGTGCCCCAGTATTGTTTGTGAAAAAGAAGGATGGAACATTAAGATTGTGCATTGATTTCAGACAGTTGAGAAAGGTGACTGTTAAGAACAAGTATCCTCTGTCAAGGATTGATGACCTCTTTGATCAATTGAAGGATGAAAAGATCTTTTCAAAGATAGATATCAGATCGGGATACCATTAGGTAATAATTAAAGAGGAATATATCAACAAGACTACCTTCAGGACAAGGTATGATCATTATGAGTTCACAGTGGTGCCATTTGGGTTGTCAAATGCACCAGTTGTTTTCATGTGCTTAATGAATGGTGTTTTCCAAGAATATTTAGACAAGTTTGTCATTGTCTTTTTGGATGACATTCTTATATATTATAAGTCAGAGGAAGAGCATGAACATCATTTGAGGATGGTGTTGCAAGTATTAAGAGAGAATCCATTGTATGCCAAATTGAGTAAGTGTTCATTCTATCATAAACAAATTCATTATTTGGGGCATCTCATCTCAAAGGATGGAATAGCAGTGGATCCTAAGAAGATAGAAGCCATTAGAGAATGGTCAGTGCCAAAGAATATGATAGAGTTCAGATCATTCATGGGTCTTCTAGGCTACTACATGAGATTCATAGAAGGATTTTCAAGGATAGCACACCCAATCACTTCCTTGCAAAGAAAGGGTGTGAAGTTTCAGTGGACATTGGATTGTGAAAAGAGTTTCCAACATTTGAAACAATTATTGACAAGTGCTCCAATACTAAGGATTGCAGACCCAAATGAAGATTTCATTGTATGCACAGATGCATGTAATGAAGGACTTGGTGGATTCATCGGTCAAAATGGATTTGTGATATGTTATGAATCAAGGAAGTTGAAGGAGCATGAAAGAAACTATGCCACTCATGATTTGGAGTTGGCAGCCATAGTGCATGCCCTAAGGAAATGGAGACACTACCTCATGGGGAAAAGGTTTGAGCTAAGAACAGACCACAATGGTCTGAAATATTTATTTGATCAGTCAAATCTAAATACTAGGAAAAGAATATGGTTAGAATTTCTAAGCGAATATGACTTTGATATAAAGCATATCAAGGGGAAAGAAAACAAAGCGGTTGATGCACTCAGTAGGAGGGTGCATGAACTACATTCTACAACCATCAACATGTATCAGACTGATGTTAAAAGAAAAACTATGGAGGCTACAAATACAGACCTACAGTACAAAGTATTGATAGCAAAATTACAGCAAGGTAAGACACCACAAAAGATGGATATTTATAAGTTGGGAACAGATGGAATACTGTTGCACAAGAACATAATTTTCATACCAAATGTCCAGGACTTGAAACGTATAATTTTGCATGAGATGCATAATGTTCCTTATGCAGGGCACCCTCGATATCAGAAAACCATAGCAGTGGTCAAGATCCAATACTTTTGGCCAAGTATGAAGCGAGAAGTTGCGAAATACATTGTTAGGTGTATGGAATGCCAGAAAGTTAAAATAGAGCATAGGCACCCAACAGGATTTCTGCAACCTTTTCCCATTCCTGAATGGAAGTTGGAAGTGGTGACAATGGATTTTATTACAAGATTTCCCAGAATAGGCAAGCTACGTGATTCAATCCTGGTGGTGGTGGACAAGATTACAAAAGCTGCCCATTTTATTCCACTGAAAACTACTCACAAGGGCACGAATTTTGTTGATATTTTCATGAGGGAAGTGGCACGATTGCATGGAATTCCTAAAACGACTGTGTCTGACAGAGACCCAAAATTCACTTCGAATTTTTGGAAAGGATTGTTCAGAGGATTCAGAATGAATCTGAACTTTAGTATAACTTACCATCCTGAGTCTAATGGACAGACATAGAGGGTGAATAGAGTTATAGAAGATATGTTGAGAATGTATGTGATGGATAAACCATCAAAATGGGAAGACTACCTACATTTAGTAGAATTCCCTTACAACAATGGGTATCAGGAATCATTGAAGATGAGCCCATTTGAAGCACTTTACGATAGAAGGTGTAATACTCCAGTAAGATGGGATAATCCAATTGATATAACAGTAGTCGGGCCAGAGTTGCTCAAGGTGATGGAGGAACAAATGTTAAAAATTAAGCATAATTTGAAAGCTGCCCAAGACAGGTAGAAAATTTATGCTGATAAAAACATAATCCACAGATAATTCAAAGTGGGTGATCATGTTTTTTCTGAAAGTGAAAGCTAACAGGAGTTCCATGAAGCTGGGAAGCTGCACCAAGTTGGCAGCCAGATTTTGTGGACCATTTGAAATCCCAGAGAGGATTGGTACAGTTGCTTATATGATTGCATTTCCTGCATCTATGTCTGTTCATAATGTATTCCATGTATCATTTCTAAAGAAATATATACCTGATGCTAATCATGTTATTGATTGGAATGTTATTCAGGTGGAGCAAGAAGGTGCTTTCCAAGTGCATCCAGTGCACATTTTGGACCAGAAAATCAAACAACTCTAGAATCGATCCATAGGGATTGTAAAGGTCCAATGGACCTGGTACAGACCCGAGGATGCTACTTGGGAGCATGAGGATGCAATGCAGGCAAAGTACCTGCATATTTTTGAGGAATTCTGAAAATTTTGTTGTATATGAGTACATGATGCATTGAGGACAGTGCATAAATAAAGGGAGGGGATTGTAATATCCCTCGGTCGAACCCAAATGCAAATGTAATCAAAGTATATTTAAGCTAGTGAGTTGTTTAGACATCATTTTGTAATATACCTTTCATGGCATGATGTGCGCATGCACTGTGTAGTAAAGTGATGTAGTATGCACATTTCTGGATACCACGCGCAGTAACTAAAGTGTGTGCAACCTTGAGGACAGTGGATACTGCACATAGTAACTAAAGTGCATGTGATATTAAGCTCAGTGAACCTTTGTATATATGATATGTGTCATAGGCCGGTGAGGTAGTATCATAAGCTGTGATACTTATGTTTTGGAATTAGGCCAGAGTGCCTCGATGTTAAAGGCCAGTGCGCCTATTTTGTATATATCTCATTATTAATATAAATACATCAATGTGCGTAGACCAACCATGATAAAAGAGATGGGGGACTAGACTCCACCAGTTAGGGAAAGGGAGGGCCAAAATCTAAGGAAAGGGCTAAGCAAGAGAGCTTAAGCCAAAAATGAATATTATATTAATATTTCTTAGAACATAAAGTATGGATAATTATTTATCCTAAGTTCTAAAGTTGGGGACAAGTGTACCAAAGTAGCTTCCAACATGACAAGTGTCAAGTTGGGGACATGCATACATGTTATCGAGACTTAGTTCTTTTGGGGGATTCTTCCATTATCCGGGGGATGACTCTCGCTCATCAGTGGGACCATCATCTCTACCATGATTCCATGACCATTTCTCCACACAGTCATCGAGTTATCCTTGTACCTTCCTATCACTATACATGACCCTATTTCCATAGCCATTTTTTGGTTGGTGTACCTGTTAGCTTGGGAGTGGAATTGAAGAAGTGGGTTGTCAAGCCCGCGAGAAATTCTCTGAGCGAGGGAATTGTTGGAGATCAATTTCCTAAAGGTGATAAACTACAACTACAATGCTCTAAGACATCCAGTCTGGCCTGTTGTTGAAGCCCTTGAAGGGAAGTGGGGTAGCCAAAGGACTGTTGAATAGAGAAGGGGCACACTTCCTTGGGTGGGATAGGCATGTGGGGAATGAGAGGTTGTAGGTTGTTGGTTGAGTAAGCACCTGAGATGGAGTCTTTTTTGTTGACCGTGAACCGTTATCCTAGTTAGGAACCTCTTTCCTGGGTGGAGTTTAGTCCCAGATCGAGGGTGACTCACTGTCGAGAGTGATGAATAGTGTGATCTAAGGCTGGGAGGTTCGTGGACAGTCTGCACATAGTTGGTGACATTCTTACCAAGATAAGTACCAGTTTTTTGATGAATTTACATGTTGCATTGTCATTTACGTGTTATTTTATGGGTTTTATTGCATGTGTGATCATAATTGTCCATATGTTTAAGGGAAATTCCCTGTATATGCTGCATGTATGTGTTTACTATTAATTCAGCCTGAAAATCATATAATTACCAAATGCAACTGTTTGTTTATGCTTTATATGTGAAGTTTCCGCTAGAGCATTATATGTATATGTTTAATTGCATGCAGTTCAATATGTATGTGTGTCTGTGTGTATATATATGTATTTGAAGAGAAACATTTATGTGACATAGCTCAGTTGAATACTGGGGCATTACAATATGTTGTCAGAACTAAGTTAAGTGTCTGAGTAGTGGAATTTCCTAGCCTGTTGCCAGCTGGGGGTTGTTACAACAACTATTCCTTGCCTTGCTGTAGCTGTTCTTTTTCTTCATCCCACTTCACTTGGAGAACAAGATTTTCCTGTTCTGCAGCACTGCATTGTTCGACAAGTACTCCCTGTACTTGTGTCAAAGCCTAAGTGGATTTTTATGCTTCCTCTTGCACTCGTCGAAGGAGAACTTTGACTATATCACTAAATCGATGGAGTTGAGATGGCTCATCTCCCAGTTCTGGTATTCCTAATAACAGAGGCAGAGTGGAAACTGTGTGGCTGGATTGTAGTGCCTGTTGCACTCCTTGGAGTTCAACCTCAATTTGATTGTACATCTCTTCATGTTTAGCCTCTTTCTTCTCTGCTATCTCTAGAGAAGCATCATTCAGGGTTGCTACGATGAAATTGAAGTCATTTGGGATGAGGACAGTCTGGAACTTGGTCCTGGTTGCTTTCACTTTATTCTGGGAGGAAGGTTTCGGAATGGAAACCTTCCTTTTTTTCGAGGGGTCCTCCTCATCTCTAGGCGGTGTTTCCTTGCCTTTATTTTTCTTGGATTCTATGCCATATATCTCTCCACTATCACCCCCTTGTTCCGGTGATATGGAAGCAATATTTACGAATATACTATCTAGATCCTGGACCTCTTAAGGATTCTTTGTCTTGCTAGGTCTAGGTGTATCCTACACAGTTTCTGGACTGTCGATGTTCGATATCTCCGCAAGGTTTGCTGGAATAAGGAGTTCCTCCAACCATTCCTTGGTGATCTCCTCCAAGTATTCCTCTGTCAGTTTGTATTAGGACTGCAGTTGTTGCTTGTGGTGATGTAAATAAAGTGTCGATCAGTGTTGAACTTCATCAAAGGCTAGAACCTGTATAAGGTATTTGGGGTCATACGAGGCTCGGATTGGATATTTTTCTTCAGTTGGTTATAGTATGTATGGAATATGACATTTGACTGCCATTTCTTATTCATGTCACTGGAATAACACAGTGTACTGAACTTCGCGGCCAGTGGTTCGCAGGGCTCAATGTCTGGGAAGGTTGCACCTTCCGGCATCTCCCAGGCAATGAAAGCTATAAGTATCAAGAGCCAGCTAAAATGAAATTCATACCCCTAATCCTAGGCTTCTCTGCAGTCAAGCTCTAACTGATTCACAAGGTACTTCACCCATTTCATATGTAGTCCTTCTATGCACTTCCCTGCGAGGTCGACTACAAAACTAGTAACTTGGGTGGGTCGATTCTTCCATACTAACTTTCCTGCGATCATTTGACAAGAGAGGCACACTATGCCATTTTGAATAGAATCTACCTTGTAGCCTCTCATTCCCTTCTTGACATCGCCATAAGTCTCTTTTATCTTATGCACTAGAGCGCGTTATGTGGTTTTCCCGTGGTAGAAATCTTGTGGATCCAGTCCTTGCATGCTAAGCCCAGTGATCCAATGGATCAAGGTCGGATCTGCTGTGATACGATAGTTCAGCCACAAATAACCACCATGGTAATAGGACAACAACATCTTGACACATGCATTCACCTCTTGGTGTCTTCCGAAGTGTGGCATCTTCATGACGTTGAACAGGGTGGACTGTGTGAGGTTATGGGTCCATGACTGATGGACAACCTTTGAATTCTTTCCCTTAATTTAAGTCAGATACTTGTATGGGGTGAGCATATTATAAACCTTATTTTCACCGAGGTTGAAGTCGCTAAACTTCAACATCACAATCTTATCTTGGTCTACGTGAACTGCACGTATCCCCTTTGGGAGGTACGCAATGACCAAGGTGTACTTGAAGTCTCTAGGTACGTTGTCTCTATTTACTGTGCCGCTCAGAGGTGGGATATAGGCAGGTAGGATGGACGGAATGAACTTTGCATTCACTAAGTTGTCTTTGTTCTTGGTTTTCTTTTCATCTGCTGGTCGAGATGGTCCGGTTCCAGCAGTGGACGGAGAGGCCGATAGTCCTCTCGTCGACGATGCTTGTACACCTATAGACAATCCTCTTTCTGACATGACTCTTTCAGTCATCAAGTCGAGGAGTAATTATGTCACTGATTCTTCAACTACGGTGAGCTCGCCGGACATACATGCTCGAGACTAATGATATTGGGTTCATGATTAACTCAGATGCTGTAATGAATTAGAAAGTAGCAAGGCGATGGTCACTATATACAATTCACTTAGTCTGTGCGCTCAAACTCTCGATTAGCAAAAGTGTTCTCCGTGCATGGCACGGTGGGATAAATAGGCAACTCAACAATAGTTGCTTGCAATGGGTATGAGGCCTCATTAACTCGTCTTCTATCCATTATGGCACGGTCCAACGGTCTGGTGGTGAACCATAAATGTCTTTCAAGTCGTTCAGGGTGGTATTCGAACGGATATATTGTTCCCAATGGCTATATTTATTCGCCATGGTGAAGTGCCATGTGTCACTGTTCTAATATCCCAACAAAGCTCCAATTCTGCAATTTTTCTTTCTACGAAGTTCCTTCTGGAACTTTATGTGACTTTTCAATATTAGTCCTCTCTTTACTTAGATTCCTAGCCTTCTTTCTAGTGAGATTCATCTCGGTATTTATTTTTCCATTCTGATTCTTATCTTCTTTTGACATAGCTACTTCACGTTGTTGAGATTCTTTCCTAAGATTCAAGCGTAACCCTTCTTCTTCATCTGGAATAGGTACTTCAATCTTCAGTGGTTCCTCTAGTGTTCTTGTAACTTCGATATCCAGGTCTCTGGTGTTAAATAGCTTTGATCTGGTCTCCTGCTCTTCAATCAAGTGTGTGATCTTATTAGCCATGAAATCTCTTAGTTATTGATTTTTTTGTTCTATAACTTCTTCTTCTATCCTTCGGATCTGATCTTTCTCAATCCAGGTCTTGCCTAACAAAATTGGAAATGGGGCGTTGTCCTCAATAAATCTAATAATTTCAAATTCTTCCTCTATCGCAGTTCCATTGACATTCATAGGTATCTGAGCGAGCCCCCCACATAGGGTTATCATCTTTCCTCTGAATATTCCTATTCCTCCCAGTGAAGGAATCATAGCAAGCTTTCCTAGGGTTTCCCAAGTGCTTTCTGTCATAATATTCACCTGTGTTTCCTCATCCAGAACACAGTCAATTCCAAAGTCTCCTATTCTTACTTCTATTTTCTCTTTTTCCTTGAAGATCTCTGATAAACTGACGTTTCTATGATTATCTAGGGTTTCTTTCAATTTTAATAACACAATCTCTGATTCTTTCTGGGGTTCTACTATTTCTGGATCTGCCTTAGGGTTTTCTTGATTCAGATTCATTCCTTCTAGCTTGGCAATCATTCTAGGGAAATCCAATACTTTATGGTCCATAGATTTGCAACAAAGGAAACTAGGTCTTCTCTCAGAGAATTCTTTAGCAAGATGTCCTGGTTTTCTACAACTATAACAGAGGGTTAATCCTCTCTTTCTTTTAAATGATCCCCAACCTTTTCGATCCTATGCACCAGGATCATGGTAGCTAACCTGCAAAAAATTATTTCTAGGATCCTGCATCCATTTGTCAGTCCAAACATTCTTTCTTTGCATAAGTATAATATATCTGTCACTATTCTTATCAGATCTACTCATATCAAACCTTCTTTCATCTGTTAATGCCCTGGTTTTCAAGCTAGGACAAAATCTATCAAACATACCTAGATTCATATTCTAGAAACAAAATTTTCCACTAATCTTACTTCTATAGAGCACAAATCTTTAGATCTAAAACTTTTGACTTAGTATTACCTTTATCAGAGAACGGATCTTACAAATCTTACCTCTTTAGTCAAGAATTCTCACTTTTACTTTCTAAGAGCACAAAGCTTTCAGATCTTACCTCTTTTCTTCCGATCAAACTTCTTTCTTCAGCACAGAGCTTCTCAAACTAAGTAGAGTACTGTGCACTAGAGCGAAATATATACGCACAAAGCTTTCACAGTTTCAGGATGGATCTTTGCACAAAGAGTTTTCTTTCTCAGTTCCCAGCAATCATAGTTTCGGTCCCATCAATGGAACCATTTGTTGGCACAGGGGCATACCCAGGGTTTAACGCTACAACAACGCACCAACAAAACCCTAACTACCTGCCCTTTCAGCAACACCTACAAAGAAGATGAAGTCTCACCTGAGGTAGAGGCAGGGGTGGTTGCAAGATTCAGGTGTCTACAACCTTAGTTGGGACACAGATATGTGATTATGATACTAATAGAGAACTTAGCACCGTCAGTTCCTTAATATGAAATCAATATCCACTTTGCTAGTGAAACAGAGCTTTGCAACATTCACAATGATCTAATGTATTTAAGCACTTAGCATCGATAGAACAGATCAGATCTGGTAGATCAAGCACTGAGAATATTCGTATATATCAGATCTAACATTCTACACATCATTATCACTAAGCATAAGCAAATCTATCATCTCAAAGCACTTATTAAAAGAAGATATAAACACATTAAGACAAGAACAAAGCAAGACAACACAGTGTTTACATGGTTCACCCCCACCCTGAGACTACGTCCACCAACTCTTCTTCTTTATTTTCTTCAATCAATCGGTTACAAGCACAAAGCCCTCAAAATCCTACTCCGGTTAGGATAGGAGATCTGCGCATCTCGCAAGATCCTCCTTCCCCGAGTAGATCTAAGCACACAGTCTTCCACAACCTCTTACAATGACTTGCACTTAGCCCTACAAGTTTCACACAGAATGCACAAAGCACTTTCAATCCTTCGATCACATAGATCTAGAACTTAGCTTATCGACTCGACATCCTTCTCTTTCTTACATTGCCTAGACTTCTATTTATACATACAAAATAGTCCTAAACATGGGTAAACCCATGGGCCGAAATCCCATTCCCGTTACTATTCCCAAATCCCAAAAAGGACCCAAAAAGGGGCCGAGATCCCATAATATCCACTTCGTCTTATGCTCCATCTTCAACAGGCTGTCGAAGTCCCAAAAACGGTCAAACATGACCAAGTATCTCCCAAAACTTGGTCAAGGGCCAATAGCAGAGGTCGTAAAAAAATTGGGATTTTCAACAACACCACACCCACAGCCATACAACATCATGTGGCTTCGCCAGGGATGAGATCTTCATGTCATCCAGCAGTGTCAATTTTCATATGGCATCCAACCCTTCAAGGATGAGGTATTATGTGATGTTGCCCCACTGGATGTCTTTGATGTTCTCTTGGGCCAACCATATATGTGGAAGCTCCATGTTGTTTATGAGTCTCGACCCCGTAGTGTCATTGTTTCTCTGGGGGGTCATCTCTATGGAATACCAGAGGTAGTTCCGAATGTTGTTCCACCTAAACAATTCTGCAAGGTAGTATCTCATACTACAAAATTCAGCTTCTTCACAATCTATTCAAAAGGTGAACAAAAGGATACTGCAACCACTACAGCCTCGGCCCAAGCACCTTCTATCCAACAGAAGCAGGTCGACAATATTGCAGCAAAGTGTAAATATTCCTTCTACACATAGGCATCTCATGTAGCCATACTGGTTAAAAAGGCCTTCCAACCACAGGTTCGTGGCAACCTTCAACAAGCTAAGCAATGCAACTTCTCCAACAAGGAAAGAAGCTCATCAAGATGCAGATTCAACAAACACTTTTCCCTCTCCCCCGGGCACTCAAAAAAATGGAGAACATTCATTCCTAAGGAGGAAGGATTGATCCCAATGGATATCGGTGGCCAACCACCTTTTCCAACTGGCTCAAAATAGTTTTCTGGCAATTTTGGTAATTTATTATTTTTAGCAGTTTTTAACTTCCGCGGCCATTTTGAGGTCCTAAATGAAGGTTTTTTGGGATCGATCTTCTTAAATATAGTTGAAGGATCTGATTGATCCCCCTAAATGAATATCCTCTACGATACCTTTCCAGTGAGCTATCATGCACCCTAAACGAATATCATATGCCAAAGTTACACCCCCGGGAAGTTGATACACCAAACTACCCAAAACGGGGTCCACAAAACTGTTGGCTTTTCATCTTCTGGGGTTAGGGTTTTGGATTTTCTTTATGATAAAAAGGCCTTTTGAGCCTCATTGTAAAATCATCTTCTTGTGAATGAGAGTAGTCATCGCATCTGTTCTCAGAGATAAGCTTCCACCATTGTAGTGAGTCTTTCACTCTATATTTTTACAGTGTTTGTACATTTTCGCACATTAATAGAAAATTGTGTATTACTATATATATGTGTGTTTATGGTTGAATCTCTGATAAATTTATGTTATATTATTGGATATATGAGATATCTCTGTACATTTATTTATTATATCTCCGCTCTCATTTCGTGCCGAAAATAATTCGGATCAGTGGTATCAAAGCAGGTTGCTCTTGATCGTTTTTCAGTGCATGTCCCCGATGAGGTCCGAGTATACAAATTTGGGTCCCGAGCTTGTCTCTATTGAGGAAAATTGCTCTCATATTCCCAAGAAACCCTCCATGGTGGAAGAAAATAAAAATGACAGAGAAAAGGCTTATATTAATATGACTCTTGAGCAAGGTCTCACGCGAGAGAGGGACGAAATGATGGAGAATTTTGTCCACATCCTCCGAAAGGGAAAATATCACCTTAACACTCCTTAAGGATCTTCCCCATGTCAAACATTTGTGGGAAAATTACTAGGAGAAAATTTCCACAGAGGAGTCTTGAATATATGGGGTCGATCCCACTTGGGATGTTTTTGTGGATGCGGTCTATTATCGCATAGTTTGTACTTTGAAGGATAATGGAAAGGTAAATAAGACAAACCAATGCAACAGGAGACTACCCTATCACTGTAACCTCAATAGGGTATCTCTTTCTATTTAGGATGGTAGGGCCAAGGGATACGTCCCCGATGACCTGGGGTTTTGAGAAGGCGAAGGTTTAATGATAAGTATAAATTTCCCCCCTCACAAGTCACCACCGATCAGATAGTCTGGCTAAACATCCAATAAAGATAATGTTAACCAGAAATGTACATGCCCGAGACAAAGCAACAAGAAACTATATATATGCAAGATCACTCGCTGGTTAGTACTTCATATAATCAAGGACTTTCTGATATAAAGAAATTGACTGATAATATTGATGAAGCAAATCAATGTTGTACAATAGAAATAATCAAAATATATTAATTCACAATAAATTCTTAGGAATAATCTTTACAATGAGCAAAAATGACTTATCATCAATGTTACAATATCATCATTCATTGGAAGCAAAGACTACTATGCTTCAACCAATATTTCAATTGCTTTATAGATGCATAAATTGTTGCAAAGTACAATCATAAATCAAGTGAATAATGGTAGAAATAAGGTTAGTAGATTAGGGTTAGAAGGTATTAGAATTTGTTCAAAGATTTTGGAGGTTGTGATCAAAACACTCAAGTAAAAGGTCTTAGACTAGTGCTATCATAGGGCATATGGAGTCAAACTAGCTACAAAGAATTGAAGGAACAATATGATAATGGAAGGGATAAAGACAAGAGAGTTTGATGATGAAGTGTTGTTGAACCAAGGCTTCAACAATCAAACCCTAAGGGAAAACGACTCACTAAGGTGTAGAAACCCTAGGCCTTAGTGCATTTTCCTCCTTCCTTAGCTCAATGACAAGATAAAAATTGGCTAGCATGAAGAATGAATGGTAGGGTGTTTCTATGGAAAGGCCCTAACAATGTATTCAACAAACAAAATGGCCTCTTGGCATAAACTAGTAGGGACATAAAATAAGGACACCAACATGTGCTTATTTCCTAGGGTTTATTCCAGCAAATTCATTAACAAAATGCAAGTAAAAATACCATAACCATTCAAATAAAGGAAGGATTTCATAAATTCACTTACATTCACCAAGTATTATCAATGCCAAACCCTAGTTGTAAACCTTCCACCAAGACAATGCCAAAAATCACCAAAAAGAGCCTCCTTCAACAAGTGCGCACTAGTAATTTCAGCCAAAACCCTAAAATAGGGTGCAAATTTCAGACCTCACACAAGTGTTAGTGAAAGATCATGAATAAAAGAGAGTTAAGTTCTCTTACTTATACAATAACAATGACCTTAATTAAATTTTAGGTCACCAAAAGGTCGGCAAGGCCAAAATACATAATAATATTGTTTTACATTAAATGTCATAATTTAAAACTGTAATCAAGCAAAAGTGAAGATGTCATGCCCTTTTAGGCTGACATTATCCCATTTAGGGAAACATGGGCCTCCTGGAGAAAATCATTAGCCCTCCTTGGGCCTCTGGAAGATGCCACATGTGCCACACTAGCCACAACTGCCTCCCAAAACTCCCATATCGTTGGATGATGTCATAAGATGTCCTGGGTGACATCATGAGCCTTCCAAGGATAAAATCCCAGTGGAGAGGGAACAAACCCCCTGGGTAAGGCTCTGATCGAATGCCTCTGGTGGAACATCCTTCTCTTCTCTGGTGCAAACCCTCTGATCCATCTCTCCCCCCTGCTGGGGTCTCAACATCCACCTAATGGGCTTCCAGCCCCATGGAGGTCTGAACTAATCATCTTCCTATGTGTACCTGTACATAAGGGTACTTGTCCATCGAGTATGGTCCTACACATCAACAAATATGCCCTCCATGGGCTCATAAGTCATGGGGATCATAACAATGTCAATCAAATCTAATCATCAATTTTATTAAACATCTGCATAAAACCCCCTTTGCCCAGTCAAGTGCTCAAAGACATTATACTAGTCTGCAAGCCAAGTTTGGAGGAAGTGGCAGGGCATCCTATTGGGATAATGCTCACTAGATGTGGGTTGTTCCTGAGAGAAATCAAATCTAATCCATGTGAGTGGGTGTGGGGGATAAGGGATGTCTGGGCAAGGGGTGTAGTGATAGCATGGAAATGCATGGCTCACCTGTGGGTGCCTCTATAGAGGGTGAGTTGCACCTGTCATGGATGAAAATGTTTCCAAGCCCATTCATGCCTTTTATCTTTAATCTTATTTCTTTTTTCTTTCAAGAAGCTAGTCAGGGGACATTGCCCTGGTTTGGTGACCAGTGGTAGCAATGTTACCCATAAGCATTTCACGGAAATGAGAAGGATGAATCATGATGAGACCCCCTTTCTCTTGTCTATGCCACCAAGAGCCACTACCCTGGCATGGTGATCGGCTGCTGGTAGTGTCATACTGCTACATGCCCATGGACCTAATAGGCTAGCTCGTGATGAGACCCTCTATCCTCTAACTAGGTCTTGTTTTATTAGTTTTTATGGGTCCCTCTATTTCTTGCTGAGAATCCTTTTACTGCATTCTCGGGGATCCTTGGGTGAAGCATCTCAAGGTTTCATTCTTTTTATTTTATCTTTTTCCATCTACTTACCCTATGGGCCTTTAGCCCCTTCTTCCCACAAGGTAAGTTGCAACCCTTAAATATTTGGCCAATCCAATGGACGTACCATTGTAAAGGGATGGGTGAGCGAGAGAAAGATGAAAAGTGGTAAGTATGGTGGGAGCAGATGATGGCTTCTCATGAATCCCCCTAGTGAAAAATCAAAACCTATGGGCACAATATTACTAGGGAATCCTATCATTCCCCCCAGATATGGTCAAGTGGATAGGTATAAGATCCAAGCACCCGTTAGAAAAAAATAAAATTAAATTCACATATTCAAAGGTTTTGAGGATCAAAGTGACACATACCATGATACCTAGACTCATTACCTCATGGAGAAAGATCCACTTCTGCTACAGGACCAGGGCGAGGTGATGGATGTTGCTACCACTAACAAAGTGGAGGCACTGAAGGAAGAAAAAATGGGCCCTCCAGGGCCATGCTCAAGTCGTTCTGGCTCTCGATACTCCATGTCTAGGACCTGTGGGCGTCGAGACATAATTACCTTAGTTATCCCTAAACTGGGGATAACATTTGGCTCCAACTCGGGGACATGTGCTCACCGTAGAGTGCATGAGAACCTCATCATCTCTAGCATAAGTGTAACCTGCTTGATCTCAACATAAAGTTGTTAGCAGTCATTTGGGGTGGTGATATCACCCCCGACTCATATATCAATAAAACGAAAGAAAGCATATATACAAGTGTGAAAACAAACTATTCTAGTATGAAATGCAAATGGTATATACAATGAATGCAAATTCCTACTTACCTGTACTTACTTGTTGGCTGGATTTTAGGTGTATTCAAATGACCAATGAAACCAATCCAACAATGTTCCACAATACCTGCCTTTATGCTTCATCATAAACCAAAACAATGATAAATCACAAAAATAACATGGGTTAGAGAATGTATCGTATCGTCAGAAATCATAAAGTCTAACTCATGGAGGTAGGTGGGAGGGATAAAATCATGCCAAGTCATTCTCTGAGGAAAGTGCTCAATTCACTTCAGGAAGGGATCGTAAAAAGTGAAAGGTTCAGAAAACTGACTCAAAAGGTCTGCAAGTTGGCTAACTAGGATGTTCTCATAATGTGATGCCCTGGAAGGGATTGACAAGGATCTATTAGATGACTGGAAAACTCTTAAGGGAAAGTTGAAAAACTAAGATGACAGACTTATTCTTGAAGTATTCAACCAACCCTTGGACTCTAGAGTTTTCCCCAGAGGAAACTCAAAGCAAAACACATATTTCCCAACTACACCTTTAATGACACAACAAGGTAAAGTAATCATAGGTGGTTGGAGAAAGTTGTCACAAGAATCCTTCTTCAGGCAAACAATGTCCTTACTCCTATCAAGACCTGAGCATAATGGTGGTTGACACTCTTCTTCATGAAATGAATCCAAATGCTCATAGGAGTACTCATCAAAATCCTCAAGGTATGACTAAAAATAATCAGGGAAATATGGGACTAGGTCAACCTTGGGTGTTTGGAAAATATCAGTAATTATATCATCTCCCCGTTGCCACTGGTCAAGAGTAACATGTTGTGATAATTGTAAAGGCAACACTTGGAAATGACTCTTAATCTCATAAATAGGATCCATATCATAAACAACTACATCCCACCTACATCTCCCAACATGTATGAACTCATCAATGTTATCAACCATGTAACTATTTGTATCATAACATGCAGGATTTGAAGCATTCAATGACTCATTTATCTCCTCCTCATCTCTCACATCATAAAGTAGATAATCATCAAAATTTTGGAGAGGAGGGTAACCTACCATGTTGGTTTCTTCTTGTGCAGGAGCTTTGAGGACTTGGGTGTCTTCAACATGCATCACTATCTCATCCTCATGAATTGCTCCTTTATTTTCAACTGTACAACAAGGAAGGTCTACTTCTTTTGAGGATTCCATATCTCCCTTACTCTCTGAATCATGGAACAAGGTATTATCAAAAACCTGAAAAGGGAAACAACTAACCTCATTCTCTTCTTCTTGTTTAGGGGGACAAGGCTCGTGGATGGATTCATCAAGATGAGGGCATGTTGAAACTTCATCATCTTGTTCAGGTTCCATCTCCTCAACTGTGTTTTCAACAATTCTTTTCTCTTGGAAAACATCATCAATATATTTCCCCTTAGCATTTCAATTTTCATTGGTCAATAAATTTTTCCCCTTCTTCTTGGAAATCAACAGTAAAAGTTCCAAGGGGAACTAATCTTTCCAAATTGAGAGTGTCTGAGGTATCCTTAGGGTCATCGATTTTGGTCCCTAGAGAGAAGACATGTTTTCCCTTGGACAAATAAATGTTTGCCTCTATTTTCATGGCCATGTTATAAGCTTCATGGAGTGTTTTTGGCCCCTTTTTGTTTAGGGCAAACCCTAAGTGCACCAATAGTGCATTGGTATAGAGATACACGAGGTACTTTTCTTCAGGAGTATAGGCTGCAGGAATTTGATATAACAATCTTTGAAACCTAACCTCGAAATCCCTGACGGTCTCGTTCTCAGTTTGTCTTATATATTCAGGTCTTTTCAGTAACTCTTGGACATATTTCAATTTCATACCCCACTTTCTGAGAAATGTCACTTCTAACTGGTCCATAGATGTGATGCTAGCAACAGGGAGATTATCATACCAATTTCTAGCGTTCCCATGAAGAGTGGCAGAGAAATGTTTCATCACCAAATATTCAACATCGTGACTGATAGGATGGAGTTGAAAGAAGGACCAAAAATCAATCATATGATATTCATCTCTTTCCCCATCACGGCTAGTGAATCTAGGGAGCCACTCTTCGTACTTTAGGGGTATTTGTCGAGGGTATCCTAGGATTTTACTCATGTCCAAAGGTGTGAAGTTTCTTGGGTCCCATTGAGAAGTAATAGCTGGCTTCGTCATCAGTGGAGTCATTAGATAATTTTCTTGAAATTATCAAAGAAATTAAGGGAATCATCCTTAGTGGAGTCGCCAGTTAAGATTATAAGATAAAAATTCTTTGAGGAAAGGCTTACTGAAAAGTATCATCTTTTAGGAGAATTGACTCAGTGTTCCCCGACAACGGTGACAAAATGTTATCACACAATTTGTACTTTGAAGGATAATGGAAAGGTAAATAACATAAACTAACACAACATGAGACTACCCTATCACTGTCACCTCAATAGGGTATCTCTTTATATTTAGGGTGGTAGGCCCAAGGGAGACATCCTCGGTGACCTGGGGTTTTGAGAAGGAGAAGGTTTAAAGCTAAGTATAAATTCCCCCCCTCACAAGTCACCACCGATCAGATAGTCCGGCTAAATATCCAATAAAGATAATTTTAACCAGAAATGTACCTACTCGAGACAAAGCAACAAGAAACTATATATATCCAATATCACTCATTGGTTAGTACTTCATATAATCAAGGAATTTCTGATACAAAGAAATTGACCGATAATATTGATGATGCAAATCAATGTTGTACAATAGAAATAATCACAATATATTACTTCACAATAAATTCTTAAGAAGAAGCTTTACAATGAGCAAAAACCATTTATCATCAATGTTACAATATCATCATTCATTGGAAGCAAAGACTACTACGCTTCAGCCAATCCTTCAATTTCTTTATAGATGCATAAATTTCTTCAAAGTACAATCATAAATCAAGTGAAAATTGGAAGCAATAGGGTTAGTAGGTTAGGGTTAGAAGGTATTAGTAGTTGTTCAAATATTTTGGAGGTTGTGATCAAAACACTCAAGTAAAAGGTCTTAGACTAGTTCTATCATAGGCCATATGGAGTCAAACTAGCTGCAAAAATTGAAGGAACAATATGATAATGGAAGGGCTAAAGACAAGAGAGTTTGATGGTGAAGTGTTGTTGAACCAAGGCTTAAACAATCAAACCCTAGGAGAAAATGACTCACTAAGGTGTAGAAACCCTAGGCCATAGTGCATGTTCCTCCTTCTTTAGCTCAATGACAAGATAAAAATCGGCTAGCATGAAGAGTGAATGGTAGGGTGTTTGTATGTGTTAGTGTTGGAAGTCACTCCTAGATTGCAGCAGGAGCAGAGCCTGACACCCATAAGTTTATGTCACAATTTGTTTATAAAGGGTGATCAAATGGAAGAAATCTTAGAACCATATCGCTCACTCAGAAAACTGGGTTGGAACAGCAAGGACATGCGAGGTCTTGATCTAACTTAAGCCAGTGAATTTGCATAGTGGTGATTAAGCAAAAGAAAAGAAGGGAAAAAGTCTCAGATATGAGATCCTCTCAGACTAGAGAAACTTCAAAGTAAACCTCAAACATTGCAGAACTAATACAATCAAACATACATTATATAGTTACAACAACACCCAACTAGATCAACCATACCCTGGCTTCAGATTCGAAGGAACAAGGAAAGGAAGAGGCTAGCCGCCATTAAACAAGAAATCTCAAAATATCATTGTATAACTAGAGAACTAGAGGCTTTGTTAAATCTTTATAGTCGGGAGCTTATTTCTACCATCGATGATTACAAAATGGCAAAATTGCCTACATATACTCAAAGCCAATCACAACAGCAAAATCAAGGCTTAACATTAAAAACATTACGTCTGTATGTTCATTAGCAGACTGCACCTATAGTCTCTGGACAGTCGTGTGCTTAAACCAGACGCAATTGGAATCCTGGCACCTACAGAAGAATTGACCTATCTCAGGTCTCTTTCTGGGCTTTCCATTTATGGTGGAGATGATGTCTAACCACCACCAACCACCTCAATAACTACTTCATTGGGATGGAGAATAGCCCTGGTCAACTCTGCACTCAGACAACATGGCAACCTTTCTTTGATTGTTTCTCATTGATCAATGGTCCATATTCTTTCAGGAATTCTCCCACCGGGAGCTCTGGCTTCTTTTCTTTCGAAATCCCCGACACCAGATCCATGAAAGGCTCAAGAAATACCCTGCATCCCCTATACTTGGATGACCCTGGAGATGCTTGGGAGGATAGGTGCTTTGACAGTCTTCTGTGCTCGCTGAATGTGACCGGGCACCATGACTACAGGCCCAAGTTGGAAGGCTTTTGCATTTTTCATTTTGGCGATTGCTAATGAATGAAGGAGTGACCCTCTGTTCTCTTGAAGTCCTGGTAGCCAAAATGCCGAGACGGGCACTGTCTCCAAAGGCGCTTTTCATATTTTTGGGATTTGGCAATTCTATATGCAAGGGAAATAGTCGTCCCTTATATTTCAAAACCTCGGTACCCGAATTGCCGACCAGAGCCAATCGCGTGGCACGCATCCCAGGGATGAACGGCTTGGATCAATACCGAGACTGGGGGCCTGACTCTTGGGCACCTTCGGCACTTCAATCTTCGGGGATCCCAGATGCAAAGAAAAAGCAACCTCCTGTCTTTCGAAGTCCCGGTAGCCGAAATCACAACCGGGGGACAATCAGGCACCACGTGTTCCTCCTTGAACTAATGACCCTTATCATTTTAGTGATACTGAGCGCTATCTCCTACGCTATACTTGGCACAACTCTGTTGACTGCAACCAATCACCGTCTGACGATCTGCTCCATCGATTGATCCTCGCTGTTGAATACTGGATCGCCCGTCTACTAACATTTTAAGTCTGAAATGGAGATTTTATGCGCTGCACATGGCGCTCACAGCCGCGTCCTTGGAAAAAATGCATTTGTTTGGATTTTAAGCCCCACTTCTTCATAGTTCACGCCATAGGCTCGAAAGGAGAGAAATCACCCCCCTTTCTTACAAGAATTAATGCTAACATTTAGGCTCCATGGGGTATAGAGTCATCCCTATGATGCTCTAAGAACTCATTTGTAGCATCGGTGCCTTGCTGTTGGGCTATCGAGTCATTTATTAAGCCTAAAATAAACAAACAATCAAAGGATAATATTTACCAAAACAAAGGAGCCTTCTAAGGCTCATACAAAACATTTCTTCAGGAAATTCCCATTTACTGGGCCATTAAAAACTTCCTCACCCTCCAAATCCTGCAACCTGTACATGTTATTCGAGAATACTTCATATATTTTGAAGGGCCCAATATAGAGGGTGTCAAACTTGTTTTGTTTGCCCCAATCCTACCTGGGTGCATCCCATTTAAGCACCAAATTTCCCAGCTCGAATTCCTTCTTCCTGACCTTCCTGTCAAAGGCCTGCTTGATATTTTGTTGATGACTGTAAGCTTTGTCCATTACCTGCTCCCTGATCTATTGCACTTCCACCACTTAATGAATTCTTCTGACCATATGGTCTGGCTCTCCTTCATGGCCTTGAAAGAATTTCGCTATAGATAAAGCAAGATGAGTGGGAAAAAAAAACTTCGTCCCATAAACAAGTTGAAAAGGTGAGGTGCCCAGGGACTTTTTCGTTGTCACTCGATCGGCCCATAGAGCGAATTTGAGATTTGAATCACAGGCCCTCTTATTGTCTTCCAATAATATTTTAATGATCTTGATTAGGATTTTATTAGAAGATTATGCCATTCCATTTCCTTGAGAATAATAGGGAGTGGAGTGAATTAGTGAAATCTTGAACTGCTCACAGAACTTAATCAGAGGCTCAGACTTGAAAGAAGCAGCATTATCGGTGACAATTCTACTGGGGCAGCCAAATCTGGCTATGATATCCTCCAAGAAGTTGATAATTACCTTGTATGAAGCACTCCTGGTGGGGGCAGCTTCTATCCACTTGGTGAAATAGTCTGTTGCAGTCAGGATCCATCTGTGCTGGCCACTTGAAGGAGGATGAATTTCTCCAATGAAGTCCAACCCCCACTGTTGAAAGGGTGTTGAAACTACTACAGGCTTAAGAGGCAGATATTTGAGTTGCTGCTTTCCTGAGAATCTTTGGCATTCGATGCAAGCTCTGACTTCTCTGCAGACATCAGTGAATCAGGTGGGCCAGTAGTACCCAACCCTGAGAATTTTGTGGGCTGTGGTCTTCCAGAAATGATGCCCTCCACAAAGGTCGTTGTGGAAATCAAACATAACTTTATGAGCTTCTTGTGGATTCAGGCATCTCAGAAACACTCCTAGAGGGTCTCTCCAGTGCAAGACATGGTCAATAAGGAAATATCTGACCGCCTTGAGCTTTAAATATCTTGCATTGCTTTTACCCATCCCATCAGGAGGCTTCAACTCTTGCAGAAAGTACAAAATGTCTCTGTACCAGGTGCATTCTGCTAGTGATAAGCCACCCTGAGAGCTTTTGCTGGCTGACTCAAATTGTTGATTTTTTGAGCAAGCGTTGATGAAGCTAACCCCCAAGGCCCTACAATTGGATTCAGCCAACAGCTTGGCTAAACCCTGCCCTTTTACCAACTTGGTGGGATTTATCTCCAGGTCAAACTCCAGGATCTTGGTAATCCATTTACCTCTTCTCCCATCCATGTCAGGCTATATAAGGATGTCCTTCACAGAGATTGAAGGAACGTATGCAGTCACTCTTGAGTGCAAAACATAGACTCTGGAAACCTTGAGATCTTTCACCAAGGCATAGTCTTGTTTCTCCATGATCTCATACCTGATCTCTGCATCTCTTAATGCCTTGATGAAGAAGGAAATGGGTAACTCTCACCCCTCCTCATTTCTCTGCAATAATACCATTGTTACTTTATCAAAAGAAGGAAAAGAAAAAATTAGGAAATCCTTGGAATAATCAGGACTGATCAACACAAGTGCCTCAGTCAATGCTTTTTTTATTTGGACAAAATATTCCTTGGGCTCAGCATTCCATTTTACTTCATTTCCCTTTCTGAGCATGGCTGTGATGTGTTTCACTAACTCAGCAAAATTTGAGACGAACCGCCTCAGAAATTTAATCTTCCCTAAAAAAGCCTGGGCTTCCTTTCTAGACCTGGGAAGTGACAAGGTATGAATTGCCTCTACCCTACTGGGATCAATTCTCACTCCCTCTACTGATACTATATGGACTAAAAACTTCCCCTCCTTCATAGAAAACAAAGATTTCTTGGGATTTAAGGAAAGGACAAACTTCCAGCATTTCAAGAAAACTTTCCTTAAGTGACAACAGTACTCTTTATCAGACCTGGAGAAGACTGTGATGTCATCCAGATAGATCACCACAAATTGATCTTTCTCCCCGATGAAGGCTATATCCATGGCTTGCTAAAATGTTGCTCCTGCATTCATTAATCCAAAAGGCATTTTGGTATACATGAATGTGCCCCAAGGAGTAGTGAAGGTTGTTTTTTCTCTATCCTCATGCATGACTGATATCTGATTATATCCAAAAAAACCATCATTCATGGATATCCTAGATGCACCAGTTACCCTTTGCAATATGTGTTCCATGTTGGGCAAGGGATAGTTGTCTTTCTTTGAGCTTCTGTTCAGGTTCCTGAAATCAACACAGAGCCTGATTTCTCCACTTTTCTTTCTTACCGGGACCAAATTGGCCACCCACTCAGAATATCTCAAGGGGACAATGATTTGGGCATCTAACAACTTCTTCACTTCTCTCTCCATGACAGGAAACAACATGGGATTTATCTGCCTTAGCTTCTGCCTAAATGGCTTAGCCTCTTCCTTTAGTGGGATCTTGTGTTCAATGACAAATGTGTCATATGTCTTGAGGTCTTCATAGGTCCATGCAAGCACATCAACAAATCCTCTTAATAACTCAATGTATTCGGCCCTCTATTCTTTGGTCAAACTTCTTGACAACTTGACAAACTTGGGCTCCTCCTGTGTGCCAATGTTTCACTCAGCTGTATCATCATCTCCATTTGAAATCCTACCCTTTACTGCCACATCATTCCCGTCGAACAGTCTTTCTAAAGGGACTATTCCCTTCAGAATGTGATTGTTGGGCAACTGAACAATATGGTGATTAACAATTTTATTTAAAAATACCTCAAGGTGAGGGTCACCTTCAGGATCAAGGTCCTGATCAATGTGTAATGAGAAGAATTCATCAACATATCGAAGAAATGTTTCGATTTCGAGATCGTCTTCGAATACCTTCCAATGCTCTATATTGTCTAGAACAGATGGCCTATATCTTATTTCAACCTCATCTTTGATCTTAGGTGGCAAAGGGATCTCAAACAGACTAGCTGAGATGGCTAAGGAATTAGCCAAAGTATTTTCCTCTCTAGGAATAAAAGAAATGTTGAAAGCCGAGAATAAATTATCAATCAGGTCCCATATCTCATTTTTGTAACTTCTGAGCCAAGGATGCTTAGCTCGATAAGCATTTTTTACTTGTTGGATAATCAACTCAACATCTCTGAACACTGCTACCTCCTCTATTCCCATTTCTTTTGCAACCCTTAAACCCAAAACCAGAGCTTCATATTCTGCCACATTGTTGGTAGTTTCAAATTCCAGCTTGTATGATAGGGATATGGTTTCCTGACAAGGTGACACAAAAACCACTCCAGCGCTAGCGCCTATGCTAGAAGAAGCTCTGTCGAAGAAAATCTTCCACACAGAAGTGGTTGGAGGGGGTATCTCATGATTAAAAATGGGTTGCTTTCTGATCTGTAAAGGGGCTTCAGGAGTCTCAGTGATCTGCAATAAACTAGACCCCAAATCAGTGTCAAGTGCAAAGATGGGATGATTGGTGGGGTTTGCTTCATCACTAACAATGTAGGCCATTTGAACTTCTCTGTACAACCTCCTATGTTCCCCTCCAAAGACTGGAATGGTGGCATATGTGAGATCCATCTGTAATGTTCCTCCAAGTCTTTTAATCCAAGATCTTGACAACATCATGCCAACCTTGGGGGGGACATCAGCTACCACAATGTCCATGACCACACTCTTCATTGGCAGTTGAAATAAAGAGACCACCAAGTCTTTGATGACTCCAATACATTTCACCCTCCTTGAATCAAAAGAGTACAAATCATGATAAGCCTTTGTCACTTCCAATCCCAATTCTTCCATGACTGTTTTGGGCATAAGGTTGTGGGAATCTCCTGAATCCATGAGGCAATTATGCAGCACCTTATCATGTATGTTCAGGGATGTGTAGAAGGGAGGGGATGAATCATCTCTATATTCTACCATGGGGCCTAGGATGACTGCTGGATTTTCATCTTGAAGATTTACTGAGTCTTTGGAAGGCTGGGGGGACTTAGATTGTAGCATCTTGGAGAGGGACCTTTTGAAATATTCATTTTTAACTAGCTCTGAGAGGGGTTCAGGAAT
Organism: Picea engelmannii; assembly: GCA_009831015.1. Classification (NCBI taxonomy): domain Eukaryota; kingdom Viridiplantae; phylum Streptophyta; class Pinopsida; order Pinales; family Pinaceae; genus Picea; species Picea engelmannii. Next base: position 849,540 of record ML784947.1, read on the forward strand.
TATAATATTTTGAATTTCATGCTCAAAATTAAAGGAAGAAAGATGCTTAGGAGCTTCCCTTACCTCAGAGACAGGTTATTTGGCTGTTGGCGAGGTATTCTAAGTTTTCTTTTCTTTAGTAGTAATTGTAGCAGGTTTAGCAGGTTTTTCCGCTATGAGGGGTTGATCATGGCTATCAAAATTCCCTTCTTTCTTCTTTGACCTGAGAATATATATGTTAGGAGTATTGCTTGCCTTTTCCCCTTTACCCAACTTATTGACTTGACTGTTCATAAGGGATTCTTCATATATAGATTGAGTCAAATGGGGAAAAGGGAAAGTGTCTTCAATACAGTGAATTTCAGGGTTGAGCTCATCTATCTCCTCTCCTTCCTCAAGAGAAACTAGGTTATTTTGGAGAGGGGTTGGAATCCTCTACTCATCTCTGTATTTGCCCCTTTTTTCTCTTGGCAAATCCTATGGCACATTGTTGCTAGGCCTCCTGAAGCCTCTGTTATCATTATTTTGGGGATTTTTGTACATGGGCTTCCCTTATAACTCCCACCTTTCCATTCTAGCCAAAAGTGACTTTAACATTTTAGTTACCTCATCTGTCTAAAAGGGAAGGGGAGAGGAATTGGATGGGGAGGCTTTAGATCTCTTCTTGGGTATGTCTCTATCTGCCTTGTTCCTAAGTCAGTCAACAGTCAATATGTTATATTCTACTTCCATGGCTGCATCCTACATGTGAGCCAGAGTAGTGGCTCTCCTTTCCCTCAACAAAAGGCAGAAATCGGGATCAAAAGCGCTAGCATAAGTGATCTTAGCAGAGGCTTCTGAGGGCTTTATCTCAGCGTGGATTTTATTATACATTTTATTGAATCTCTTGGAGAAGTCGGAGACAAACTCTCCTTCCTTTCTCTTCAAAGACCCAAACTCTATCATGTAATACATGAAGTGTTTTTTGTCTCCCCATTGTCTCAAAAAGGCATTATCCAAAGCCTCAATCCCATCGATAGATCCAGGAGGCAGGGCCCTAAACCACTTTCTAGCCTCGCCTTCAAGGCTATGGATGAAAATACTCATCCATACATCTGCATTCATGATGAAATGATCATCTGTGAAGTTGTAAAAGGCTTCAAGGTTTTCTTCTGTAGATATGTCCCCTTCACCTATAAACTTGGGTAGCTTCTTAAGGTAGCCATCTGCTGGGAGGGCATTGAGAGGCTGAGGTAACAAAAGGGGAGCATATCTAGCAGCTATTATAGCCTCCATTTTTGTCATGGGGGGGATTTGATCCTGCCATAGGAATATTAGGCGAAGGAGAACTCGGAGGAGAAGGAGCTTGAACAGGGAATACTGGGAATTCACTACCAGGTGGAAGGGGAAACAATGGGGGATTCAAAGAGAAGGCTAAGGGGATTGAGTTAGCAGACGCTTCTCTCTGTGCAGTAGCCACAACAATAACAAGAGGAACGGTGGTGAAATCTTCTGCGGTCCAGGGTCTATGCCAAGGTACAACTTCAGGGGAGAGGGGAGTGACAAGGATTTCTCCCTCCAATCCCATACCAGGAGGGGAAAACTCAGCAAGAACACTCCCAAAATTCAAGAAATGGGAAACTTCAAAGACAGGTCTGCTAGGAAGATGGGAAGAAGAAAATGGAGTTTCTACAGAAAGAGATGGTGAATTACCTGGTTCAGCGGTGGAAGTTTCTCCTTGAGAGGCCTTCCCTTTTCTGATAATCACCTCTGAATCAGCTTCAGGTGTAGCTAAAGGCAGTTGTGGATGGGACTGCATGTGTCTACCTTTAGAAGCCACAACTGAAATAACAGGTTCTCCATAGTGGAGTCGTTATAGTGGAGTCACTAGGTGCACAATAGAAATATCGTAAGGCTCTGATGCCTGATGCACCTTCAGAATCAGAGACTCAATGTAGTTCAATCCCAGGAAAAATTTTCAACTTCGTCCCCGACAACAGTGCCAGAAAATGTTAGCATCGGAAGTCACTCCTGGATTGCAGCAAGAGCAGAGCCCGACACCCATAAGTTTATGTCACGATTTGTTTATAAAGGGTGATCAAATGGAAGAAAACTCAAAACCATATCGCTCACTCAGAAAACTGGGATGGAACAACAAGGACATGCGAGGTCTTGATCTAACTTAAGCCAGTGAATTTGCATAGTGGTGAGTAAGTGAAAGAAAAGAAGGGGAAAAGTCTCAGATATGAGATCCTCTCACACCAGAGAAACTTCAAAGTAAACCTCAAACGTTGCAAAACTAATACAAAAAAACATACATTATATAGTTACAAAAACACTCGATTGGATCATCCATACCCGGGCTTCAGATTCAGAGGAACAAGGAAAGGAGGAGGTTGGCCGCCATTAAACAAGAAACCTCAAAATATCATTGTATAACTAGAGAACTAGAGGCTTTGTTAAAGATTTACAGTCGGGAGCTTAGTTCTACCATCGATGATTACAAAATGGAAAAACTGCCTACATATACTCAAATCCAATCACAACAACAAAATTGAGGCTTAACATTAAAAACATTACGTTTGCATGTTCATTAGCATATTGCACCTGCAGTCTCTGGACGATTGTGTGCTTAAACCAGACACAATTGGAATCCTGGCACCTACAGAAGAATTGACCTGTCTCAGGTCCCTTCTGGGCTTTCCATTTATGGTGGAGACGATGTCTAACCACCACCAACCACCTCAATAACTACTTCCTTGGGATGGAGAACAAACCTGGTCAACTCTACACTCGGACAACATGGAAACCTTTCTTTGATTGTTGCACCTTGATCAACGGTCCATATTATTTTGGGCATTCTCCCACCAGGAGCTCTGGCTTCTTTTCTTTCGAAATCCTGGACATGAGATCCATGAAAGGCTCAAGAAATTCCCCATGTCCCCTGTACTCGGACGACCCTGGACATGCTTGGGAGGATAGGTTCTTTGATAGTCTTTTGTGCTCGCTGAATGTGACAGGGCGCCATGACTACAGGCCCAAGCCAGAGGGCTTTCGCATTTCACATTTTGGTGATTGCTAATGAACGAAGGAGCGACCCTCTATTCTCTCGAAGTCCCGGTAGCTGAAATGTTGAGATGGTCACTGTTTCCAAAGGCGCTTTTCATATTTTTGAGATTCGGTGATTCCAGATGCAAGGGAAAGAGTCGTCCCTTATATTTCGAAACCCCGGTAGCCAAAGTGCCAACCAGATCCAATTGCGTGCCACGCATCCTAGGGATGGATGACTTGGATCAATACTGAGACTGTGGGACCGACTTCTAGGTGCCTTCAGCACTTTGTGCTTTGGGGATCCCAGATGCAAAGAAAAAGCAACCTCCCATCTTTCGAAGTCCCGGTAGCTGAAATCATAACTAGGGAACGATCAGGCACCACGTGTTCCTCCTTTATCGAACGACCCTTATCATTTCGACTATACTTAGCACTATCTCATGCACTATACTTGGCACAACTCCATTGACTGTAACCACCCGCCGACCGATGATCTACTCCATCGATCGATCCTCGCCGTTGAATACTGGATCGCCCATCTGCTAACATTTTAAGCCCGAAATGTAGATTTTATGTGCTGCACATTGCGTTGATGGTCGCATCCTTGGACAAAATGCATTTTTTGGGCTTTTAAGCCCCACTTCTTCACATTTCACTCCACGGGCTTGAAAGGAGATAAAGCACTCCCTTTTCTTACAAGAATAAATGCTAACACTATGGAAAGGCCCTAACAATGTATTAAACAAACAAAATGGACTCTTGGCATAGACTAGTAGGGACATAAAATAAGCACACCAACAAGTGCTTATTTCCTAGGGTTTATTCCAACAAATTCATTAACAAAATGAAAGTAAAAATACCATAACCATTCAAACAAAGGAAGGATTGCAGAAATTCACTTACATTCACCAAGCATTATTAATGCCAAACCTTAGTTGTAAACATTCCACCAAGAAAATACCAAAACTCACCAAAAAGAGCCTCCTTCAACAAGTGTGCACTAGTAATTTCATCCAAAACCCTAAAAGAGTGTGCAAATTTCAGACCTCACACAAGTGTGAGTGAAAGATGATGAATAAAAGAGAGTTTATCTCTCTTACTTATACTATAACAATGACCTTAATTAAATTTTAGGTCACCAAAAGGCCGACAAGGCCAAAATACATAATAATATTGTTTTACATTAAATGTCATAATTTACGTCATGCCCTTTTAGGGTGAATTTATCCCTTTTAGGGCAACATGGGCCTCCTGGAGAAAAATGTTGGCCCTCCTTAGGCCTCTAGAAGTCGCCACACATGCCACATGTGCCACAACTGCCTCCCAAATATCCCATATCATTGGATGGCATCATAAGATGTCTAGGGTGATGTCATGGGCCTTCCAAGGCCAACGTCCCAGTGGAGAGGGCACAACCCCCCTGGGTAAGGCCTTGTCAAGATGCCTCTAGTGGAACGTCCTTCTCTTCTCCAGTGAAAACCCTCTGATCTGTCTCTCCCCCATGCTAGGGTCTCAACATCCATTTGATGGGATTCCAACCCCATGGAGGTCTGAACTAATGATCTCCCCATGTGTACCTATCCATAAGGGTGCCTATCCATCAGGTATGGTCCTGCACATCAAAAATACGCCCTCCATGGGATCATAAGTCACAAGGATCAAAGCAATGTCAATCACATCTAATCATTAATTTTATTAAACATGTGCATAAAACCCCCTTTACCCAGTCAAGTGCTCAAAGACATTATACTAATCTACAAGCCAAGTTTGGAGGAAGTGACATGGCGTCCTATTGGGCTAATTTTCACTATATGTGGGTTGTTCCCGAGAGAAATCAAATCTAAGCCATGTGAGTGGGTGTGGTCGATAAGGGATGTCTAGGAAAGGGGTACAGTGATAGTAGGGAAATGCATGGCTTGCCTATGGGTTCCTCTATAGAGGGTGAGATGCACCTGTCATTGATGAAAATGTTTCCAAGCCCATTCATGACTTTTATCTTTATTCTTTTTTCTTTTTTCTTTCAAGAAGCTAGTTAGGGGACACTGCCCTAGCATGGTGACCAGTGGTGGCAATATTACCCACAAGCATTTCACAGAAATGAGAAGGTTGGATCGTGATGAGACCCCTTTTCTCTTGGCTATGCCACTAAGATCCACTACCCTGGCATGGTGACCAGCTGCTAGTAGTTTCATACCACTACATGCCCATGGACCTAATAGGTTGGCTCGTGATGAGACCCCCTATCCTCTAACTAGGTATTGTTTTATTATTTTTTATGGGTCCCTCTATTTCTTGTTGAGAAGCCTTTAACTTCTTTCTCGAGGATCCCTAGGTGAAGCATATCGAGGTTTCATTCTTTGGATTTTATCTTTTTCCAACTACTTACCCTTTATGCCTTTAGCCATTTCTTCCCATAAGGTAAGGTGCAACCCTTAAATATTTGGCCAACCCAATGACTGTACCAGTGTAAAGGGATGGATGAGTGAGAGAAAGATGGAAAGAGGTAAGTATGGTGGGAGTGGACGATGGATTCTCATGAATCCCCCCAGTGGAAACTCAAAACCTATGGGCACAATCTTACTAGGGCATCTTGTCATCCCACCCAGATATGGTCAAGTGGATAGGTATAAGATCCAAGAACCTATTAGAAACAAAAATAATTAAAATCACATATTCAAAGGTTTTGGGGATCAGAGTGACACATACCATGATACCCAGACTCATTACCTCATGGAGGAAGACCCACTTCTGCTATAGGACCAGGCCGAAGTGATGGATGTTGCTACCACTGAAAAAGTGGAGGCACTGAAGTAAGAAAATATGGGCCTTCTAGGGCCATGCTCAAGTCGATCTGGCTGTTAGTACTCCATGTCTAAGAACTGTGGGCCTCAAGACATAATATCCTTAGTTATCCCTAAAATGGGGATAACACGGTCAAGGAACAATATTACCCTATTGGAAACTATGAGGACCAGTACATGAGATGGAACAAACTGCAACAAGAGAGGGGCCAAGCAGTTCCGGAGTTCAGCAATACCTTCCATACCTTGCGCACCAAGTTGGGTATCAAAGACTCTGAATGACATTTGGCTCTAAAATATCGTGGGGCTTGACACAGATACATCCAAACTGAAATGCATTTTCTAGACATCTCATCACTCTATGCTTCTTATTGATATGTTGTTAAAATTGATCAGAAATTTAAGCACCAAAACAAATAGGAATTTGGGTCTACAAATCTGCAACAACCAAAGTATCATAAAGACAACTCTGACAAATAGCATCCCGAAAACCTATCTGTTATCACTCTATAATTTTCCTAGAGGTTGAAAAAGAGGAAATCTACAAAGGTAACCTTAACCAACCACTTTTAAAGTTGGGATCTAGCCCTTCCAGCTTCAGAGAGGGATCTCTCTATATGATTTAACTTTGTTTTGACTTTAGATTTTAGGCTAGGTAAAAGGAACAAGTGTGTTTTGTTGTAAAAGAGTTTGTAAATTGGTTGAGATAGCTTACACATCCGTTGGGCTATGGGGTCTGTATTTAATCAATTCTGAGAAAAAACCAGAAACGCCAAAGAGGTTTTTCACAAGGCGAGGTAATACATTCACTGGATCTTTTAGTTATTTAAATGGTGAATGGAAGAACAGATGAGGAAAACAACTTCAACTAACAAGCACTTAAGAATCTCTTAATTGAAGATATTTAGAAGATAAACACTTAAATCTCTAGAATCGGAAACAATGTATCAGAGATAAATCCTGCAACGTAACGCTATTCGTAAAGATTAGATTTAGAAAATAAAAGGAAATATGGAGAAAGAAAACATTCACTCAGAGAATCACATCACCAGTGAACATACGCAAGAATCCTGTAAAACGCCTCTTCTTTATTAATGATGAGTTTCTTCAAAAATGATACAGCTTGATAGCAGTAGGGTGTGCCAATCAACAACCCTCAATACATTGGAAAATGAAGTATTTATAAGTCCAAATACAAACGTTCCGGTCATAACTGATCAGGACGTGCTCATCCTATTTTTAGCATAACTAACTTAACTAATCAAAACTGTTTTGATGACTCGATGTAACTGTTTACTGAACCTCTGGGTAGGCCGTTGGCGAGGTACCTTCACAACCTCTTCTGACTGGACAGGTGATTGGATCGTGACAGCTCATCTACTAATCTAGCAGATCGCACAGCTCTTCCCATCTGATATGACCTGGCACTGTGATTTTGAGCAATCGCCTGTACACTTCGTCCATATCCGTGTACTTAGCAAAAGTGGGCTTGACGATGTGTTATCACCCCATAAATTATGGGAATCAGTCTTCTGACTAATATGTATCTATTTGGCATCTCCCTCGTGATGATGAAGTCTGGCTCAGGTGATTCCGCTTCCTCGCTCCATTCTTGTCGCTCATTTTTCCATCACCCTGCTGCATCCTTCATACACRTGRMGCCMTCACCCCCTTGTCATGTTGCCCCTTTGACCATTTTTTCCCRCCTCTCCRTCCCTGCATAAAGAGACTTAGGATAAACAAAAATATTAATGTAGTTAGTATAGGTTAGACTGGTTAACAAACAACTAATTGAATAATTGATTAATTATTAATTAATTATTAATTAGTCAATTATTAATTGAGTTAATAAACTTAGATTAGCAGTTAGTTAGTAACTAAGGTTAGTTTAATTAAATAAAACTTATTTAATAAAACAAAATGTTAAAAAATATTAAAAAAGGTTAAAAGAAACATTAAAAAGTAAAAGGTA
>ML784947.1:862874-899602 GCA_009831015.1 Picea engelmannii
CATTAATTTCAGACCCCATAGCCCAATGGATGTGTGAATTGTCTCAACCATTCATAAACACTTTGACAACAAACCATTGTTCTTCATAACTAGCCTAAGATTTCTGCAAACAAAGCTATATTACACAGAGAGATCCCTCTCTGGGTCTTGGAGGGCTAGATCCAAGACTTGAAGCGGTTCTGATGTTGCCTCTGTGATTGCCTTTCAGCCTTGGGCAAATTACAGAGTGCTAACATGATGAATATGTGTTTGATTTCATGTTGGATATCAATATCCAATTGCAGGGATTCTATGAATGCTTTTCCCATGATACTCCCTTGTACCCCTGCAAACTTGGAAATAGACGCTTCTGCCAACTTCTTCTTATAGTCAGGGAGTGTCATCAATTTATCATTGATGACTTTCATACCAGGCAAGCCTTTTCTTTGCAGAGCATCTATCTTGTGGAAAAACTTTAGCACTCCTTGATCCATAACCTGGATTTTCTCCTCAAGCTGAAGCATGAGGCCTCTTTTTGTCAAAACTCTTTTCACCTCGAGTATGGTTTCTGTCCTGTCCTCGATCTTCAATTCTTCTAGTTCCTCCCTGGTCTTTGAATTTAGGAACCTTATGATTTCATTAGCTTGAGTTGGCATGTCTCCCAGCTCTGTCCTGATCTTTTCCACAGCTTGTTTGCTCCTTTCGAGCAACTCGTTCTGCTCAAACATTATTTGAAACATTGGCCATATTTCATTAATGGACCTGGAAATATCAGTCCATATCACCTCTTTGTCCTTAGCCAGAGTCTTACCCACCACAGTCTGCTTTTCGAGCTGTTGTAGCTCTTTCCTGATTTGCTCACTCACCTGTTTCTCTTTGGCTAGACTTGTCTGGAAAGAAGTCTTTAGCTCTTGGAGATTTTCCACTTCTTTCTTAAGTCTCCCAGTTTCAGACTCCTGTAAATTCATTCTTTCCATAGACTTGGCCAGGTCTATGGTGCCTTCTAGTCCCTGCACTGTTGTTGTGGGTGGAACTGCTGTCACTGTCGCTGTGCTTAATCCTGCAATGGGGATAGCACTTAAGGGGATGGCCTCCACTATCTGTGTTCGCTCTTTCTCCTTGAGTAGTCTTTCTATCTCTGCCTCCATCTCCTTTAACTGCGCATTCTGCTCTAGGAGTAATCTCAGCATTTCATCCTTTTCTCCTTCCTTTTCAGCTATCTCTTTAGTTTGTGGATCCTTTGTTGGAGGGAGCTCCAGCTGCTTCCTCAAGGAAGCAATGTCAGCATTCTTCTTTTTTATCATCTCCTCTGCTGCTTTGACATTCGTAGGGTCATAACCAATCTTGAGGACCAGCTCCTTCAAGGTTTTGATTTTGTTGTCCTTCGCGAAAGATGATATTTTCTCCATCTTTAATTGTGCCTGGGCATTGCTCAAAGCTATCTGATACCTTGAAGCAGAAGCTGTGGCATGGGCCAAAGTGTGGAAAACCATCTCCCCAGTTTGCTTGTGCAGATCCATCTGATCTGCTGGGTGCACGTCCTTGTCCTGGAACTCGATAGTGACCCTTTTGTAATCGTATATTGCTTTGGGATCCGGCACTTGTGCATGGAGGTAGGCCATATGCATCCTCCCTTTCTCTGTATTGAATGCGGACAGGAGCCTGTGTTGAGCTGTGGCTGACTGCTTCTGGAATTGGGCATAAGCACTGCTGGTAAGGGTCTGGTTCTTCTTCTTCATCATGTCATATTTATCAAAAATACCCAATTTGGGCCCGGTTTTGCTTGGTGGAGTATCTAAGGGAGAGTCTGTGGTTTTCAATACCTTTGCTATCTCCTTGTGTTGACTCGAGCCGAAAGGAAAACTGAGTTGTTTAGCCCCTGAAGTAGTCACTGCGGAGGATGGGATCTCTTGTTCCACTGTCGTGCCGACTACTGGGACTGTCCTCGGATTTTTGGTGTGTAAATTAAATTCCTCCAAAGACACCTCTGTTACCAGAGAAGATGATTCTTGCCGAGGCCTCTTTTCTTTGGGATTCTGAGGTGTGGTAGTGGGAGGTGCTCTTGTTGAGGCTACCTGCTTTTCCATCGCAACGACAGGTTCTACGTCCACCAACGTATCAGTCTCCCACTTAGTTTGATTAGCATATATTTCGATTTTGGGCCTAGGCTCATGTGCGTATGGGGCATTCTTATTTCTGACTCTCATCTCAGAAATGATACCACAAGGATCATAATGCCAGGTGAAACTTGTCGGAAATTTCATTTCCCTCAACATTTTATCTGCTTCGTCACCAACACCTCTATTATTGCAGATAAATGAACCTATCTGCCCTTTAATCCGCAACTATTGCTTCTTTTTGAGGGAAAAAAAGTGAATATCATCAGAATTCATGATTTGTCTAATAGTTTCTAGGGCGAAAACTCTTACCGATATATATCTCGGAATCTTGTATGGTGCCAACTCGCACCCATAGACTCGGATCTCGGAGTGATTTTGGTACAAGTACCAATCTACCGTCTTCACACTTTCTGAGAGGTGTAGGACTCTCCAGACTTCATCATTTACTCGTGGCTCAGACATGCCACTCAACATACTTACCACAGGGTGGTAGAACTGGTCAATGAATGCTATGAAATTATATTCGATCAAATTGTGCTTTAGAAGAGATGTCCACGCTGTAATCGGCTGTGGTCTCCCGTCGGCGTCCATCTTCTGCATGGAGAAGTTGAACCTGTCTACTTGGAAATACATGAACATGTAGGCCAGGATGGATGAATACCTGAACATGCCCTCAGTGGGGAAGTTCACGAGTTGCTCATGGATGTTATTGGCCAAGAAAGTGCTGTAATCGAACTGAGTGGTTGGTTGTTCATCATTTGAAAAGAAGGATAGGAAACCCAGAATGGGTTCGTCTACCCATTAATCAGAATAGTACCCGAGCAGGGCGCACAGTGAGGAAATAATTTGATTTCCTTTGGTGGAAAACAGAGAAGATGGGTACAGAGGATTTGTGGTTGGGAGTGGAGCGGAAGTGGGGAGGAAAAGCTCCACGATCTGAGCTCTCTGTGGGAAGGTCATTTTTTGGTAGAGCTCAGTGAGGATCTCCAAGTTGAATGGGGAGGCGGATTCTGGGTGAGTTATCTGCATCATTTGGTCGATATCCTCTGGGGTAACGAAGAAAAGGACATCTCCAGAGGAAGAAACAATAGCTTTTTGTTCTGGGACATAGTGAGCTTGGCACTTGAGTGCAAACTCTGGGAAATGATGAATTTGTGGGAACAGATAGAGGGGTAGATTGGACTCCCAGAGCCCAATCTCGTCACTCTGGTCTAAGAAAACTTCCCGGAGCCATGATTGCAAGTCCGAGAAATCAAAACTGCATATGGTGTCTGCTATCAACCGATCTTTGTCGACCAGAGGGATTTTATCCAGGTCGACCGGAGGCGGAACGAACGAGTTCTCTTCCTCTTCAGCTGGCTTCGTTTTAGACACCATCTTTGTGACTGTACCTGCAACAAACAATGTTAGTGGGTTCTACCGGGGGTGGAGGAAAATGACGGGGAAGCAAATGGAAATGTGATGAATAATTTCTCTGGTGCGAGGAATGTTTTTGGCATGAGGGATGAATAACGAGTGAAAATAGGCACAACGGTGTTTTTATTCAAAACTGGGTCATTCGGACGCGGGAAAAAGGTCAGCATGACAACGGGCAAGTTATCCAGTTATTAATGCACAGCGGGCCACTAGGGATGAGATGGCAGGTGATGGCGGCCAATGTGTACGGGAGATGACGTGGAGGCATGTGATTGGAGGTAAAAGTCGCCGAAGGGGGCTAGCCATAAACGGGAAAGGTGAGGCCTGACAGCAGTTATGAGATGGGACTCAGACCGGGAGCAAGTGGGACAGGTGGGTTCGGTGGAGGGTGACGTCTATGAGTGAGTGGCTGTCGGGCAGCATGTGGGTGACAGGACTTCTTGACCAATAGGCTTGAGACACCTGTGACGATGGACCCACCTGCGGGGAATATTCATTCTAGACCCCCCCCCTTTGGTTAAAAGAAGAACGCTAGGGGGGGCCCGGAATCCATTTGGAACCATAGATCCGCACGATGAATTTGGGGCCGCAGATCTCCGCACATACTTTAATACCAATTCCAGATCCCCCCCCCTCCCTTAAAGGCAAAACAGAGGGGGGGGTCCGGAATCCAATGTGAGCCATAGATTAGCGCGCTCCTTTCTGAACCATTCAGATCTATGCAAAGGTTATCGCCGATTTCGGACCCCCTCCCTCCGTTAAAGGAAGAACGCTAAGGGGGGTCCGGAATGCTATAATAACCGTTGATTTGAGCGCTGCGATCTGGGCCTTTGAAAAGTGAATGAGACTTAGGTAGGGGGCGGAAAATATGATATGTAGGAAAACTTAGGATAAGGTCATTTTCATGGGTTTTCCTTCGATTTTTCTCATATACACCACCAAGGGGATATCACTTCAATTACACTTAGGCACTGGAGTCATAGGGTGACATCTTTATCGATCTGGCTTCATTTTGGCAAGGCAGGCAAGGCAATTAATCTACGTCCTAACCTACTGTCACAAGGCAATTAACCCAGATTAAACAGTTGGGTTAAGATTTTATTCTTTCTAGGGGCTATCTGATCAGGATTAGATGATCTGATTGGATGTATTCACTAATTCTAACCTAGGGGCTTTCTGACCAAGATTAGATGGTCTAATCAGATTTATTCACTAGTTCTATCCTAGGGGCTATCTGACCAAGATTAGATGGTCTGATCAGATTTATTCACTAACCTATCAACATTGAAAATTTAAAAGAACTTGGTCATGCTTGAAAGGTATGACCAAGTTGCTATTATTTCATGGGGCTTTTGTTTCCATTCTTTTATGCCCTCTTTTCTTCTTTTTTCTTTTTCTTTTTTCTTTTCTTTTTTCTTTTTTCTTTTTCCTTTCACAAATTATTTGAAGAATGAAATATCATTTGCCAACAAGATCACCAGATACAGAATAAATCCAAGTCTTGAGTTGATTCCCATAATTTATGGGTGATAACACTATCCAAGCCACATGAAAAGAAGGGTCATGGGAAGAAAAAGAAGGACACCGAAAAATGGTGTGATTTCCACAAAATCCCCTAGAAAAACATCAATGAATGTCGCTCAAAATAGTCATTGGTGGCCAATATCAAAGACAAGGAGCCGAACCTTGATTCAGAATCTAATTTTGAAAATAATGTTAAAAGACAAATCATCGACGTAGACCCCACTACTATTGTCACGACCGCAACCATTCAACCAAAATAAACAATAGATACTGAAGACGGGGAGGGACTTTCTCATTCACAGATGTGGGTGAAGGGGACCCCGCTGCATTTTATTATTGATAGGGGAAACCAAAAGAACCTCATCTCAACAGAGGTTGTCAAACTATTCGGATTGTCGACAACACTACACCTGCAGCCATACAACATCAGGTGGCTTCACCAAGGACGATATCTTTGTGTCAACCAACAGTGTTGATTGTCATACGTCATCCATCCCTTCAAGGATGAGGTATTATGTGATGTTTCCCCACTGGATGTCTGTGATGTTCTCTTGGGAAAACCATATATGTGGAAGCACCATTTTGTTTATGAGTCTCGACCCCACAGTGTCATTGTTTCTCTTGGGGGGGTCATCTCTATATAATACCAGAGGTAGTTCCAACTACTATTCCACCTAAATAATTCCGCAAGGTAGTATCTTGTACTACAAAATATTTCTTCTTCATAATCTATTCAAAAGGTCAACAGAAGGATACTGCAACCACTACAGCCTCGACCCAAGCACCTTTTATCCAACAGAAGCAGGTTGACAAGATTGCAGAAAAGTGTATAGATTCCTTCTACACACAGGCATCTCATGTAGCCAGACTGGTTAAAAAGGTCCAATCCTTCCAACCACAGGTTCGTGACAACCTTAAACAAGTCAAGTAGTGCAACTTCTCCAACAAGGCAAGCAACTCATCAAGATGCAGATTCAACAAATGTTTTTCCCTCTCCCCTGGGCACTCAATGCAATGGATACTATTGCTTCCTAAGGAGGGAGGATTGATCCAGGTGGATATTGGTGGCCATCCACCTTTTTCAACTGGCTCAAAACAATTTTCTGGCAATTTTGGTAATTTACTATTTTTAGCAGTCTTTAACTTCTAGGGCCATTTTGAGGGCCTAAATGAAGTTTTTTTGGGATCGAGCTTCTTAATCATAGCCGAAGGCTTTGATTGATCCCCCTAAATGAATCTCCTTGACGATACCTTTCCAATGAGCTATTGTGCACCCCAAACATAGATCGTATTCCAAAGTTACAGCCCGGGGAAGTTGATACACCAAACTACCCAAAACGGGGTCCACACATTTGTTGGCTTTTCATCTTCCGGAGTTAGGGTTTTGGATTTTATTTATGATAAAAAGGCCTTTGGAGCATCATTGTAAAAAAATATTATTGTGAATGAGAGTAGTCATCACAGCTCTTCTTAGAGATAAGCTGCCACCATTCTAGAGAGTCTTTCACTCTGTATTTTTACAGTCTTTGTACAGTTTCACTCATTAATAGAAAATTGTGTGTTACTGTATCTGTGTGTTTATGGTTGCATCTCTGATGAATTTTTGTTATATTGTTGGATATCTGATATATCTCTGTACATTGCTTTATTATATCTCCACTCTCATTTCGTGCCAAAAATAATCCAGATTAGTGGTATTAGAGAAGGTTGCTCTTCATCGTTTTTCAGTGCATGTACTTGACGAGGTCCGAGTATAGCAAGTTGGGTCTCGAACTTGTCTCTCTTGAGTACAATCGCTCTCATATGCCCAAGCAAATCTCCATGGCAGAAGAAAATAAAAATGACGGAGCATACTATTCTATTAATATGTTGCTTGAGCAAGCTCTCACGCGATAGAAGGATGAAATGATGGAGAATTTTTCCCACATCCTTCAATGCCTGCTGATAACAACAGGCGTGTCTTCATCAAGAAGACACTTTGGAGGCACCTCGCCTTTCAAGGTACATGTTAATTTTGATATTTGTTGGATCATGTTGTCATTGATGCCAATGGTTTGATTATTTGGGAGATTGTTGGATCATATGTAAATGGTTTGTTTTGATTGATGTCAAGTAATTGATTGATATGATTCCCTTGATGAGAATGATATATGTCCAAGTGGAAACCAATTGATGAAGATGGATCAATGAGTTTTCATTGATACATGATGCAGTGGTGAATCGATGCAAAGGTGAATCATTATTGTATTATCATGGTTGATAAGGTGCACAAATGGATGAACTCCAAAGTGGTCCCCTTATGGTGAAAGACCTCATGGGAAGACGCTTTACGGATTGGGTTATCCTAGAAGAAACATTGGAGGACCCATGCTTTCATGTGGAATAATGAGATGAAGATCAATGAAGTTGTTGGTGAAACTATCCTAGATGGATAGTGCTTGACATGCCATTTCCGGTGGTATGTGGAATGTCACATAACTCCTCACGGTTTGAGATTTATGGCCTTATGAAGTTGGAGGACCCCCATATGATGACTTGAAGCCCCAAAAGGTCAAAGAAGTAAAAGTGCTTGAAAATAAGAAATCATTATTTAAATAATAAAGTAAAGTGACAAAGTCAAGACGAATTATTTAAATGATAAAGTAAAGTGATAAAATTAAGAAGGAATATTTAAATGATAAAGTATTAGAGAACTTTCTATTCATGGAAAGTGGTTAACCCTAAAATAAGGAAAATAGGTTGAGTGATCTAGAAATGGGTTAAGTAACCTAAAAATGGGTTAAGTGACCTAGAAGATGAAAGTATAAATAAGAAGCTAGGATGTCTTGTAAAATGTACATTTGGTGAGAATCCTTGTGGATCAATGGAGAGCTTCTTGTGAATATCTTGTGGAGTATTGATGGAGAGTTTCTTGTGAGAGCATCCTATTGGTGTGGATCTTTTGAGCATGATTGAAGATATATTCTGAGGAAGAGAGCGAGAGGAGGATCTCATGGATGCATCAAAGTTTCGGCAATGTCGGAGATGTTGACGACAAAAGTCTCGGATTCATAGAAACCCTATTTTATGATGCCCACGCGGGTTGTCTGTGTATAGGGTTTGTGTACACGTGGGCTGGTTGTTTATAGGGTGAGTGTACATGGGGGATGATTGTGTACAGGGAGTGTGGGGTGGATTAAATCATGGAGATTTTTGTTTGAGCTAGTGCCAAGCTCTTGGATGATGAGGCAGGTTCCAGATCTGCATTCTATGGCCTCAGATCTATCACTAAGACATTGGTATGGTTACATTATTGTATTGATAGATACTATTGTTTGATATGTTGTGAATGCTTAGGGAATTCTTGGTATGGCTTCTATGATGTGGCTCAGTTTGGTTGATTTGGTTGATGGAGTGAGAAACACTCTTGTGATTCAGTAGTGACATGATTGTTATGGTATACTAGTCATTTATACATGATTGAGATAGCATTCATATTGATGTGTTGTGGAGCATGAGCAATCTAATGGAGAGCTTGGATGTGTTGTGACTGGATATGGGTCTGTTTGGATAGTAGAAGATAGAAGAGAAAGTGATTGCAGGTTGTAGAGGATCTAAGCATGTGAAGAAAAGAAAAACCCTAGTTTCTTAGAATCACATGCATGCTGCATTATACACTGGCCACATTCACATGCGGGCTGTAGTGAGCTAGGGCGCGTTCCCACATGGGCTGCACTACTGACAGGTCCCATACCTATTGACAGATTGATATCTGTTGAGGATTGTTGCCTCATCTCAGTTGGTGTTGAGAATGTAAGCTGAGTCTTGCATATAGAGCTGGTGCTCTTGTAGAGTTTTACTCTATTCAATTGTTGCTGATAAACCCCAAGGATTGAAGTCCATAATAAAAATAAAATTGTACATACATCTTGTGTTCTTTGTGTTCATTGTGCTGATGACTTGTTGATAATATATTGTTGATATATGTTGTTGATATGTGCTCACATCTAACTAGTTATAAATGTCAACAATGGGTAATGAATAAATGTTGAATGCTAATTGATGAGTTTTTGTGCAAGAGGGAAGTTTTGGGAAAAATATCCCCACACTCATTCACCCCCCCCTCTAAGTGTGGTAGGTGTGTCCAAAAATATTCCCATATTTGAAGTTCATATAGATGCGGATTCCCTAGACAAATGGTTAAATCTGCTAGAAGGTTATTTCTTTGTTCGCCATTTTTCTGATAGGGAAAATATCACCTTCACACTCCTTAAGGATCTCCCCCATGTCAAACATTGGTGGGAACCTTATTGGGAGAAGAGTTCTACAGAGGAGTCCAGAATATATGGGTCCGATCCCACTTGGGATTTTTTTGTGGATGCGGTCAAGGAACAATATTACCTTGTTGGAAACTATGAGGACCAGTACATGAGATGGACCACAGTGCTGCAAGAGAGGGGCCAAGCAGTTCCAGAGTTCACCAATACCTTCCATACCTTACACACCAAGTTGGGTATCAAAGACTCCGAATGACATTTGGTTTTGAAATACCATGGGGCTCTACACAGATACATCCAAACTGAAATGGATTTTCTGGAAATCTCATCACTAGGTGCTACTTATCAATATGTTGTTAAAATCAAGTAGAAATTTAAGCACCAAAACAAATAGGAGTTCGGGTCTGAAAATATGCAACAACCAAAGTATGATAAATACTGTTATAGAAATATTTCTCTCACCCTATGCAATCTTGCATAGAAGGCCTTTTTCCATTTCCCTATGTAGACTTTTCATCCCTTTTTGCAAATCCCAGAGCTAAAAATACATTTTTTTCCACATGTACGCACCTTGCCTACTATATAGCATGCGTATACGAAGGTTGCACCACTATAGCCCGCGTACATCAGGATTTGTGCCCAAAAATGAAAAATGGTGTTGGGTTTCCATGTCACGATAAGATATCAATGATCCTTGGCCTTCCATATACTGGAAATGTTTCGACTTGTCCCTTTAGTTCCATTTGAAGGCTATAAATGGGCCAATTCTGACCTATGGAAAGGAGGAGAAAGAATTCAACTTTGAGAGCAAAATTACTCTAGAGAAATTATTTACTTCATATTGAGTCTGCATCCTTTTGTCCTTTAAGTCTGAACATAGTGTTCAACCCCCAAACTCTTCCCTTATTGATTGATAAATTCATTGTCTCTCTTCTATGAGCTTGCCTTTGGTGGAGAATTGAAGTGGTGGAGGCCCAACTGGAAGGAACTTAGTTTCTTGGTTCCGAATTGTGTCGACACAGAATTCTATAACATTTTCACTTTTGTTGATCATATATTAATAAAAATACTCTTTTCCTGACCAATTGATATATTGCAAATATTTGAATTATTATTCCATGGGCGTATTTGTCATGTTTATTAATGGATTATGCTATTGAATGTGCTAACATCATTTATTATCACCATATGCTTTCTTTGATTGGTTGTTGAGGACTAGTTACAGGTATATTTATTTGGGTAAAGTTCTCAATGGTGGAATTCATCGAACGTCTGTACAAGGTAGGCCTTTTATCTTATCTCGTTGGCACATTTTTTTATATAGCATACTTGAGAATAGAGTTGATTTCTACCATAATTTTCGTCTGTTGTGGTTTACCCTAGCCATAGAGAGATTTTCCTTGTAATAGAATTGATGACCATACTGGGGAATGAATCTTATTTCTTAAGGTTTGGAGTATTTTTCTCCTTAGATTGCTCTTGTTCCTATTATCTTTCTTGTTGTATCATTGCTTGACAACCTCTGTTCACTCTGGGTCTGAGTTTTCATCTTTCTCCTTTGCCTAGATTTGTTTTTGAAACATATACGTGGTTTTTGGTTTTACAGTCACATATATATGTGTGTTGTCCCTCTGCAAGCTGCATACATATGTTGTGTTTCCTTGAACAATCGCATACATCAACCTCTTGTGCTTGTTTACTGGGTTTGGTGGTTGTTGGGTGGGATTTGATGTTTGTTGAGTCTTCTTGGGTCTCTGTAGTGATTGTTGAGTGTCTATGGGATGACAAGAAACCTGTCTAGGGTTGAATTTTTGGGCGGAGTCTTTCTCATCACCTTTTCATTTTGATTGTCCTTGTACATTGGGCTGGGTGTTTTTCTCCTTGGTATTCTGCTTGAATTATCTCTTTCTATACACAATAGAGTTTTATATATCAAGTTGTTGTTCAATCCATGCATTTTAGTTTTCTTATATTGAAAATACAAAAATATTAGGCATTTTGCATTGCTTGGAATTTTGATCTTTTGAGTCTTTTTCATGAGCTTAGTGCATGTAAAGAAAGATTGCACTTTTACTTCAAAATTGCAGAGTTGAAATTGAAAATTGCATTTGTTTTAAGAAGCATATCATTCATTGAAAATTGAAGTTAGGAATTTGCATTGTGTTCATATTTACTTTACTTGCTGAGTCATAACATCATGAGTTTCAATACCATTCCTTTTTGAGTAAGCACGACCACAAAAATTAACACTATAATTTAAAATTGATTAGTCACAATTTTATTTTCTAGGGTGCACAAACTAGCTTAGGATTTAGTGCCTTGGAATAGGATTTTGTGAGTAAACTTCTCCAAGGCAATTAAATCAACATATGTGTTTGACAAAGGGAGTGGAGAAATCTATTGTATAATCGGTAATATCAGGAGGCTCCGCTTACACCAGATTTAATCACGAGGTAGCACGAGGTTGATTGAAGGGATATCCCCCTAATACCTTCTTATCATTATAGATATTTCTGGGGATCTATTCGTATCTGGGAATATTAGTAGTTCCCTTACCTCCGTGAGAGGCGGTGCTTTCAAGGTTTCAGGC
This sequence comes from Picea engelmannii, assembly GCA_009831015.1. Taxonomy (NCBI): domain Eukaryota; kingdom Viridiplantae; phylum Streptophyta; class Pinopsida; order Pinales; family Pinaceae; genus Picea; species Picea engelmannii. Next base: position 874,760 of record ML784947.1, read on the forward strand.
TTCGCTACCCTGCCCATACGGTGGACCTGACTTATGACTACTCGCATGTGCATTAGTTATGTTATCACATGAAAATGTCGAGGGGCGTAGGTGACAACCATGACCAGCAACCAGCTACAATTTTCAACAAGAAAAATTCCCCCCCAGTTCAATTTAGCTCCACCTCTAAGCGCGGTTGGAGGGATTCCATAGTCGACGGGTGGAAAAAATTTGGCGGGGACGCTAAAAATAGTCGTCGTGCCCAGATCGCAGACCACGGTCAGATCAACAGTCGTTGATCATATAGGGGCAATAACATGCGTGGACATTAAAACCTGAAGGGAGGGATGATATTGAAACCGCGGTTTCGCAAGGAGGCGACGTGTCATAAGGAGGTGCATATCGGGCCCGAAAGTGGTGAAGGTCCAAACCACTTTCCGTGGCCCCGATATGCACACTTTCATATAGCACCCTATCCTGAGTCGACAAGTGCCCCCCTGGCAGTTGTCTCACCACTTTCCAATCCTAAGGAGCGGTCAACCAATGAAAGAGGGTTGACTTCCACGACCTCAGTGTCTGACCCACCAACTATAGGTGTTCCCCTGCTAGTTGTCCTGTTGTGCTATGATCTCGATAAAGATCAATTTAATTAAGCAGGGAATGGTAGATGAAACCTCACCTCATCCCATAAATGGAAAACACAGAAGTTATGGCCAAGGGGATAGGACTGTGAGCAAGGTACAATAGTGGTCAACTTTCTGCAGGTCCATAATCAACCTGGTTTGCATCTGACAGGAGGAAACACGCACAGTCTTACATAGGACTGTTTAGATGAAAATATTTGAATGGCATTGAAGACCACTCCTCACAGTGGTGAGTTGATCTGAGTATAAGTAGATCAGTTTGATATTTTGTTATGGGGTCAACTGGTTGAGTAGAGCTCCCTATTTTGTAATATTTTGATGCTAGAACTGTTCTCTGGTTATGTATCAAATTTGAGACTTTCGCATTAATAGAAGTCAACCTCTTTTCATCTCTCTGTAAAAAATGTGTTAAAACACTCGGGCATGGAGGATACGATCAAGGGTTGTGTTGTTTTTGTAATGTAGGTTTGATTACATTAGTGTTTTGACCAGTTTTAGTCATCTCCCTTATTATCTTATTTCCCCTCACACTAAAGGACTTGGGCATGGAGGATCCAGTCGAGTGGTTGTGGTTGCATGATAATGTAGGTTTGATTATTATGTTGTTGTGAATGTGTTGCTTTGTCATATTTCAGTGTCTAAAGATTGAGTTCAAGAGTGTTCTTGAGCCTGAGTTTTTCTTCACAAAGATGCTTGAAGGTTGGATTCCCATAGCAGATGTTATCACTGAAATTTCATCTGCAAATGGTTATAGGAATCCAACATCTCAAAACTCCTATTAGTTCATCCATGGACCCAAAAAGCATTGGAAAAAGGCCCAAAACTATACAGATAGTTATAAAATCAACATGCGCTAAGAATACATAGGAAGTGCGCACATATGCTCCATCCAGAAATGCAAGAAAAGCACACATGTGCATGATGCGCAACTGTGAATGCAAAAAAATGTGAACCCCTCAGAATGACACATTTATGATTGTGGTCGGCCTTCCACCCACTTCTGGTTCAGCTTCCAAGTCGATTTGACACCCAAATCTCGGTTGAATCTGACTGGGGGGATGGTCAAAGACCTAAGGGTGCCCTAAAGGGCCCCTTGTTCACACTAAAGACTGGTTGAATAATGCCTCAAAGATATGCTATAAAAAGAGGCCATGGGTGCACTACATTTCCAAGGAATTCATTTGTATTGTTATGCTGTCTATATTCTCTTGAGGATCCTCTTTCCTTATCAAGAGCATACAAGCACCATTTCATTTGAGCTATTCACATCACCTCTTGAGTGAATGAGATTGGGATTTCTTCACCATTTCCTTCAAGTTTTCTAATTGTAAGAAGAGCTCAATTATTTGGAGTTCAAGAGCCCTCCCTTGGAGGAAGAGGGGACCCATAAGTCTCCCTTTCTCTTTGTTTTCTTTCCACTAATACAATCCTTTCCATTGGTGGCATGAATGTTGTTTATTTTTAATTCTAATCTCCTTATGCACTCTAACTCAGTTTCCTTTATTGTTATTAGCTTAGTTTTTTGCTTATTTTCTATGCTTGATGTTTTTAACTCTTGCATTCACTGTTGTCTTGCCTAGTTGACCCAACTGGGCTTGTAAGCATCTTCATTTTGCTCATTTAGGTGACGAAAGAGATGCAACAGATTGGAAACTCCACTGGGGAAAGGTATCAATTTCCTCCACAATTTGGGTTATTTTATCTCTTCCTTTTATTTATTTAATGTGCCAGAACCATAATCAGCTCAAGCCATCATGAAGAAAGCCAAATTCAAAGCTGAGTTGAGATAATTTCATCCGAAATTTTCTTCACAATCATGTGCCAGGCATGCACGGGTTTTTTGACCCACAGGCATGTAATTAGCGCACATGCACCAAACCTCTTTGTGGCTCAGCGCATTATGTGCACCTATGCCAATGGGTTGTTTTTAACCTGTGCATTGGTGCCACATGTGCCTCTCTCTACTCTATGACCCGAGAACCTGTCCAGAAAAACACACATTGTAATGGTTTTTGTGATTTATGAAGGGCCCATAGCCTTCTTGAACTTGATTCCATGCACATTGTAATATGCACCACACTTAAATTCCCTCTCCATATAAAGGGATTAGTCAAAACATAGGCACTTAGGGGGTTAAAATCATTATTTTTCCTCCTTTTTCTTTCATTTTTCCACATGGATGGATTGCTTTGACTAAAGTTAAGTTGGAATCACTCTATATCACATATAAAACTTGAATTGGGACAAAAAATTGGATATCAATCATTGAGTATGCTCTTCTTTCGCGCCATAGAGCGATCTTGAGAATTAGAAAAAGATTGAGGGAAAATTTCATCTCCATTAAAAGACATAATATTTAGGAGAGGACAACAGCCCCCTCGAGACTCCTCTTAGTTTATTTTTCAAACACATCTTAAAATTGTAAGGGCCCATACATGCCCACATGCTACAAAGATAGGATAGTGTTGAAATCTAATTTCTTAGATTAAATCACCAGGGAAGTTTAAAGGTTTTGTAATGGGCCCATACATGCCCACATGTCCACAATCTAAGATAGTTTCAAAGCTTTCTTAGATTAAATCACAATAGGGAGTTAAAGGATTGGTAAGGACTCACATGTCCACATGTTAGTTTCCTAGGGATTTTAAAATTTCACAAGGTTGTACCAATGACACATAGTAACTTAGGTAATCAAGACTTGTAAGGACCACACGAAGTCCACATGCAGCAAGGTGACACCTAAATTATTAAAAAATTGGCACACTTTCACTTGTTCACACACAAAATTCACCAATCACTCACATAGTTTTATCTAGAAATCGTGGAGGTTGAAGTAATTTTCCTCCAATGGTATTCCGAAACGCCCCACCCTTTTCTTGACAAGACTATCCACTCCCACCTAATTTCAACAAGGTTGGTTCACACCCCCAATCTCTCAAACAACCACACCTAAAAATATTCTAAAAACTCACTAAGTTTTCCTCCACAAGAGGTGACAAATGAATTTTTTAGTCTAGGTAGGATCTCGGGGGTAGGCATCCAAATAACCCCTTGTTATTTGGTTCTCACATTTTCAAACATTAGAAGTTGACAAATAGGGAACTTTTAAATCCTCCAAGTCAAGTGTTCCTACACCATAAGGCAGGGAGATACCTGTGAAGGGTTGAAGGCTAAGGTCCGGTTGTTCTGTGCATTCTCCCTTGAGGAACCCAGCCTGTGACCCATTTATGAGGCCAAAAATCTAAATGTCGCACTTTGACTGAGGTACCCAGTGACCAAAGTTTAGGACATCCACCCAGGTGGAAATTGTGTGTTGAAATTTCACCTTGATCGGATTTTGTGTGGCTATTGGGAAATATCACCAGCTCTTTCGGGATATGCACCCTCTACCCCTCATTATAACTGATTGTTTCATCCTTCACTAGTTCCTCTTCTAGTGGCTTCAGAACCCACTGTTGAGTGCTATTGGAAGGTCCAATGCTATTTGAGAGGAAGGACATTATGTCTCTTAGGACATGAGCATTTGTTTTCTTTGTTCTTCCACGTGAACAAAATATACCTACCCACATGTATGCTTATTTATCAATTGATTTATGTATGATGCTCTTGTGATTACATGTGTTTGTAAGATATATTGTGAAGTTCCAAGTTATAACAAAGACTCTTGTTAATTTATTACTCTCATCACCATTTTACACACATCCACTTTCCTAGTCGAACACCATAGGGGACCCACAAAATCCCCGTCGATCCAGACTCTTGCTAATCCTCCCTCCCATTCTAGGTGGAGTTCCTAGTCTTTACAACTCATCGGCTCCACCTTCTCACACTCTTGTGAGTGCTACCATAGTTGGATCCACTTTGCTTGGTTCCATTTTAATTGGGTCCACTTCGCAAGGTCTTCCTCCACCCACTTTCCTTCACAAGGAAGAAGGGGGCACACTTCTTCCCCAGGAAGAAGTACAACCCCACCTAGCCCCCCTCAAGGGTCAAGGACACAAAACACTCATACCATGGTTGGAACTAACCATCATCAGGGGTCAGGTACATAAAACATTCCCACCATGACGAGAATTAATCCTCCACCTCAACCCCAGTTGCCATACTTGGCTTCCCTCAATATACCGGATCTGACTAAGCTCACCAATCATCCTATTTTTCGTAGCCCTACGTGGCCTACAATGCCTACCAAACTCCCTTTAGACATCCCCAAGTTTGAAGGAAAAGCGGGAGACGACCCAGCCAACCATATCATGACCTTCCATTTATGGTGCTCTTCAAACAAAACCATGGACGACTCTGTCCGGTTGAAGTTATTCCAACGCACACTCACTGGCCCATCAACCAAGTGGTATGTAGAAGAAAAATCTGGGTCCCATAAGACCTTTGAATCTTTGGCCAAAGCATTTTTGAACTTCTTTCAACTACCAATCCATCATGACAATGGTCTCGAACTGCTCTCAGAGTTTAAACAAACCTCCTCCACACACATCGCCGACCACATTCATGAATGGTGTCGACGATGTAGCCTATGCAAAGCTGAAGCCACCAAGCAACAATGCCTCAATTGGTTTCTCAAATCACTTGTTCCCCTCCTTGCAAAAGATGTAGCCGCCACCTTCCCACAATCTGAAGAAGAATCCATCAACAAAGCTCAACAATTTGAACTCATTTATTCATAGTCGAGATACTTATATACAGTGCTACCTGATGCCCTGAAGCCCGTGCCATTTGGCTAGGACAAACCATGGATGTCTCACTCTGCAGATGGATTGATTGGTACCACAACACACCATAATCCATACCCCTCACAACCAGATATGTATGGTACACCCCCATATCCACTAGTGTATGGAGGGAACCCTTAATACCCTCCTCCCCCTTATCAGTCACCATACGCGACTGTTCCCCCATCACCCATAAGTGGACCCCCGCCAACCCCCATCATATGCCCAGCTGGGCCACCAAGTTCTGGAAAACCCTCTACCTCATCTTACACCTTAAGTACCAATGAAAGCACTACGCCTTCCTATGTACCCTACTAATCATTACCACAAAATAATCCATATTTCCCTTTTCCTAGCCCTCCACAGCCCATGGCTCCACCCCAAGTACAACCACACGCTGGGGTTGATTTTGTTCATCCCTCTCCCATTCAGCAATATCAAAATTTTGAGCAAATGAATATGGAAAATATGACCCATCAGTCCAATAATGCCAAAAAGAAAGGAAAAAACCGAAACAATAATAGCCCAGGACGAGGGGCAAAAAACCCCCCACAAAACCAACCTGCTGGGGGCAACCAAAATCAGGGGAACCAGAACCCCCAAGGGGGTAGCAACAACAAATGCCAAGGGAAGAATAACAACAATATCCAGACCAACTTCCCTTGTGCCATTTGCGGTGAGTATGGCCATTATACTCACCACTGCCCTCAAATCACTGAATTTAAACAGATGAAAGAATATGTGAATGGACCACGTCCCCCAACACTGCATGCCCCTACATAGGCCCCTCAACAATATGTGAAACAACCCCCCCATCCATGCTGCAAAACCCCATCCCACACCAAGGAGTGATGAACACCCAACAAGAGATGCATCCTACCCCACCATAGATGGGACAATATCCCAACCCGGGTACTCCTGCAAACGACACTATCCTCCTTACTAGTGAGGAAGAAGTCCATATACAAATGTGTATTTGACAATACAATGCACCTTTCGAACTTACTCCCACTACCTCAGAAACACCCCCAGTCAAAACTGGGACCCCTCTGATGATTCCACTCCCTAACAATAAACAACCCCTTTGTATTCCTCGCATCCCCTTACGACAGAATATCAAAAACCTACAGGCTAGAGAGACACACAATTATAGTCTAGTCGATGACTTGGCACAGTGTCTTGCCACCATGTCAATCTTATAAGTCCTTCAAACCTGTCCCACTCAATGGAAGTCATTACTCTCTGCTCTGGGGGTAGTCGACCCTGCTGACACTAGACTCATCACTTTCGATCTAGATTGCGGATAACCTTGTCTCCCCGCTCCGGCAGCTTTCCAAATACCGGTGAAAATATAGAAAATCACAATTCATAGTTGCATCATTGATGAAGGTGCATCCACGTGCATCATGTCCAAAACCATATGGAATAAACTTGGCTCCCCCGAGCTTATACCATCCACCATCACTCGAATAGCTTATGATGGGTGACCATCCTCTCCTGAAGGGATCTTTCAAAATGTTCCTGTTGAAGTCAGGGGAAAAACCATTCTTATCGACATAGAGGTTATCAATGCCCCACTCGATTACAACATTTTATTCGGACGTAGCTACATGTATGCTATGAAAGTTGTGGCCTCTTCTGTGTTTCGAACAATGATGTTCCCCCACAATGGGAAGATCATCACCATTGATCAAGTCTCACACTACGAGACCAACCCTTCCTCCAACATCGAAAACATCTTACCTCTTGCCCACAGTAATTCAGATGCCTACCCACTCGTTGAGATGGGCCCCAGAATCTTCAAAGACCCATACTTGCTAGGAACTTACCATGGATCACCACTGCTCATACATCCCTCAACACAGGTATGTGTCATCTCATCCAAGGGAACTGAAACTAGAGATACCCTTCCTCCCATAGCGGCTTCTTCTCTATCTGATGTCCCACTAGTCGCAAAGCTCCCTCCTCAGGCATCCCCTGAGAACTCTTCAACTCCACCCATTCTCGAGTTCACCCTTCCCTAGGGCCATATCCCGGTTTGGGAGACAGTCCCCCAAGCCATTACTCAAATCCCCTTCTTTTACCCCCCACCAGGTGTACAAGCTTTCCAAGTAGTCGCAACGCTTACCCTTCCCAATATGGTGCTGGAAATTCCAGTATGGTATCTCCATCCACCTACGATGGTCCCTCAACCATCCCTCCCTCCCCCAACAAAAGGAATCCTGATGTAGATTCCTATACTTACTCCAACCGCACCACCATCACCCCCACTCCCTAGTGACACTGCCACAGTAGGGGGAAGAAGGAAGAATAAATATCCCACCGCTCCACTTCCCCCATGAGTTCAGCCTCCTTGCGCACTATGCAAGAAAGAAGGACACCCTACAAATAAATGTCCATCTCTCCCTGAGCTACACAATTTAATTCAACTCCCTTGAGCAATGACACCACTCGTTGCTTCCTCCAGTACTACCACTACATCCCCTACTATAGGTAGAAAAGGGATGCAAACCAAATTCTCCTGTGCCATCTGTTCAGAGTATGGCCATTACACCCACCATGCTAACGAATGCACACCAGAGCTTTTAGCAAGACCCCCCTCCATCCACATCAACAAGGACCCAAGCCTCTAACATCCATTATGTCACAACCTCAGTCAACAAATATGATCCAAATGGATATTTATGGACACCCACCTTTTCCAACTGGCTCAAAACAGTTTTTTGACAATTTTGGTAATTTACTATTTTTAGCAGTTTTGACTTCCGGGGCCATTTTGAGGGCCTAAATGAAGGTTTTTTTGGATCGATCTAACCAATGATAATTGAAGGCATTATTGAGCCCCCAAAATGAATCTCCTTAGTGATACCTTTCCAACAGGCTATCACACACCTAAAATGGAGATCGTATGCAAAAGTTACGACCCCGGGAAGTTGATGTACTAACTTACCCGAACGAGGCCCACATGACTTTTGGCGCTTCATCTCCTAGGGTTAGGTTTTTGGATGTCTAGGGTTTTTGGAATTTTTGCTTATTGTAAAAATGCCTTCAAAGCCTCATTGTAACCTTCTTCTTGTGAATGCGCACTACTATCACATCTCTTCTCAGAGATAAGCCACCACCATTCCAACAAGCTTGTTTCCACTGCATTTTACAGTTTCAACTTATTTTGTTATTGAATAGAAAACCAATTTTACTATATATCTGTTATTTTGTGTTAAGCATGTGTTAATAATTTGTGTTCATTTCATTCTTCTCATAAAATCCGGATCAGTGGTATCAGAGAGGTCTGCTCCTTGTCATCTTAATGCATGTCCCCAACGAGGTCGGAGTACAAAGAGTTGAGTCTCGATCTTGTTTCTCTTGAGGAAAGAAGCTCTCGCACACCCAAGCGACCTCCCATGGCAAGAGAAAAGAAAGATGACGGGACAGGATATCCTTTCAAACTGTTGATTGAGGAATCCCTCACGCAACTGAGGAATGAGATGATGGATATTTTCGCGCAAATCCTTCGGCGGCTACCAACAGGGGATGCATCTTCTTCGAACGGAGGCACCGCCCCCTTCAAGGTACAAATAAACTTCAATATTCCTATATTTGAAGTTCAAATAGACGCAGATGCTATAGACAAGTGGTTGAATCTACTATAAGGGTATTTTTCTCTCCATAACTTTTCGAATAAAGAAAAGATTACTTTTGCGCTCCTCAAAGTCGTTCCCCATGTCAAAGATTGGTGGGAAACTTTCTGTGAGCAAAAGGAAACAGAGGAAACCTCGTTATTTTTAGTCACAACCACCTGGGAATCCTTCAGGGATGTTATTAAGGAACAATACTACCCTGTCGAAAGTTATGACGACCTGTATACCAAATGGACCACACTGCGGCAAGAAAGAGACCAAGCAGTGCCAGATTTCACAAAGATCTTCAATACCTTGCGCACCAAGTTGGGTATCAAAGATTCAGAGCAACATTTGGTTCTCAAGTATCGCGGTGCTCTGCATAGATACATCCATACCAAAATGGAATTTCTGGACATCTCATCCTTGGGCACGGCCTACCGATATGCTGTCAAAATCGAGCAGGAGCTCAAACAAAAGACGCGGCAATTTGGGCCTGGGAACCCCTCACAACAAAAGCTAGGAAAGGGTGGCCCCAACCCACCAAACAAAGGATAGAGCAAATATGGTCAGTATCAGAAAAACCCATCCAAGCCACAAGAAAAGAAGGACACCAGAAAGACAAAGAAAGATACCAGGAAGTGGTGCGAATTCCATAAGAGCCCTTGGCATAACACTGCTGATTGCCGCTCAAAGAAGTCGTTGTTGGCCGAAGTGAAAGCCTATGAATCAGATGCAGATTATGAATCTGAGCCAGAACCAGAAAGGGGAATACAGATCATTGATACGGAACCCAGTGCCACCGTTGCTACCACCAAGCTCCAGCCTGGTGAACCAAACAAGGCACCCCATTCACAGATGTGGGTAAAAGGCACCCCGCTACAATTCATCGTTGATAGTGGTAGCCAGATGAACCTCATCTCAGCAAAGGTCATCAAGCGGCTAGCCCTGCCAACAACACCGCACCCACAACCATACACCATTGGATGGCTCCGCTAAGGAAGTGATCTTCGCATCAGCCAACAGTGCTGACTGTCGTATGGCATCAAGCCCTTCAAAGATGAGGTATTGTGTGATGGTTCTCCTCTCGAAGTTTGTGATGTTCTTTTGGGCCAACCTTATTTATGGAAGCATCATGTTGTATATGAGTCTAGGCCTCGTAGTGTTATTATTACTTTGAACAGGAAATTGTACAGGATACTCGAGGCAGTCCCACCTAGTGCTATTTCCTTGATCTCTTCTAAGCAATGCAAGAAGGTCATCTCTCAGACGGGGAAGTTTGTCTTCTTCATGATTCGCTCTCAAAATAAGTGAAATATCACAACCACATCTAGGGTCTCTGTGGCCTACCTCTCCACATAGCAGAAGCAAGTAGATAAGGTCGTGGAAGAATACTCAGATATCTTCTCCTCACCTACAGGGGTACCTTTGCACTACCAGGTCAAGCACCCCATCGATCTAACCCTTGACGCACCGCTACCCAATGGGCCAGTTTATCATTGCTCTTTGTTAGAGAATGAGGAGATCAAGTGACAGATCCAATAACTTCTCCACAAGGGGCACATCTGCCCCATATCATCACCTTACGAGAGCCCAATCGTGATGGTACAGAAGAAAGATGGAACCTGGCGACTCTGTATTGATTACTGGGCTCTGAATAAAATCACAGTCAGAAACCAGTACCCAATTCCCCAAATCGATGACCTCCTTGATCAACTCACGGGGGCCAAATACTTCAGTAAGATTGATCTAAAGTCTGGCTACCACCAGGTCCCGATAGAACAGACAGATGCATGGAAGACCGCCTTCAAGTCAAAGGAAGGCCTCTTTGAATGGTTGGTCATTCCCTTTGGTTTGACAAATGCTCCAGCCACTTTCATGAGGATGATGGACGATATCCTACGACCATTCACCAATACTTTTGTAGTGGTGTATCTGGATGACATTCTAATTTACAGCAAGACTTGGGTCGAACACTTGCAACATATTCAACAGGTTCTGCACACCCTACAGCAACACAAGCTATACGCCAACTTGGAAAAATGATCCTTCAGCATGGACAGGTTCCATTACCTAGGCTACATCATTGATCAACATGGAATACATGTGGATCCAGCCAAGATCCAAGTCATCCGTGACTGGCCAGCCCTAACAACACTCATTGAGCTTCAGAGCTTCTTGGGCCTTGCCAATTTCTACCGCAGGTTTGTGTTGGGTTTCTCCCATATTACATGGGCCCTCATCCAAATAAACAAAGGTGGTGGTAAGGTGAAATTTGTGTAGGGCCAGTCCCAACAACAAGAATTCAATGATTTGAAGCAGTGCTTGTGCTCATCCCCAGTACTTTCACTACCAGACCTGCAACATCCTTTTGAGATCGAGACAGATGCTTCAGACTATTTTGTGGGTGTCATTCTCACTCAGCACGGCCACCCTGTGGCCTATCAGAGTGAGACACTGTCAGATACTATCCGTAAGTACCCTAATTAAGACAAAGAAATGTACTCCATTGTGCAAGCATGCCACCAGTGGAGACATTACATTCTTGGGAAGGAGACAGTCATCCACACTGATCATAAGCCACTGCAGTTCATGCAGATGTAGGGAAAATTGTAGAATGACAGCCATCAAAATTGGTCCACATACTTGTAGAAATTCCACCTCAACATCAAGTATAAAACATGAAGCACCAATCACGTCACTTATTTACTCAGTAGACCACCAGTGATGACACTCACCACGGTGCTAGACTCTTGCAACCATGAGACATCTGGATGGCCCCAACTCTATGAGACAGACCCTGACTTCGCCACCACCTACCAAATGTTGGGTGCAAACGCAGTTGTCTATAATTTCCATCTTAAGGATGGGTTGTTGTGTCGTCTGGGCCATATCTGTGTTCCATCAAGTGAGCGAGCGAAGCTGATTTGGGAAGCCCACTACAATCAGGTGGCAGGAAACTTCGGCATTGAAAAGACAGTGGCGATGCTATAGAAGCATTTCTACTGGTCGAAACTTTGACAGGAGGTCAGCAAGTATATCAGGTCCTGCACTGCCTGCGCTATTGCCAAACCAACCACTAAGAAACAGGGTCTGTACACCCCTCTTCCTACTCCTAACGGGCCATGGTAATCCATCTCAATGGACTACATGTCGGGCCTCCCATCCACCAAGCAGGGAAATGACTTTGTTTTTGTGGTTGTTGATCGCTTTTCTAAGATGGCGATTCTGGTTGCCTGCAAGAAGAGCATCACAGCAGAGGCCACTGCCAAGCTCTTCTTTGAACGAGTTTGGGTACATTTTGGAATCCCACAAACCATTGTCTCAGATTGGGATAGTCAATTTCTCAGCACATTCTGGTCAAGCCTTTGGTCACCGTTGGACACCAAGCTCACCAAATCCACAGCCTTCCACCCACAGACAGATGGCCAAACCAAGGTTGTAAATCGAATGATTGTACATATCCTTTGCATGTATAATTCAAAGCACCCTCACACATGGGATGAGAGCCTTCCCTATGTCTAGCATAGCTACAACTGAGCCCTTCATAGCTCAACCAGCCACAACCCCTTTCAAGTGGGGTTGGGATTCCAACTATTGGGACCCATAGATGTTGCACTTCCCCTTGCGGTCACCTCGACCGACTCATATCCTACTCCAACTAAAGATGACAAAGCCACCCGGTTCATTGAGCGGATCCAACACATTCACCAACAGGTTCAGGATATCCTACAAAAGTCCAATGACAAGTACAAACAGTGCCATGATCAACATAGGGTGTTGCATAAGTTTTAGGTAGGCAAAACAGTTTGGTCGCACTTGCAGTAAGAATGCCTTACAGAACCCCATCAGAAGCTTCACCCAATCTGTTATGGGCCGTCCACTATCACCAAGGCCATGGGGAATAATTCTTTTGAGCTCAACATTCCTCCTTTCTTTGGTCTGCACCCAGTGTTCAACGTGGATGTCCTTCACCCTTATTTCCCACCATTATTGGACACCTCAAAAGTAGCAGAACAGCTAACACCAACAGAGCTCAACCCCGACTACCTACAACAGGCATCCAATGATCAGATTGTGGACAGACAGATCAAGGGCACTCGACAACAAAGGATCCATCTTTATCGAGTTATCAAAGCAGGGCAACTCCTGCACCAAGGTAAGTGGCTCACCTGGGGCCAAATTCAAAAGAAATTTCCTCATATGATGGGGGATCTCAACGCAATGGATACCATTTATTCCTAAGGAAGGAGGATTTATCCATATGGATATCAGTGGCCACCCACCTTTTCTAACTGGCTCAAAACAGTTTTCTGACAATTTTGGCAATTTACTATTTTTAGCAGTTTTGACTTCTGGGGTCATTTTGAGGGCCTAAATGAAGGTTTTTCGGGATCGATCTCCTCAATGATATTCAAACACATGATTGAGCCCCCAAAATTAATCTCCTCAATGATACCTTTCCAACGGGCTATCACACGCCTAAAATGGAGATTGTATGCAAAAGTTACGACCTCGGGAAGTTGATGTACTAACTTACCCAAACGGGGCCCACATGACTTTTGGCGCTTCATCTCCTAGGGTTAGGTTTTTGGATGTATAGGGTTTTTGGCATTCTTTCTTATTGTAAAAAGGCCTTAAGAGCCTCATTTTAACCTTCTTCTTGCAAATGCACGCTGCCATCACATCTCTTCTCAGAGATATGGCGCCACCATTCCAACAAGCTTACTTCCACTGCATTTTACAGTTTCAACTTATTTTGTTATTGAATAGAAAACCAGTTTTATTGTATCTCTATTATTTTTTGTTAAGCACATGTTAATAATATGTGTTCATTTCATTCTGCTCATAAAATCCAGATCAGAATGGATGCAACGTCCTTTCTCTCTCTGTGACTCACTGGATCATTTCAGTTACTAGAGTCCCATGATTATTGAATATAGGCGTCGTCAAATGGACCTTATTCAAAATCCTCCCATCACACCACCTCCAGTGATTCCAGTAGTTCCCCCTACTCCCTCTCTAGATATTGTGTATATCTTCTCTCCTGAGCCTGAAGCGCTTCCCACTCCTCCATGGTTCATGGATAGCCTAGATGAAGCTTTTCCCCCAAATCCCCCCAATTCTCCAGTGTGTTTTTCCCCAGAAATCTTATGCCCAACCACAATTTTTAACCCACAGTATCTGGATATTTGGTTCCTGTCGAGCGAACCCTCGCAACCTCATTGCGACACCCCCTCTACATCTTCACCACCAGAAGGCAATCACACAGTGATAGTCGCTAATGAAACTTCCACAGATCCCCTATACTCTCACATATTCCACTATGATGAGGATATCATTGAAGAACTAACTACACTGGATTGCCCATGGGATGCACTCTATCACCAAGCACTTTTTCTCTCTCAGGAAGCCTTCATTCCTCCTAGTCAAACTCCCATTTGTGCAATCTAAACCAAATATTTCCTTCCATCCGAGCATATAGAATGGTTCAATAAACCTATCCTTGCCCTCGACGCTTTTGAAGAAGGCAAAATGGCCAATATTTCCCCCACTGTCAAAATCGATATTTCCATGAAATCTGGACTCGTAGAGGAAATCACCATTGGCGTCGCATGCTCTCTTAAAGAAATTATAGCCTACAAAGCTCTCTTCCAGGAATATGGGGACATTTTTTCGTGGTCATACACAAATATGCATGGCCTTGATCCCTCTATTGTCAAACATCGTATAGACACTTGGCCTGATATCACACTTGTCTGCCAAAAGAAGTGTCTGCTACACCCATCCAAAGCAGTGGCCATCAAGGCTAAGATTGACAAATTACATGTTGTCGAGTTCATCTACCCCATCTCCTATATGTCATGAGTCTCCAACCCCATCCCTGTTAACAAAAAATAGGGCACTATTCATGTCTGTACGGACTTTTGCGATCTCAATCACGCCTGTCCCAAAGACAACTTTCCAACACCCTTTATCGACCAAATTATTGATGATTGCATCAGCCAAGAGGATTTGTCCTTCATGGACGGTTTCTCTAGCTACAAACAAATTCAAATTCACCCAGCCAATCAGTACAAAACCACATTCACTACCCGCCGGGGCACTTTTGCATATCGTTTCATGCCTTTTGGCCTTAAGAACGCCGACGCAACATCCTAACAGGCCATGACATACATCTTTCATGATCTGGCTCATATCATCCTCACAGATTTGGATGACCTGACAACTTGATTCAAGAAACACACTCATCATCTCGATGATTTACGAATCATCTTCCAAAGGTGTCGTCAATACAACATCCACTTAAACCCCCTCAAATGCGTATTCTGTGTCACTGCTAGATTCCTCCTTGGGTTCATTATTTCCCAACGTGGCATTACCATGGACCCCCTCAAGGTCCAAGCCATCATAGACATTCCACCTCCTTGGAATTTACGCCAACTAGAAAACTTACAAGGAAAAGCTAACTTTTTACGATGTTTTTTCCCAGATTACGCCACTCATGCACACAACTTCCTTCGCTTGCTATGCCACAACATCCCATTCCAATGGGATGAACATGCCCAAACTGCTTTTGATGATCTTAAAGAGGCACTCTCCAATGCCCCATTGATTATTCCACCTGACTATGACCGCGACTATATCCTCTACATATCGGCCTCAGCCATTTCAGTAGCAGGAGTTCTCGTCCAAATAGGCGATGATGACCATGAGCATGTAATTTACTACAATAGTAAAAATATTTCAGGGACACCCTTGAAATACAATCACGAAGAGAAACTGGCCCTTTCCGTTGTCCTAGCAGTCTAGAAATTGCGTCATTACATTCTACTTTGAACTACCAAAGTCATACCAGATTCCAACCCCATGCAATACTTGCTCGGTCGCCGACAAATTAATGGTAAATTTTCCCGATGGATCATCATCCTTCAGGAGTACGACCTCAAATTTTCAACACCCAAGAGAAAGAAATCCCTTGTCCTCACTGAACTCATTATGATATTTCCCTCTGATACTACCAGTACCCCTGTTAATACAGACTTCTCCGACGAACATCTCTTTTACATCCCCTCAGATGATCCTTGGTACGATGATCTTCTCGTCTACCTCCGAACAAAGAAATTTGGAAACCACCTCTCCCGGGACGATTGTTGACATATTCGGCACCATGCCCCCTGCTACCTCCTTCTCGGTGATATCTTATATCGGCGAGGGGTCAACACCATAATCAGTCAATGTTTGACTATCGACGAGTCCAATAGAGTCTTGAATGACTGCCATAGCGGCGCTTGCGGGGGCCACCTATCAGGGATGTCCATCTCTTAGAAAATCATTTGCGCCAGCTACTTTTGGCCTACATTGTTTCACGATTTCATCCATGCTGTGAAGCGATGTGACAAATGTCAGTTGTATGCCAACAAAGCACCAACACCACCCACTCTTCTACACTCAGTCATTATTGCTGGCCCCTTTTGCAAATGGGGCATAATCTTCATGATTTTCATCCCTCCATATAGCAATGGACACAAATACATCTTCGTTGCAGTCGATTAATTTACTAAGTGGGCTGAAGCCATGCCTAAGTTCAACAACACCGCTGACACTACAACGCATTTTTTCTTTAACCATGTCATCTCCCGCTTTGGAGTACCACTCCAATTAGTCTCGGATCACGGGAAACATTTCGAGAATGAGATTTTCGTCAAACTCTCATCCAAGTTAGGCTTCTCCCATGAGTTTGCCTCCCCATACTACCCTCAGTCCAATGGACAGGTAGAGGCAGTCAACAACGTCCTCAAAACCATGTTGCAGTGCATGGTTAACAAACATAAGACCAATTGGCGTCATATGTTGTTTTCTACGCTATGGGCTTATTGCACAACAGTTAAAACTACCACTGGTTTCACACCATTTCATATAGTCCAAGGGGTCGAAGACACTCTCCCCATTGAGTGCAAAATTCCCACCTTACCCACCGCTATTGATCTATTACCCGATACTGCTCCAATGGAGTAGCGATGGTTGAACTTAGAGTCACTGGATGAAGATCGTTGGTCTTCATTAAAAAACAATGAGGCAACCAAAAAATGGTTGAAGGCCACGTTTGATTGCCATGTCAACCTTCGCTCATTCTGTTGGGGTCCTATATTTATAGGTAACTCGATTCTTTGACTGTTGATTTGACATTACCACCGTGATGAAGACTTATGGCTCGGTTGACCCCTTTTTTCCCCTCCATCCATTTCTCCTGATCCTCCATCACCCTACTGTATCCTTCATCGTCTGTTGTGCCCTCACTCCCTTGTCTTTTCGACCCATTGAGTATGCCTCGCCCGCCACTCATCCGAATAAACAAACTTAGATTAAAAGAAAAATCAATTGGTTTAGTATAGTTAGACTAGATTAGTCTTATGAATAATTAATTAATTAATGATTAATTATTAAATTAGTTTGTTAATAGTTAGGTTAGTTTATTAATATAAACATTCAATAAAAATCAAACATTAATAAACAAAACACAAAACATTAAAATAAACCAAACTTAAATTAATTAAAAAAACAAATTAAAAAACAATATAAAAAACACAAATAAAAACTAAACTAAACCACACATAATAAATAAAACAATAAATAAAATATATTAAAATTAAGACAAAACAAAGTAATAAACGTAAATAAAACAAACATAAAACAAAAATCAAAATAAATAAAAAACAAAAAAATTAAACAACTAAAACACTATCCTAAGTCCTACCCACCCAACTTCACGCATACAATCACATCCCATAAAACAAATCAACGGATATTGAAAATTTGGAACCCCCCCCTCATCATCCAAAGTTTAACGAGAGGGGGGCGGGGGGGTGTCTGGAATGGAGTATTTTTCTTAAACCACCCTTGGAAAGGTTTCGTATCCACAAACCAGCGGACCCCCCCCCCCAAAAAAAAAAAAACCTCTTACCATCTTAGGGGGTTCCAGAATACCACTCTTCCCCCAAAAAAACCGCTTTCGCAGTGTTTCGACCAGTTAACTTGCAAAGTGAATTCCTGCCAGACTAAATCGAATTTTGAAAAACTGAGAGACATTTTTCTCCATAACGGAATGAATAACAAAAACCTCTCTCAGGTTTTTCACAGGTTCCATGATCAGGGAGAATCAAAGCCATCTTCAAGGCCCATTGTTTCAGTTTTTCATTTTCCTGTTGCAGTCCTGATTTTGTGGGAGGTATTTTTGTGATATGGAGGTGAATTTGGAGAAACCGAAGGAGGTTTTTGTCTAGAAAATTCCCATATACAATAACCTCCTTCAGTTGTTTCCCAGGTGTGATAATTAAAGATGAATCGATGTCTATGCAGACCCCTTTTTTGCATAAATTTGGCCCGTCTTTCATGGCGAACAATTCAATATTTTCAGGGATTTTTGTTATTTTTGGCTAGGATTGCCCTGCTATCAAAGAAGGAATTCGAAAGTGAAATTGTTAATATGGTTTTGGCCCCTTAAGATAGGATCCAATCCTGATTTTATGGAAACTGTTTGATCTTGTACTATGTTTAGTATTTCAGTTCCTGTTTAATAGGATCTTTGTTTTTGATGTAAAGGCTATAAAGCCTATGCTTTCAAGGTGAATGAGGGATCAGTAAGAGGACCATGATTTAGTTTTTGTAAATCAACTCACTGAGCTTTCTGTATTTTCATCAATTCAATAATACAGTGCTATGCTGCAGGATTCTTGTGACTATTTTGACTGGTGATGTGCATCCCTCTTTGTAAATTTGTTTTCTCTGTTATCATAATTAATGTTTTCCTTTGAATTATTCCAAGAAGATTAAGAACAAAATTGGTTTTAATGTACCCTCTATCTCTGGCTTGGTATAGTTTTTTATGTTTTCCACTGAAGATTAAACTCAGAATTCTTAGTTGCTCTGTGTTTAATTGGATTTCTTGACCTGTTCTGTCTCACCCATTTCATTTAAATTAAAGGATCTAGTGAGCTGTCTACCTTGCCCTACAAATATTATCCTATTGACATGGATTTTGATCGTTCGTTGCAGTGACTCCATAGCCCATGGTTTCTCTTCTCTACCCATACCCAATTCCTAAAAACAAATCCTATGTTCTGTGTAACTAGCCTAATATCCTCTTCAAACAAAGTTATATCAGACAGAGAGATCCCTTTCTGAGTCTTGGAGGGATAGATATAAGACTCAAAGTGGTTTTGATGTTGCCTCTGTGACTGCCCCCACAACCTTGGGCAAATTACAGAGTGATAACATAATGGCAACTCCACTGGGGACTCTCCCCAGTAGTACACTTCAAAGCTCCAGATCGGATCACTGATGTTGGACATTGACTGGACACAAGAAGGATGAGATCATTCACCTGGTGACTCCAATCATCTCCAGACAGTGCCAACTCAAAGACTCCACTGGAGGAAGAACCTAAAGCATGGCCAAGCAACCTAGAAAGACCAGGTACTCAAGCTCAAATTGCATTCAAGACATCTTTGGTTTTATCTGCAATTATGTTTTGTCTTATTCTAAGCCCGATCAAAAGTATATTGTTGAAGATTACATTGATCATCTGCAAACTAATGAGCCTCAAGAGATCATATCCCCAATTGTAGATTATGTACATACTCATACACCTGTGCACATCCTAGATGCACCTGTAGAAGTCCTAGTGAGACATAAGCCTCATGTTTTATCTCCTACTCTTTCTAAAGATACAGATGGTTTTAAGCCTCTTGCTTCACCTCCTGTACATGCCAAAATCCTAGACAGATACAAGCCCCTAGATTTGCCTCCTATCCTTCATGACTTCCTTGCAAATTACACCAATAATCTACCTAGGTTTGATGGAGAGAATGCCAATATTACTGCTAAAAAACATATTCAAAACCTTGAGGATTTTCTTGATCTCTTTGAGGTAGAAGATGATGATGTCTGCATCAGAATGCTTTCCCTATCATTGTGAGGTAAAGTCAAGAACTAGTTTAGAAATCTCCCAGCTGTGAGCATTAACAATTTCCATCAGTTTGTGCAAGTTTTCTTAGATCGATGGGTGATCATGAGAAATGTATTTCTCATCCTAGAAGAGTATGAACATTTGAAAAGATAGCCAGGGGAAACAGTACAGTAGTTTTTAGCAAGGTTCAATAAGGTATATCATGCAATGTCTGTTGATATAAGGCCACCCCCAGGATCAACCCACTTGCATTTCCCAGATGCCTTCGATCCTGAGATGGAATTCCAATAAAGAGAAAGGAACACTGCAACTCTCGAAGAAATGTAGAACATTGTAGTTGATGTGGAGATCAACTTGCTGATCAAAAGGCCAAAGGTAAAGAATAAAGAAAAGGAGCAGCTGAAATCTTCAGAAGCTAAACTAGACATTTTGGCCAGCACCATGGAAGAGATGATGCAGAAGATTAGCATAAGAGAAAATATTGATGTTCAAAGACATCATGTTCCATTGATATCAGAGAAATAAAATGTCATTGTTCCCAAACATTTTGCAGCTCACCCTTTGTACCATGGTTTGGATAATGATTCTTTCATGTATTCAATTCACAACGTAGCCGAAGATGAAGATCCATCTCAACTTGCAGAGGAACAACCAGCTGATATGGTGTGCATATTTGATGAAATTCCTTACTTGGAAAATCTACCCAAGTGTGATCAGTATGATGATGATCATGAGGCTGAAATAGATGTGGGTTGTTCAAAGCAATCAACAACATATGATTTGAAGGAGGAAGATGCAAAAAATTTTCAAGAAAATGCAAACTGCCTGCCCCTATGTTTTGCCTCACTCTTGAGAAAACATTGCCAATAGATTGTAAATAGTAAGAAAGAGGAATGTTCTAATGCATCTGTTGAAGAGGACAAGGGTGACACGAAAGTTGATCCAGAGGTGCAGCCCTTGATCCTTTTTGAAGGTCAAACCTCAGATGAAGTCATGAAGCCCGAAACAGGTGATGAGATGATCTATCTGGATTCATTGCCTCTATGATTTAAATCATTTCAAATCTTGAGGGGGAATCTTGGTCAAATTCAAGTTAAAATTCACAATGTAAGCCATGAAGAACCAATAGATCCAATGCCACCATTATCTAAAGAATTTTATGATTCTATAGTTGATATTCTAGATAATGTGTGTTTTCAAAGTCAGTTTTCATTTATCCCCAATGTTTTCAAAAATTGTTATGATATGGATATGATCAGACAGTCAGCTACAGGGGTGTGTTCAATAGAAGCATCATTTCAGAACCCATCAAAAAAGTTCCAGACATGTCATGAAGTGCATGAGGATGCAAATAGCACAACCATAGAATCAAATCATGAAGTTGAGGTGGTTAAGTTTGAATATCAAGGAACATATCAGTTCTACCTTGATCCTATAGCCACCTATATGGAGAAATTTTTCACTGGAGAGCCCCAATCTATCCCTGGCATTACTTTGGTTCTTCGGGATTGTTGAGGTCTCTATTGTAAAGATCAATCATGTTTTTAGCAGTGGCCATTGCACTTTGCAGTTTTGAATCTATGGGCAAAAGGTCAGGCTGCCTTTTTAAATGTGCTAACAAGCAGTCAAGCAGTCCACTGGTCTCAATAGCTACTTGATTGGCTTCATTGGCATTTTTGTATTATTTGATTTAGCATGATTTTCAGAAGTATAGGGTAGGTAGGAGAATGTGAATAATCTCAAGCATTCCGAGCATCTCTTTTTCAACAGTGTTCATTTTGATTTGGTTTCAGTTGCAAGATCAAAGTAGGTATAGGTTGCAGAATAAGATTTTGGGATCAGCCCAAAGAATAAAGCACTGGTCTACATGTTCACAATTCAATGGTTCTTGACACCTCTTGAAAGAGCTGCCATCCCCAGGTGGAGCCTATGTTGGGGTCCTATAATTATAGGTAACTCAATTCTTCGACTGTTGATTTGACATTGCCCCCGTGATGAAGACTTCTGGCTCGGTTGACCCCTTTTTTCCCCTCCATCCATTTCGCCTGATCCTCCATCACCCTGCTACATCCTTCATCCTCTGCTACGCCTTCACTCCCTTGTCTTTTTGACCCATTGAGTACGCCTCGCCCGCCACTCATATGAATAAACAAACTTAGGTTAAAAGAAAAATCAATTGGTTTAGTATAGTTAGACTAGATTAGTTTTATGAATAATTAATTATTAATTAATTAATGATTAATTATTAAATTAGTTTGTTAATAGTTAGGTTAGTTTATTAATATAAACATTCAATAAAAATCAAACATTAATAAACAAAATACAAAACATTAAAATAAACCAAACTTAAATTAATTAAAAAAACAAATTAATAAACAATATAAAAAACACAAATAAAAACTAAACTAAACCACACATAATAAATAAAACAATAAATAAAATATATTAAAATTAAAACAAAAAAAATTAATAAACATAAATAAAAAAAGCAAAAATCAAAATAAATAAATAAATAATTAATTAAAAAACTAAAACACTATCATAAGTCCTACCCACCCAACTTCACGCATACAATCACATCCCATAAAACAAATCAACGGATATTAAAAATTCCGGACTGCCCATCGCCATCCGAAGTTTAACAAGAGGGGGGGCCTGGAATGGAGTAGTTTTCTTAAACCACCCTTGGACAGGTGTTGGCTCCACAAACCAGAGGACCCCCCCCCNGGGGGGGGGGGGGGTCCAGAATACCACTCTTCCCCCAAAAAAAATGCTTTCACAATGTTTTGACCAGTTAACTTGCGAAGCGAATTCTGGGAAGAATAAATTAAATTTGTAAAAATGGAGAGATATTGTTCTCCGTAACAGGATGAAGAACAAAAACCTCTCTCATTTTTTTCACAGATGCCATGAGAAGGGAGAATCGAAGCCATCTTCAAGGCCCATTTTTTCAGTTTTTCATTTTACTGTTGTAGTCCTGATTTTGCAGGAGGTGTTTCGGTGAGCTGGAGGCCAATTTGGTGAACCCAAAGGACGTTGTTTTCCATAACATGCCCATATACAATGAAATCCTTCAATTTTTTCCCAGGTGTCATAATTAAAGAGAAACAAATGTCTGTGCGGACCCCTTTTTTGCAGAAATTCGGCCCGTCTTTCATGGCGAACAGTTCAATATTTTTAGGGATTTTTGTTATTTTTGGCCAGGATTGCCCATCTGTCAAAGAAGGAATTCGAAAGTGACATTGTTGATAGGTTTTTGGACCCTTAATATAGGATCCAATCCTGTTTTTATGGAAACTGTTTGATCTTGTACTATTTTGTTTTTGATGTTTCCTGTTTTTTTTGGAAACTCACTTAGGAGGAATGAAGGCTTCCTATGCTTTCAAGGTGAATGAGGGATCAGTAAGAGGACTACGATTTAGTTTTTGTAAAACAAATCACTTAGCTTTCTTTATTTTCATCAATTCAATAATACAGTGCTATGCTGCAGGATTCTTGTGACTATTTCGACTGGTGATGTGCATCCCTCTTTATAAATTTGTTTTCTCTGTTATCATAATTAATGTCTGCCTATGAATTATTCCAAGAAGATTAAGAATAGAACTGGTTTTAATGTACCCTCTATCTCTGGCTTGGTATATTTTTTATGTTTTCCACTGAAGATTAAACTCAAATTTCTTAGTTGCTCTATGTTTAATTGGATTTCTTGACATGTTCCGTCTCACCCATTTCATTTAAATTAAAGGATACAGTGAGTTGTCTACCTTGCCCTACAAATATTATCCCATTGAAATGGATTTTTGATAATTCGTTGCAGTGACTCCATAGCCCACGGTTTCTCTTCTCTGCCCATACCTAATTCCTAAAAACAAATCCTATGTTCTGTGTAACTAGCCTAATATCCTCTTCAAACAAAGTTATATCAGACAGAGTGATCCCTCTCTGAGTCTTGGAGGGATAGATCCAAGAGTCGAAGTGGTTTTGTTTTTGCCTCTGTGACTAACCCCACAGCCTTGGGAAAATTACAGAGTGATAACACATTCCACGAAGGCGACCTTGTCCTTGCTTACAATATTGCTCACGATACCCTCGGTCATGGAAAATTCGAGTCACTATGGCATGGAACTTACATCATCCAACATTGCCTCACTACATGCGCATACATTATGGCCTCTCCTAAAGGCCACCCTCTCAAAGAACCCGTCAACGGGTTGTACTTGAAGAAATTTTATGCCTAAGCGTAGCCATTCTACACTAGGCCTTTTCTTTTTGTACGCTTTTTGTAGATTTTTTTTTTATCTTCTTTTTCCATGCCTTACATCTAATCTACCATTTGAGTTATTGACAGATGCCTCCTCCATTAGCCTAACACATTGTTTACGCCAACACAGCTAGCCGGTGGACACAGAACCTCACTTCAGTCACTTGGGCCCTTTATTCCCCCTCACATGAACTGCTCCACTCCAGCAGCATATGTTTGGGCTCAGCAACCAATAACCAAGCATAATACATAGTCGTCATTGGCCTCCTCATTGAGGCCAGTCATTGCCATATTCACAACCTTAGTGTTTTACTATATTCCCAACTCGTGGTCCTTCATCTCAACAATGTGTATCGTGTCCATGATCCTTGCCTCTTCCGCAAATACCTGCAAGTTAGACTTTTATCTCGACATTTTGATTCAATCACATTTTCCCATATCCCAAGACAATTCAATCAAATAGAAGATAATATGGCTAACCTAGTGTTAGATTGGCATTTATCACATCAAGATACCTTTACACATTCATAAACCATCATAAGTCTGTCACAACATATGGATTAGACATCATAAAAGGCACTAAAAACCATCAACACATGTGAACATCACAAAGATCCCAAAATGTATATCCATCTCTCTCTCTCTC